>BFEA01000550.1:329199-356917 GCA_003427395.1 Chara braunii | reverse complement strand
CGGAGGACGCAGTGGGCAAGAGAGGAGGAGTTAGCATAGCGACAGGTTAGAGGCAGCCATAGCTGCCATAGCTGTAGTTAGTAGTGAGTGTGTGTGTTCGAGTGTTAGAGTGATGCGTGTGGGATATCCAGGGTGATCCAGTGCATGTGAACAATGAGATGTTTGGGCGCTGAAGTCGCCATAGCCATTTGAGAGTGAACTCGTATCTGAAGCCATATCTCTGAGTTTTGAGTGGGCGCATGTCGCCAGTGTGCTGCGTACTGTTTACATGTGTGAAAAGTGTGTTTGAAAGCGAGTCTGATTGCACATGCACAAAAAAAACAAAAAACACGCGCAAGAAAACAAAAACGAATGGGGGTGTATCTTTCCATGTCCTGGCGGAAGATTCATACTCATTTTACTGATTTAGTGAGTGCTGGAGCGAGGCCACCTAATAGGCTGAATACCTAGCCTCTGTAACCCTCCGTAGTATCGCGCCGCCAAAAAATTGAAGTTGAACTTTGAAACTTCTTCGAAGCTTCGATTGGCGGCAGGGCGCTGGGCTTCCCCGACCACAGCAACGACAGTCCAACGCCGTACGGTGCCATGCAGCGCAAGCGTCCTTGCAAACGAGCGTAGCGAGGAAACCCGGCATGCAAGCACGCGCTATATTGCAAGCGTCATGGCAAGCGCTGCAAGCGTGGCGATGGCGAGCGCCGAGCATGGCGAAGGCAGGCGCGAAAGCATGGGGACATTGGCGAGCTTGATGGGGCATGCCTATGCACGTGCAGCGGCGAGCCTGCAAACGTGGTGACTTTCGCACGCTTCATGAGAGAGAGAGAGAGACTCTGTGAGAGAGAGAGAGAGAGAGAGAGAGAGAGAGAGAGAGAGAGAGAGAGAGAGAGCAGCATGATCGGAGCGAGACTTCGAGAGTGAGCGAGCACCCTAGACAGATAGAGTTTGTATGTGAAGGAAGCTCCCTTGATGAAGGCGGCTGGGGCACTCGTTTTTCCGCGAGGTAAAAGGAAGAACTCGCTACTGAAACGCCTTTTTTTTTTTTTTTCCTTGGTACAACTCGCTACCGAAACGCGTTTTTTTTAGTGCAAGCTGATAGGTCCCACCAGGTTTTGTCGACGATCTGTTCGAGGGGAGACACAACTCAGTGAAACACTGAACCTGGCCCGTACTCTGTGTGTGTGTGTGTGTATGTGTGTGTGTGTGTGTGTGTGAGAGAGAGAGAGAGAGAGAGAGAGAGAGGTTCCTAGTGGAATGCAGGCCTCCGACAGCAACAGGCCTCTGCTGGCTGTCGAGGGTTCAGCCTCGTGATGAGTTAGTGGGAACCTGACGAAAGTCTGTCACAGCCCCGCTCTCTCTCGTCCTCTCAGTGTTCCATTCTCTCCCTTGTGATCGGGTCATTCGGTTCCTATCTCTCTACTCCATCTCTTGCTCATCTTCCCAACCTTTGACTTGTGCACTCTTAGCCACTATTGTGACAATGTATATCAGCACAACCGGTTTGTGTGTGTGTGAGAGAGAGAGAGAGACAGAGAGAGAGAGAGAGAGAGAGAGAGAGAGTGAGAACGACAGAGAGAGAGAGGGTCTCTATGTGAACGAAGCTCAGTGAAGTTGGAGTTTTGTCGAGGACCGGTTTGAGGGGAAACGCCACTCAGTGAAGTTGGATAGAGAGAGAGAGAGAGAGAGAAAGAGAGAGAGAGAGAGAGAGAGAGAGAGAGAGAGAGAGGCCAACGGACCTTGACATATCATCTTTGAACTGACTGGCCCCGGCCCCCAGGTAAGCTCGTTAGATTCTGTCTGAAGTTCTCCGAACTCGATGAATTTACGATGATCAACGCCACCACCAAGACTTCCGAACTCATCATTCTATATTTTTTCTACTCTCTCTCTCTCTCTCTTCTCTGTGTGTGTGTGTGTGTGTGTGTGTGTGTGTGACACACATACTTGGTGAAACAAACGGAGAAGCTTGGTGAAACGAACAGAGAAGTTTGGCGCGAAAAGCATAACGGTGAAGGGCCAATTAGTCATTCATTTTTTTTTCCCTTTTTCCTTGGTAGAACTCGCTACCGAAACGCCTTTTTTTTTTTTTTTCACATGCAGATAATCTTTCGTCATTGTAATTTTAATTTTTATTTTTTTTACGTTACCTCACGTACTTTTGTGATCTTGAAGGCAGTCATAGCGCAGCAGTTACTTTTTTTTGTTGAATATTGTTGTTCTGATGTACAGAACTGAGAGAGAGAGAAAGAGAGAGAGAGAGATCATGCTACCGATCGATGATCGAGACTTTTCTGGAGGTCGAGTTCTGGTGTTGTGAGAGAGAGAGAGAGAGAGAGAGAGAGAGAGAGAGAGAGAGAGAGAGAGANGAGAGAGAGAGAGAGAGAGAGAGAGAGAGAGAGAGAGAGAGAGAGAGAGAGAGAGAGAGAGAGAGGCTGACGCCCTTTGAGATATCATCTTTCAACTGATAGGCCCCAGATGAACTCATCTGGTTTCAGCTGGATTCGAACTCACATCAGTGTTTCAACAGTTGATACTACTTCATAGGTGTACCAACTCAGCTAGGCCAGTTAGTCGTTCTTTTTGTCATGTTCCCTTGCAGCTAATCTTTGGTCGTTTTTTGTTTTTTTTTTACGTTAGCGCAGTCTTTTTTGTGAACTTTAAGGCAGCAATAGGACAACAGTCAATGTTTTTTTTTTTTTTTTCCGCTCTATTAAGTGATCTTCAATTTGATAGCGAACATCCAGAAAATGTCGAAGGTTGTACTAGGTGGATCGCCATGCCCTTCTACCAGCACAGACATGGGAAAATTGAAGGCCTCGATGCACCTCGCACTGAAGAAAGCTGGTCCTGACCCACCATACATTCTCAAAGAAGAGAAAGTTAGTACAGCGCCATGTTGGGCACGGTTTGCTTATGTGTGTTTGCCTGACGAAACTCCTGTCAAAGAATGTGGAACTGGTTACACCGCATGCAAAGACTGTCTTACGATGTATGCATTTGCTGTCTCTAACGGAACGAGCTCGTTGAACCAGCACAAATGTAGAGCTCAACAAGGTGGATCAGGGACAATGCGAATTTTTGCGATGACAGTAGAACCGACAGGTGCGCAAAAGAAGCAAGCCGTGAAGGTGGCGGCTTTGATGTGTTGCCAGGATTTGCATCCATTTTCCATTGTGGATGATCCAGGTTTCCTCAAAATGGATCAATATTTTATTGATATTGGTGTGGCTACGCAAAAGGGTATGAAAGTCGGAAGATTAGCTCCTTCTGCAAACACGGTAAAGCGCCAAGTAATCTCAATTGCGAATGCTCTTCGACAAACTGTGAAGGAAAAAGTGTCTCAACACTTTGAGGATAACGTGTACGCTGGCTTCACAGTGGATTTGTGGACTGATGCAGTAAAAAAAAACTCAGTCACCATCCATTATGTAGATAGAGATTTTAAGTTGCTTGCTAGGACTCTTCAGGTTAAGGTTTTTCCTTAACAGTCCCACACTGCACAAGCTGTTTTGAAGGTGTTCCAAGAATGTCTAGAGGAACACGGATGTTTTGATCCGAGTTTGTGCATAGTGTGCTCAGACAGTGGGTCGAATGTGGCTGGTGCAGAGGGCATTAGGAGTGTGTACAAGTGGCATGCTTGTGCTGATCACAAGATAGCCACGGTTTTGACAACTGTTCTGAATAAAACCACCACTGTTCAGAACAGTGTCAGGTCTGCTCCATTCTACAGATTCGAAGATTAGGCACCTGAAATTTTTGCGCTGATTGAGAACTGTAAGGAATTGGTTCGTTATTTCAAGCAGGCAAACTTGCAAAATTCTCTGAAGACGTCGCTAAAACAGGAAAATGCGACAAGATGGAACTCATTGTTGAGGTTGTTAAACAGTGTAGAAACTAATTATATCGATATGAATAACATTTTGATGCAGCGTAACCGTCTTGGTATGATGGCCAACATTGATCACGATTTGCTGATTGAGTTGTCCCGGTTCCTAAGTCGTTTTCAAGAAGCCACTCTCAAGCTTGAGAAGTTCCTTGACCCAGCCCTGCACCTTGTGATTTTTGAACGGCATTCTTTGTTTCATCACTGTCAAATTCGAACAGAATCAGTGAAAACAGTTGATGACAGTGGAAAGGAGATTGTCATCCCACCAGATTCCAACAAACTCAAGGTGATCAAGAATTTGGTTAAGGAGGTTATGATGGAGAAATGGCCAATAGAGGACATGCATGTTGTTGCAGCACTTCTTGATCCTCGACAAAAGGATCGGCTCGAGAATTTTGATGTTGTTTGTTTTGAGATCAAGCGGGGGAAGAATCAATTAAAGAAAATCATGTTGAGCCTCGCAGGTTGTGAGAGTGAGTGTTCAGAAAATCATCACGTCCCTGACATTCATCCACCGTCCAAACGACGCAGGGTTGATTTGGGTGCCCCTTCTCTCGACAGCTCAGAGGATGATGAAGATGACACCAGTGAAACTGCAAAAGTTGCACCTTTGACTGCGCCCGAACGAGTACAACAAGAGAATTCATATTTACTTTGATCTCAAACTGACCAAAGAAGAGAGACGTAACTTCGACCTTCTGCAATGGTGGAAGGCACGGGGGATAACTCAAACAACTGCCTCTACTTCTCAGCAGATGGTGTTGAAACCTCCCTTGCCAATCATGTCTCGAGCAGCCCGTGCAGTTTTGTGTGTGCCAGCATCCAGCTCCAAAAGCAAATGCAATTTCTCATATGTTGGCAATACGATCACCAAGAAGCGCTCCATGTTGAATCCGTCTGTGGCGAATGATGTGTTATTTGTACGGTCCAATATGGACCTGGTTTAGTGAAGTAGAAAGGAATGAGATTTTAAAATAGGCTATGAGTAAATAGGCTGAAAATGACGGCAATCGAAAAAAAAGACCTGGTTTTAGGAGAATGTGAGAGGAGGTCAATCCTTCTCCTTTGGGGGGAAGCAATCAATGCTTGTCTCTCGGGGTTATGCAGTTTTTTTAGTGCGTGTCACCAAATTCGAATGTTGTAACTTATTATGCAAGCTTTGGACACTTGGCCTTTTCCACGGGGAAAAAAAAGTTCCTTGCAGAGTGTGAGAGGACGTCAATCCTTCTCCTCTTGGGGAAGCAATCAATGCCTCTCTCTCGGGGTTATGCAGCTTTTCTAGCAGATATGTTTCACAAAATTTGAATGTTGTAACTTGTAATGCACGCCTTGGCCACTTGGCCTTTCTGAAGGGGAAAAAAAAATTATTTGACTCACATCTGGTCCTTTGCACCTCGTAGAAATGTTTGATATGCTTGTCATTTTCGCAAAATTAACTTCAAGTGTTTAAATGTGTTGTCGAATCGCAAACAAAGTTATGGTGAGTGCGGTAGTTCGTGGATGGAAGGTGAATTTCTAACATGCAATGACAATGACCTGAGTTTGAAATTACGGAAGAAAAGAAGGGCATGCTGGCATTGCTGGGTGGTAAACTTTAGGCATGGATACGGGCGGGCACGGGTGGATGGAAATTGGTCGTGGGTGCGGGCGGATGCGGGTGGATTAACTCTAGGCCTGGGTGTGGCTGGGTAGGGGTAAGGGTTCCACTGAAGATGTTGGGTGGGCAGGGTACGAGTAATAAAAAAAAAAAAAATTAGCTTGGGKGGGCTGGGTCTGGGTAAAAAAAAAATTATTTACGTGGGTGGCTGTGGGTGAGAGTACATGTGATATATCCAGGCTTGGACTGGGTCGGATGGGGGTGGGAGAAAAAATTGGTTTGGCGACCTCTGATTCGCATGTGAGCCATGTGGAAGTGCTGCCTTGGTATCTTCTGCGTGGAGGTCTGCAGGTGCCCGCAGAGGAAGTGGGTTGTGAAGAAGACAGTGGCCATAGCTGGCCAGTGAGGAAGACACCGGCGGCCATAGCCACCCAGCTGTTGGTGCAGACAGAGTGTACATAGTGTGTGTATGTGTAACGTGGACATTCAGGATGATCCTCGTACATGCGTGCATGAGGGAGAGTGAGGCTGGTGGTGGAGACGGTGTTCAGCGGCCATAGCCGCAAGTTGTACAGTTGTATTGAACAGAGTTTAAGTGCGAGTTCATTGTTGACTCTGAGTTGATGAGTTTGATTTTGCCATCAGTCTGTGTGTATGTATGTTGTGAGCAAGCCTGAAGTCGAGTCTGATTGCATTGGTATCGGAGCTGGTGCCCGTTGTCCACGTTGAGCTGCAGAAAGCGAGGAAGGAGAAAGCCGCCATAGCCAGAGTACGGCAGGAGAGAGAGACAGAGAGCGACACACATAGAGAGAGAAGGGGGACGGCAGTCATAGCTGCCAAGTTTGGGGAAGAAAACCACCATCAAGAAAGGAGGAAGAAGAGACGCAGAAGAAAGAAGAAGGAAGTTGACGAAGAGGGAGGTGAAGTCGACCATAGCCAAGGTGAAGAAGACGACGAGAGTGACAAAGAAGAAGAAGGTCCACCATAGCCGAAAGGTTGGAGAGTTGACCAGAGGAGTTGACCAACATTGACCAGGTGTTGACCAACGTTGACCAAGGGTGTTGACCGAGCGTTGACCAGACTTGAGCGGGGTGTTGACTAGGAGCGTTGACCCGTGAGTTGACCGAGACCATTGACCGGAGCGTCGACCCAGCCGGAGCGAGAAAGCGAAGGGTACTATCCTGCTAAGCCCTGGCCTATCCCTTACCCTATGGATGTGCACCTTCACATTGGTACTTGTGGACGTCGAGTCTGTCAGACTCAGTCAGTCAAAACTCCCTTCACTTCTGTCCAGGTCGATAGGACTCTGTGGATGTGGCCGTAGATCTGTGAGTCCAACCCGAGTAGTGAGTAGAAGTCCCCTAGATACAAGTTAACCTGGTGGGTTTACGTTTTGAGGCGCGGAATCATTGTTGATTGTGCACTTTCACCATGGTGACAGCAAGGAGCAAGAGGAGAGAGTTGCTGCCCTTCTGCGAGAGAGGAAGGAGAGGATGGAGAAGAGAGAGTTGATCACGCAGGCCAAGATGTTGACCTTGCTAGAGGAGCAGGGGGCGAAGAAAACGCAAATGCAGGAGGAGATGGAGAAGTGGACGAAGGAGCAGGAGGAGAAGATGGCGACTATACAAGCGGAGGTGGAGAAAGAAGAAGAAGAAGACGTAGAAGAAGAAGAGGTAGAAGAAGAAGTGCCATTGGAAAGAAGAAGAGGTGAAGCCAGCACGAGTGAGGAGGAGGAGATTGAGAAGATAACACAGGAGTGGGCCGCACACCTGGAATTGGGGGAAGATAGGGAGGTAGAGTTGGCCATACCCCAAGAAGAGAGAGAAGCGGCAAGGAGGGAGTTGGACGCAGAAAGGGACCCTATGAGAAGAAGGGCGAAGGAGGAAGAACAGCAGAGGGCATGGAAGTGGCGATTGTACCAAGAGAGAGTTATGCGTTTAGACGCAACAGAGAAAGAAGAAAGGGACTTAAAGGTGGCATAGGCCAGGATTGGGAAGATCGGGGTTGAAACCGAGCTAGCTACCAAAGTTGAGACCCTGACCCAGAGTGTAGAATCCCGACTAATTGCACATCGCGAGCAGAGGCAATACCTCTGCAATCAAGAGATAAAGTTAGAATCGATACGCGCTGGGTTTAAAGATTTTGCACCCGACATGATGAAGTACTTGGTGGACCAGGTCCACCTGGCGATTAGTAAGACGAAGGAATTTTGCACAGGCCCCATTGAAGGTGCCAAGTTAGCGACTGCTAAGGAAGAGGAGCCGGTCCCACCACGTCGCGAGAAAATTAAGGTCCGTTTCCCCAAACCCTTCAGTGGAAAGAAGGGGGAGGATTTCGATAACCGGGAGGCCAGCATGCACTCCTATTTGTACTTGCTGGGAGTCACGCCGGAGGATCTCGTTTTGGTGGCCTTCCAATCCCTTCGAGATGAGGCGAACAACTTTGCTAGGTCGCTAGCCCGCACTGCAAATTGTGACAATGATATGATCACCTATTCTAGATTGGCGCCCCTCTCTGAGTTCCTGAAATCGCTCAGGGAGCGATTTTCTGATGTGACGCGAGCAGTTAAAGCCTCCGACAGACTGCTAATGATCCACACACGGAAGTGGAAGAGTGTGCATGCCCTTAAGTATGCCATGGAGGAACTAATTGATGTTCCTGGGCACGGAGTTATCGATGCCCAACTAGTCCAACTCTTCGATCGTGCCCTACATGAGAATATTCACAGACATTTCTTCGAGAAGAAAAATCCACAGGGTATGACATACGATGTCCTTAGCAGGGAGGTTGTCTCATTCGCAGCCCAAGCATTGCCAATTACCACGTTCTGGTCAAACTAAGGCCAAAGACAGTCTAATTCTAACAATGAAGGAAGGTGGTGCTGAGGAGATCCCCTACTCAGACATTGAGTGGGGACTGGAGGAGGAGGACAGTAGTGTAGACCAGGGGAAAACCTACCCTACTGTCGCGGTCGGAGGGAGGCCACCAGGAGGAGGACGTGGTTGAAATGGTCGGGCCGCAGGTGACCGAAAACAAGGCGGCCACGGGGTTGGCGGCAATGGGGGCCGTCAAGCGGGAGGAAGGGGAGGTCCCCCATCTAACCATCCGCGTTCTAGTCGATCAGCCCCCAAACAGGGATGGTGGCACCCGAGCCGGCCCGAGGACCGACCTTGGGAAGATCTGGGTATAGAGGAAAAAGTATGGCAAGAAAGCATTAATAGGTCTCAATGCATGTTCTGCGGGGACCCAGGCCACATTATAAAACTTTGTCCAGACTTAGTATAGCAATCGTGTTGCGTCTGGGGTTGCAACTGCCCCTACCCCAGGAGTATGTGGATCTGAGCGTGCACGCGAAGTAGAGTCTCCCACTCCACATATGTTCATGGCACAGGTTGCAGGCCAGCGTCTAGTGAGCTGTCCAGAGACTGCTTGTGTTAGGGTCTCTCTAGACGCTTCCCTCATAGGCTTAGCTGAAGAGTTGAAAGAGAGGACGCAAGCATGGGCCAAGATGAAGAACGATGGGAAAGGACAGCTAATCCTCGCAGACGTAGGGATTTTTAGAGCTAAGGTAGGAGCCTTGATAGACAGTGGGGCGACTATAAGTTATATCAGTCGTAAAGCGCTGAAAAAGTTGAAGCTCGATCTGAAAGTCCAACAATTAGCAGAACCTGTAGTAAGCATCCTTGCAGACAAAAGTAGGATGCGCGTCGATGAGTATGTTGAGGGGGTCCACGCCTACTTTCGCCTAGATAAAGAAGGGAAGGTAGAGAAGGTATTGCATTCCTTAACCCTCCTCGTAGAAGAGAATCTCCCATTTGACATTGTGTTAGGCACAAATTGGGGAGAGGCAGCAGGAGCAACACTACACCGTAGAGAGCACGAGTGTAGGCTCCCTAGTGCATCAGACGAAGTCAAGCAAGTCCGCCTGTACCATGAGTCTGGGGTAGATAATCCCCTCGCCCATTGCTGCCTCGGCACTCCTGCATTCACCAGACTCGTGCGAAAGGAGCAGCTCAAAAAGCAAGTGTTCGTAGCCTACGTTAGGCCGATTTCTAACACGCCAAAGGAAGAAGAAAAGATCCATCCTACTATCGCCAGTTTGCTGGAAGAGTACAAGGACTTATCTAAAGCACCTTCAAGAGTAGAGCCCGGACCAATCCAGCACCGCATAGCGATAGAACCTGACAGTAAAACGCCTAAGGGGGCAGTCTACAGGATCTCTCCCAAGGAGCTAGAGGAGCTCCGCAGGCAGTTAGACGAGCTCCTAGAAAAAGGATGGATAAGACCTGGTTCGTCACCCTTTGGGCCACCTATTTTGTTTGTCCCAAAGGAGGGATAGCTACGCATGCGTATAGACTACAGGGAACTGAACGTCATCACAATCAGGAATGCAGAGCCATTGCCTCGCACAGATGACTTGTTAGATCGAGTGCAGGGATGCAAGTACTTCTCAAAGATAGATCTGAAGTCAGGTTACCATCAGGTAGAGGTGCACCCTAACGATCAGTATAAGACGGCGTTCAGGACGAGATATGGGCATTAAGAGTTCATAGTGATGTCGTTTTGGACTAACTAATGAACCGGTCACATTTCAGCGTTGCATGAACGACTTGTTTAGGTTGTGGTTAGATAGGTTCGTCGTAGTTTATTTAGACGACATCCTAGTGTTCAGCAAGACCCTCGAGGAGCACGAGGGCCATCTGCGGCAGATCTTAGGCAAGCTAAGAGAGTCTAACTTCAATATTAACCCGAAGAAGTGTGAGTGGGCCAAGACAGAGGTCCTTTACCTAGGCCATGTACTAGCCGGAGACGGTATTCGGCCCGAGGACAGTAAAATTGCATCAATTAGAGACTGGCTAACTCCTAAGACGCTGACAGAGTTACGTTCGTTCCTAGGATTGGCTAACTACTATAGGAAGTTCGTAAGGAACTTCTCCATGATCGTTGCTCCCCTTCGTAGGTTACTAAAGAAAGAGACAATTTGGAAGTGGGACCAGGATTGCACGTCAGCTTTTAAGAAATTAAAGAAGACCTTAATAGAGTACCCTGTCCTCAAAGTTGTTGATCCGTCACTGCCATTTGTTGTCACCACAGATGACGCTAGTCAGTATGGCATAGGCGTCGTCTTGCAGCAAGATGACGGCAACGGTTATAGACCCGTAGAGTTCATGTCAACCAGGCTGCCTTCAGAAAAGATAGCAGCATCAACATACAAGAGGGAACTCTACGCTCTCAGGCAGGCTCTAGATCACTGGAAGCATTATTTGCTTGGGAGGCACTTCAAGGTTTATTCAAATCACGAGACTCTTAGATGGCTAAAGACACAAGCCAAGATGACGCCCAAGTTAACTAGATGGGATGCTGAGATAGACCAAATTGACTTCCGAGTTAAAACCCGTAAAAGGAAAGTATAACGTGGTAGCCGATGCTCTGAGTAGGACAGCTGATTACTTCGGCGCGATAATGCACTATCTAGACATAGGGGCCGATCTGCAGCTGAAAGTAAGAGATGCCCCTACACAAGACCCGATCTACAGTAAGTTGCTGAAATGAGTGAAGGAAACCCCAGATAGTGAGCCACACTACCGAACCACGAACGGGCTATTGTTTGAGAAGACCAATGTCGTTGATAGACTATGTGTCCCCAGTAGTGAAGAAATTTGTAGCCTGATCTTAGGGGAATGCCACGATCCAAAAGGCCATTTTGGATGGCAAAAGACTTTAGCTAACCTGATGATGTCATACGTGTGGCCAGGTATGAAACCAGACTGCATAGAGTATGTGCGCAGTTGCAAGGTGTGTCAACTCAACAAGACTACAACCAGAGTCTGAGAGTTAGTTTCCATCGACTTCATGGATACTGGGGTCAAAAGTAGGCATGGCAAGACTCAAGTCATGGTCATAGTAGATAGATTTCGTAAGTATGCAATATTTGTTCCCCTGCCTTCAGAGGCACGTACAAACTTCGTCATAAGTTTTTCAACTACAGGGTAAGCAAGCACGGTTTACCGTTGTCTATAGTCACTGATAGAGACACAGTTTACCAGTCAGAATTGACAGGATCTTATGAAAGTCTATGGGTCTAAGTTGTTGATGTCATCAGGACGACACCCAGAGACGAACGACCAAACAGAGCAGATGAATAAGATCTTGCAGCAGATCTTGCAGCAGCTACTCAAGATGTATATTACACCAGATCAGGTAAACTGGGATGAGATGCTTCCTAAAGTAGCAAGCGCCTATAATAACAGCGTTCATCTTGCTACCTGCAGGACTCCTAATGAGTTGCGTAAGTCCTTTAGACCTAGGCGACCATTTGAAGGACTAAACCAGGACCAAATGCAGAGACTACCACCCGACACTCGAGAGTTTGCTTTGCAGCACGAGCAGGAAGTCGCTAAGACCACTGACAACCTTAGGAAAGCCCAACACCGAATGATAGAGCAAGCTAACAAGCACCGCCGACCATCACAATTTCAGGTAGGCGACTTAGTCTGGGTCAAGTCAAAGGAGTTCGCACCAGAGGAAAACATCTCGCATAAGCTCTTACCTGCGTATAGAGGACCATCGCCTGTCCTAGAAGTCAAATGAGGAGAGGACGGGCCGTCATATACGATAGAGATTCAACCACACCTCCACAAGTACCCAATCTTCCATGCGTCCAAGTTGTTGCCTTGCACCACGTCCGACAGATTCCCTTCCAGAAGATTGATGATTCCACCAAACATGGATGGTGCATATGATATAGATCGCATAGTGGAAGAGGACGTGTTCAGGATAGGAGGGCGAGGACGTCCCCAAAAACAGTATAAGGTAAGGTTCGCATACCAGGAACCCGAGGACGACCGATGGTTTACTAAAATAGAGCTCTTAGAAACCGCTCCCGACGTAGTACACGCTTATGAGAGAGAAAGAAAGGGTAAAGGTCTTATCTTGAGTTAGAGTGTTCTCGAAGGACCTCGAATTTAGGACGGCGGGAGTGAAACGGTTTCACCCAGCTTGCCCGACATTTATAGACACAAAGATTCGATCCCTAAACCTACCCTGTACCCTGAACATTGACCATGTGTGCTGAGTGAGATTCTATCCCTAGACCTACCCTCTACCCTGCACATTGACCCTGTGCGCTGAGTGAGATTTGATCCCTAGACCTACTATGTTCCCTGTACATAGGCCCAGCAATCTGTGTGAGAGTTGATCCCTAGGTCTATAGGTTGGGAGTTGAGTCTGTTATCATTAGGCCTAAAAGAGTCTGTTCTAGAAGTTTCTACCTAAGTCTACTGTGGGCCTAAAGTCTGTCTGTCGGTCTGTACGTTCTAGAAGTCTGTAGGTCCCTGTAGGTAAGTCCAGTCAGCAGGTACCAAGGGTAAGGGATGCACGTGTGGAAAAGGGAGGCTCACACGTTCTAGAGAACTCTCCGGAATACGCGTTTTGGGCCTGCAGCACGCGGTTTGGGTCCAGAGGCCCACGCGGTTTGGCCCAGAGGCCCACGCGGTTTGGAAGCCTCCAGACCCGGGCCTCACGCGATTTGGCCCAGGCCACGCAGTTTGGAGGCAGGATCGGGTATCTCCGAAGCAGTATAAATAAAGAGGCAGCATCCAGCCATTCATTCATTCGCCTGTGAGCTAAGTGGAAGTGTTGCCTTGGTATCTTGTGCGTGGAGGTCTGCAGGTGCCCGGAGAGGAAGTGGGCTGTGAAGAAGACAGTGGCCATAGCTGGCCAGTGAGGAAGACACCAGCAGCCATAGCTAGGAGGAGGAAGACGACAACGACCATAGCCGCCCAGCTGTTGGTGCAGACAGAGTGTACATGGTGTGTGCGTCTGTGTAACGTGGACATTCAGGGTGATCCTCGTACATGTATGCATGAGGGAGAGTGAGGCTGGTGGTGGAGACAGTGTTCGGCGGCCATAGCTGCAACTTGTACAGTTGTATTGAACAGAGTTTAAGTGCAAGTTCATTGTTGATTCTGAGTTGACGAGATTGGTTTTGCCATCAGTCCGTGTGTATGCATGTTGTGAGCAAGCCTGAAGTCGAGTCTGATTGCATCCAGTTCCAGTGGAGTTCGAACTTAGGTCTGTACTTCAACGGTTGAGGGGTGTACCAATTGATAGCAATGAGAAATTTCTTGTTGGGAGGTTAGTGAGCGATGATTATACCGGCCTTGTTCCAATCAGAACTGACCTTCCGGGCATACAGTTTGTGTTCTACGGGACGAGGTCTGTGGTACACAACATTTCCAGCCTTTAAGTACCAGCTAACACATCAGACCAGTTGCTATTAGATCGATGTTCTAGGCGAAGACTCAACCATTCAGTAGTGGAGGGAGGTCCCATTTTACGGAAACTGCAGCTCCTTAATTTCTCTGTAGCTAAGTATGCAGGCTGTCCTCCTTTGATTTTAAGCACTCACGGTGTGCCAACGGCCCTTTGGTGGATTGACACTTGGGTTCATCGGGGGTTTCCCTCTTCTGATCGAAGAATTGGATCACCTCTTTTCGTCCTGCTATTGTTCACAACGGGTTTGGGACTGGTGGCAGAGATCTCAGCCGCTGGCATCACAGTGGTCAGTTTGGTGGGACTGGAATTTTGTCCTGTTGGGTATAACTGTTAGGGCGTCATTAGACACTCCTCGGGGACGTGAAATCCGCAAGGACGCGCTCATTCCACCTGTCCTTGGGGACAAAATTGAAAAAGAGACGTGAAAACGCCACAAGGAATTTTCCTTGTGGTGTCCTTGTGGCCTCAGCCAAAATCTCCTTATCCCCAAGGGACCTCGTGAGGTCCCTTGGAGCTAAAGGAACCGTGATTCATGGAGTGGTGAAGACAGGCGTCGACGGAGAGTTTCGTTTCTTGGTTGGTGCAGATGTGGTCCAACGGCGTAAGCACGGACATCCCACCCTCCAACGTTTGCGTAGTCCCCAAACGGCCCTCAACGGCTACTATTGGTGGTGGGCCTCCATCGGGTGGTGCCGTCGTTTTCAGCCAGCATCATGTGGTCTCCCGCGCTCGAGGTACGTCCGCAACGGTCGGGAAAATATTTTTTCCTGCCGGCGCCTTCAGTCCGTCCACGGAAGAGGTTTCTGCACGAGCGTCGTATCCACGCACGTTGTCACGTGCTGCACGTCCCACAAGACTCTTGCCTTCTCCACCGTCGTGTCTAGATGTCTGACAACAGACATGGCATTGCTGCCCTCTCCACCGTGCAGTTCATGGCCAACCTTTGCTGCCCTCTCCACCATGCAGTTCATGACCAACCTGTACCACAGGCTCCCTCTGCTACTCCACGTCGCTGTGCTGCTTCTGGGGGTCCCTCTGCTGCTCCCCGGCGCTGTGCTGCTTCTGGGGGTCCCTCTGCTGCTCCCCGGCGTTGTGCTGCTTCTCGTTTAAGGAGTCATCCATGGCGTCGTTGCATTGTTGAAAGTCTTCCCACATCCCCCCCATCCTGCGTTTGATCCACCTCCTCGGTGTCGCTCATGCAATGACGCCACAACCCAACGTGTAGCACAACTCAATGACAGCCTCTGAAGATGCCACGTAGTCGGGGCCTATATCCGCAGCTTGCATCAACATCCTTCTTCTACGCGCGCGCAACTTCTCCTTGATTCATCCCAGCGCCCTTTCCTGCTGACAACAAAGAACAACGGTTGGCACGGCCGCCGCCACGGCTGCCCGCTCAAGCGGTGTCAACGGCACACGTCCACCCTCTCCACCACCGTCCATCGCCATCACGGATGGAGTCTCTCCGCTACTGTCTCGATCCTTGCACCCCAGAGACGTAACCCGCTCACCCCCAAAGAAGAGGTCGGAGAAGCTGCCACCTTTCCGTGGATGCCGTCCCCCTGGCGGAACTGCGTGTGATGGCGTGGACAATGTGGAGGAGAATCTCAACGACGATAGACGCACCCGGTGCACGCACGTACACTGACCAGGAGGTGGACGGAAGGGACACCGCCACTAAGGCCGATTCAGCCCTGCACCGTCTGCGCGCCGCAAGCTGAACGTCGTCTTCGTCACCACGGCCGTACTTCAAAATTTGAATTTCAAATGTGGAGGTCCCCCTTTTTTATTTTATTTTTCGTGGCCTGCCTCATGCCCTTTCCCCCCGGACGTTGCTGGATCCCTGGTAAATGTCAGAGATTCGATTCGTGCATGCCAGTATTATCATTTGTTTATTTATGGAATTTTTTGTTATATACCCCCCAAAGATGATGTATAAGCCAAAATGCCCCTAAGAAGATGTGGGTAGTGCGGAATGCCCTATCAGCCTGAATACTTTATATTTATAATAAGCTCCTGTCAGGCCTGTCAGACCTGCGCTGATTTGCAATCTGGGGAGAGATCAAGGCCCAAAATTCAGGGTTTTCGCCGCATCACCACAAGCAATTCCACAAACAAACAATGCAATACAAACATCAAAAAAACAAGGGAAAAATTTTGAAATGCCCCTAAAGTTTGCGTTTAGTTGCAGCGTGCCCCTCTGACGGCCGACTTACCATGTCGTGCCCCTCTGACCACGAAGGATGTTTCCAGAAAAACCCTGGCGTCGTTTGGGTCTGAAAAATGTTTCATATGCCCCTACCCGTACCAGTACCAAATTTTCAGTATGCCCCTGCCGGATGGCCGTTGAGAACCAGCACAAAAGTTTCCCATATGCCCTTATTGATACCGTCCATGTTTCCAGCGAGCCCCTGTGGCCGTTGTTGACAGTCACTGTCTTTCCTCTTGCCCCGGGAGAGATGCTACCGGGGCATATCAGAAATTTGGCAATGAGCATGGACACACACACACACACGCACACGCACACACACACACACAACACACATATACACACACACACGCACACACACACACACACACACACACACAACACACATACACTCGCGCACACACACATACACACACAGAACACACACACATACACACACACACACACACAGAACAAACACACACACACACAGAACACACACACGCACACACAGAACAAACACACACACACAGAACACACACACACACACACACATACAGACGCGCGCGCTTGCATGGGCGATGATGCCAAGAAGACAGCCATGGTGATGGTTAGGAGGTCGACAATAGAGGAGGAGGAGAGGGAGGGGTGACAAGGAGAAAGTTGGAGGAGGAGGAGAGGGAGGGGTGACAAGGAGAAAGTTGGAGGAGGGAGGAACGAGGGAAGAGGAGGGAAGAGGAGGAACGAGGGAAGAGGATGGAAAGGAGTAGGGAGGACGAAGACTATGACGATGACGGAGCYGAYGAGGATAGAKKATGGAGGMTGGAGGAGAAGAGAGGAGAGCGACGAGCATGGATGGAGGAGGAGGGAGGAGGGTGATAAGCATGGATGGAGGAGGGAGGAGGGCGATAAGCATGTATGGAGGAGGAGGGAGGAGGAGCATGGACACACACACACACACACACACACACACACACACACACACATGCAGACGCGCACACCTGCATGGGCGACGACGCCAAGAAGACGGCAATGGAGGAGGTGCAGAGGGAGGGGTGACGAGGAGAAAGTTGGAGGAGGGAGGAGCGAGGGAAGAGGAGGGGAAGAGTAGGGAGGACAAGGACTCGGACGAGGATAGAGGATGGAGGCTGGACGAGAAGATAGGAGAGGGACGAGGAAGGAGGAGGAGGAGGAGAGAGGAGGGCGATGCGCATGGATGGAGGAGGAGGGAGGAGGGCAATGAGCATGGACACACATGTGCGTGCACGCTCCCCTTCGCACTGTAGCTGTATGCACTCCAACTCATCGATCACCGACGCGGAACGGCGGACTCGAAGACTTCCACTGCTGCAAGGGCATCACAGAAAGATGTGTGCCCCTCGTGAGGGCATTTCAAGGATGGACCCACGAAACGCCACCAGCTGTCCAGTAGGGCCAGCTGTCCAGTAGGGGCATATGGGAAAGTTACGCCCCATGCTGACAGGGGCCTGCGGAAAATTTCAGAGGCCCGAGGGGCACCACAGGGTAAGTCGGCCTTCACAGGGGCACGCCGCAAATAAACGCTTCGGGGGCATTTCGAAAATTTTCCCAAAAAACAAACAGGCAAAAAAAAAACGGAAAATAAAAACTCGAAAGCACTATAAAACCCTATTCGGAATAGCTTTCCGAGTTGGCCATTTTTTTCACCGAGTTCAGTGTTTTTGCCAATTTTTCCGTTACTGGCCCAAATAGGGCGAGAAACTGAATACAGATATACCCTAAGGCTCATACAGACCACACAAAGAAGGGAAATATGGCAGTCTCGGCGAAAAATCCGCCGAAAATGACACCACCTATTACCCATTAGTGTTGAGGCCAGGTGGGCCTGCAACTTTGCGCAATACCCAGGCCCATAAGCGTCGCAATGTGGCTGTCCAATTCGTGCACACACGCACAAACACGGCAATGTGGCTGTCCAATTCGTGCACACACACACAAACACGCCGGCAGTCTCTCTCTCTCTCTCTCTCTCTCTCTCTCTCTCTCTCTCTCTCTCTCATACACCCACACCCACACTCACACACACATGCCGGCTACTCTCTCTCCCTTTCTCATACGCAAAAAATAAGAAAAGTGCACACAGACATGCGGGCTATTCTCTCTCTCTCTCTCTCTCTCTCTCTCTCTCTCTCTCTCTCTCTCTCTCTGTGTGTGTGTGTGTGTGGGTGGGTGGGTGTTTGTCTGTCTCGGTCTGCGTGTGTATAGCGTTTTCATACACGCGTTTGAACTACGCTCTTCAGATATATGAATGCGCGACATAATGAGAGAGAGAGAGAGAGAGAGAGAGAGAGAGAGAGAGAGAGAGAGCCGAGGTGCGCGCGTGAGCACGCTATAGAGAAGAGAGGTGCTGGTCCTATCAGCCCCTCCGCCGGCAAGAGGAGCAAAACGAAAGCATGACGGAGGCCACTAGGGGCATTTCGAAGATCAAGTAGGCCCATGGGAAGTTGACAACTATTGGGGTATTCTGAAAACTTGGACAGTACTCGGTAGGGGTATATTGAAAAGATGACAGGTCCAACTGATGCGAGGGGTATCTCACAAAGTTTTGTCTTGTTCCAAGGGCATTCCACTTAAGATGTGTCTTTTAAGGCCCCTTTCGCATATAACTCAACTTCGCAGATTATCCCTTTATTATATATTTATTGCTTTATTTCTGATTATATTTATTTATTCATTTATGATATGGACAGATCGTGTTGAAACCGCCACACAGCCCGATGACGAGAACCTTGAGTCTCGTCTTTTCCTAATTCAACTTTCTAATTATTTATTTTTATCCATTTATCTGTTCATTTCATTTGTCTTTTTTTTTTTTTAACTGCTCGGCCAGGGCTACTACCAGGGCAGATCAGAGCATGCTCTCGTTGTACCACCCTTCCTATATACTGTGCAGGATAACATACCACCCTTCCTATAAACTGTGCATGATTTGGTGTTTTGCTTGTCTCGGTGCCAGATGACATGAGTTTCGGCGGTCAGAGGTTAGAGATATAGATCAGGTAATCTCTACAGCTCTCTCCTGAAGGTAGGTGGCTTGGGGAAAGACACCCGATGAGTTCAAGTCCTAATGATATACGCCACACAATGAAGGTATCTTCTGGTAAACGAGTTCGGCTCTCGAACAGTCCGTTCATGCAGCTGTTGACAAACAGGTCAGGAGTTCAGATCCTCCACCGCTAGCTGTCCACAAACACCCCAGGAGTTGATCCTGACTGAATGTGCACGCAACTTCAGGACAGATATCGAGAATCCTCCCAAGTATCAGCTGGCCCAGGGTTTGAACTCGTGATCTGTCCTGGGCTTATCATTTGCAGCTCGAACTCGTCGGGTCTCTCCCCCTTGGGATAGAGGTAGAAGGTCCTCTCCACGGTGGTAGTGTAACAACTCTTCGAAAACAAAACAGATCTTTAGGGAAAACAGAAAGAAGTGAAAGCACCCGTCGTACTCGACTGTTTTCCCAGACCAAGGGTCTCGCCGCACCGCTCACCAAAATGTGAAAAGGAGCAAAATATGGCGGGTGTATCTTTCCGCGTTCTAGCGGAAGATTCAATCTCATTTTGCACATTCGTGAGTAGTGTGGCGAGGTCCCGAAACCTTAAGAAATTATCGGAGATGATGAGCACACACACAAAAAAAAAAATGGCAAATTACGAAAGTAAAATTTCAAAAGAAAAGGGCAAAACGCTCACGGTCGTGCATTAGCGAGCGCCCACCTTGATGTCCATCGTGAACGTCTGCGGACGCCTCTGCACCGCGATGGATTTCCGAAACGGTGGGAGCACGATCGCTGCCCCGTCCTCGTAGACTTTCACATCATCTATTCCCGCTCCGGTGAGCACATAGAACTGTGACGCATCAGCAATCCGATACATCATCCTCGCTTCTTCACTGACTCCACTCCACCAATTCCTTACTCCCTTTCCTCCTCCCTTCTTTCCCTTCCTCCTCTTTCTTCCTTACGTCCTTCTCGTCCTCCTTCCTCCTCCTCCTACCTTTCTCCTTTCCTCCTCAGTACTTCCTCTTCTTCCTCCTCTTCCTTCCTTCCTCCTCCTACAACTCCCGTCCTCCTCCTCCTTTCTTTCCTGTTTTTCCTTCGTCCTTTCCCTTCCCTCTTTGGTTCCCTTCCTTCCTCCTTTGATTCCTCCTCTGTTCCTTGAGTCTGTCCCTTCCTCTTCCTTCCTCCCTTCCTTCCTTCCTTCCTTCTTCTCGTTTCTCAAATCTGTTTCTTCCTCCTTCGCTGTCCTGTCTTTCCTCCTTGCTCTTTTCTCTCCCTTCCTTCCCTCCTTCCTTCCTTCCTTATCCTTCGGTCCTTCCGCCGGCCTTTAGTTATTTCCTTGACTCGTTTGCCTTTTTCCTTCAGTTCCTTCTGCGCTATACTGCGCGTCTCCACGTAGCACTTCCCTTGTAGTCAGTGCGCATAGAACAGTCAACAGCGAGCTCAAATCGAGAGGACACCCCAGCGACAAAGAGGGACTCTGTTAGGGAAAGAGGGGGGGAACGGTGAGTGGGGAGGGTGGGGAGGGAAGGCGTTGAGGAGGTTGGAGGGGGGCGCAATACTGCCGATCACACTCTTGATCACACTCTCCACGCAACCAGCCGCATGTTGGGTACTTCGGACGCACACACACCGTCGACTTCGTCGAACCGATCAACACGGACTATACATGTATATATACATATATACCGTCAAACAGCAGTATTATTATTACTAGTATACATATATATCGTCACAAATATATATATAGATATAGATATCCGCTCATACAAGGCGCCAAAACGCCATAACGTAACAAAAATTCATTCAAGAATAAGCTGGCGGGAATAAACTCGTCCTCAGAGAGAGCGAGAGAGAGCGAGACAGTTAGCTCGTACGCAGCTATGGCGCCAACTGCCCGGGAAATAGCTAGCCTCCCACTTTCTTTTTCCTCTCTCCCATGGGACGGTCTTTGCGATAACTTTCGCGCCGGCGCGCGCGCAATTCGTTCTGAAGTTACCACGGGACCGCATATATTTGTAAGGGACGCCCGTTCCCCGGCAAAGTCCCAGTGCTGTCTGTGTCGTTCCGGGTTGATTGTGAGGGATTCCCGGGAAAATGAGGACAGTTCGTGTGTGTGACAGGTTTTTGAGCCGCAGATAGCGAAGGAGTCGGACGTCCTAATGTTGTTGCCGTGCAAATAGTAGGACGGTAGATCTTTCTCATTGGCCATCAACTGTGCGAGGTATTCTTTCTCATCGCTGAAGGGGTTTTCATTCCAGGCCGGTGGGTCAGGAATGAAAACAGGTTCGGAAATCCGTAAGAATTATTGAAAAAAAAGGTGAGAAAATGTGTCTGAGCAGACTGCCCCTGCACGTATTCCGACTATATGTGAGTGGATAGATTGCAACACCGAGGTGAGGATGGTCCGGCAAGCATGGACTGGACGACTCAAGGGGCATGGAGCCTCTCTCTCTCTCTCTCTCTCTCTCTCTCTCTCTCTCTCTCTCTCTCTCTCTCTCTCTCTCTCTCTCTCTCTCGTGGCACACACGCACTGTAACCGCGCGGGGCGCGGGGGCGCAGCCAGGGCATAGGAGATTGTAGCCTCGGGGGCTGCGGGGATGACCATGCAAGACTAGAAGGCATGTAAATGCATGTAGAGTGTTGTGTAGTGGAGCGAGGCTTTTTCTCGAGCCCGGGCTACCTTGGCGAAGCATTTTTTTTACTAAGTTTTGGGCGTGATTGTCGTGAGATGCGCTAAGTTGTGGACAAAATTGTCGTCAGATGTCATGAGATGGGTTTGTCACTGTTCTTCCCGAGAGGCCAGTTGCCAATAGATTTTTGCCAAGTCGCAAACAATCCCTGACCAGGGGTCTGGCTCCACTACGCAATATTCTTCATGCAAATGCATTGCATGGAGATTGTTGTGTAGTTGAGCGACCGCTTAGGCCTCAGCCTTTGCTCTTTCATAGATTTTTTAATATATATATATATTTTTTTTTTCAGAAGGTAACATATCAATTTAATGGGTATTTCGCATATATTAGATGGTTTTGTTTTTATCCATGATAGAGCAATATTAATATATGGGATTTTTTGTTCTATATAAATTACCATTGAAAATGAAGTTCGATTATGTAATGTATTATATGTTTTTAATGTTTGATTGATAGATGGTGTCATTAATTTTGAAATTTGATATGAATTATTTTGTTTTTTTATTGATTTTGAATGAATCATTGGAACATAATCTTTAACATTTTCATTATCTTCATCTGACGTATTATACGAAATATAATCATCTAATGCAGTAAAAAAGAAAGAGTTATTATTTGTTGATTGTTCTGAAGAGGAATCTCACTTTTCGTTGTCACTTTCATGTTCTGCATATTGAGTTGGTCTGTTTTTTTGTGTTTCGTTTGCACGTTCGCGTGCAATGTGGTAATTTTGCATCTGTAAATATATGTTATGAATAAATGTAGGCATATTTTCGTAAAAAGAAGTGAATTCATCATGCGAATTTTGATTATTATGTATTCAATATGATAATTTGCGAAATGGTTTGAACAATAGAAGGGATATTTGAACATGTCATACTTTATTTTCTTCATCTGTGCACGTTTCTAAATAAGGAATACGCATAGAATAAGGAATTACAGGTGTACATTGATATTTGTATTTATTTAAATATTTTTGTTCATACAATGAATGATCAGGTAAGAAATCTTCTTTAGTTTCTGATGTAGAAGATTTGTTATATCGATAAAATTGCATAACAAATTCGCATAAAGACATGTTTATGAGTGATTTCGGACGATAGATATAATCGTCTAGTGGATAAGAAACAATATATGTTTTATTTATTTTTTTTAAAGAACAGATAGTTTCTTTGTCATTTAGTAATTGTTTTAACATGTTATATAAATGAATTGTTTTATGTGTATGACTTTGATAAACACAAGATTGTCTTAATAGATATAGTGCACAAAGTGAGTCTGCGATTTCTTGTTTATTAGTCATAGTGAAGAGTTGAGATGATAAACGGTGACGAGTTTTTGTTTCAACTGAAATGAGTGTTTCTTGTTCGGTTATTTTTTTTTTGCTTTGTCTTGCGTCAAAAGCAGCTAAGCGAATAGCGATTTTACAATGAACTTTATGTTGATCTTTTGTTGCGTAGTTACAATAGTAAAATATTCGTTTTGCTGCTTCGACACCACCAGAAAGAGGTTGAATATCATGATTACATTTATAACTTGATAAGATTATATTGTTATAAGCATTAATGTATTCAACTCCAAGTGTGCCTGCTAATTCAATTCCTGTTTCATGTAATGTAGTTTTTTCACAATGTTCAGTAGAAAAAGGTATCGACATATTTCTTCAGTTTTATTCATCTGTGTTTTTTCGAAAGAAGTGCGGGCAGCGTTGAAGAGAAAGAAGAATAATGTGGAGGCATTGCTATGATAGTTTGACTTATAGGATGTGTTTGGAACACATCATCAATCATACGAATACATTTGGCTTTTGCAATATTAAATCAGATAATTCGTCATATCCGAGTGATGACCTAGATTCTAAAATTTATTGGCAAAGTGTGTGTTGTGAACTGAAAACTGTTTTACAATGTGTATATTTTAAGCTTGCAGGCTCATGCTCTGATTTGGGACGTTTTTTTGAAAGTGGTGAACAACGCGCCGACGAATGAATTGGATATGGTGCATAACATGGTGGTGGGGCATGACATTCTGAACAAGAAAGTAATGGAATGTTTTGAGCTTCACGTGTTGTTACAATGCTATTAACATATTGTGTTACTAATTTGCTAAATTTAATATTATAAGTTTGTAATTTGTCAAATTGAAGAGTTGTTAATGGTGTATTTCTTAGTCAAACAAGTGCATGTAAATGTAGTATTCCTCATCCTTATGTTTCTACCATTCCAAAATATGCTCTGACATTACCAAATAAACCTCCTTTGGGTTCGCTTTTATGTGTAGTAGGATCGAAACCAAGAATATCATGTAAGAAGATAGTCTTAATCGGTCAAAGAGACGTGCTGATGCAATATTATCTGCCATTGATAATTTCTTAAGTTGTTCTGTGTCTATATGAGGATTCTCTACAAAAATATTGCAATATTCATTAATATCAATTATTTTGTATCTGTATTAGGTGTTAATGTAATAAAAAAACTTGGTTGACTGAAGCCATCGCAGGTTGCAAATGTTTATTGACGTCGTGTACGTCTTCGACATTGTTTCCCCAAACATGTGAAGAAGCACATTCGACACGTTGAAGTAATTGTCTTACAGTTGGATCATCATTGGGTACAGTATGACCTCAACGACGTCGTCGAGCATTTTTTAGGCCAATTTTTAACATGTCAGTTGTAATTTCAACAATGGGTTGATGTAGTTGTGGCTGTTTTTTACAAGTGATATTTGAAAGTTTATATTTACGGTCGAGTGAAAAACAATCAAAATTTACTGGTTTATAGTATGGATCTTGTACAAATTCTCGATCACTTAATAAAAAATAATGTTGCGTGCATAGTTGTTGTGAAACTTACATTCCTCTTTTCGATTCTCTTGAATGTACTCGGCCATATGGAAATAAATGTGGAAACATTTTTATTTCTAAGTGAGGGTCAAACAATTTTGCAAATTTTGATGATGTATGGATTGCAAAAATAAGTTTATGATCATTTATTTTTTATAATTGTTCAACTATTGAGTTTTCGATGTCATTGTCCATTGGTGCAACTTCATGTGAAAAAATAATTGATTTTTCGATGTATGTGTTTTTGTTGGAAGTTTTTTTAGGTGCATTTAAACCATCTTGTTCATCATCTAATTCATTAGCATAAGTAGCTTTAAGTGAAAAATCTTTAATTATATCATCTGGAATGTATATAGGATCATTAGTAGGGATAGTATCTAATTGTGTTTTGTCGAATTTTACGTGAGAGTAGAAATTATTGTTTTTAATACAGAACATGAGTAAGTTTTCGATTATCGAATGTCGCATACAATGAAGTTTTTTTATTCGTGTAAGTTGTATATCAGTGAAAGGACCTGCTAAAATTATTCGGTAAAGCGTATCTTTTGTTATTGATTTAGGTAGTAAAGTTGCAGTTAGGCCTGAGATTGCTTCGAATACGAGCAGATGAGAGCGTATTGAACGGTGCATTCCTCCTCGTATGATTCTTGTTTGTGCAAGTATATTTGTTAAGCTTGTCACTAATAATCCAGGCCAAGTAGCTTGTTGTAAAGATGGTGGTAATCTACCAATGAAAAAATGATTTACAATCGCAAATTTTGGTAAATGCCTTCGTCGACGTGGATTAAATAATGCATTGTTACATTCCTCCATATGTTCACTGTTATATTTTGATTTGTTTCAATATTGATACCTTTTTTAGATAACATAAGATTTTTTAGCAAAGGACATAGATCACTACAATCATAATGCTGAATAAGATCGAAATAAAATGAAGGTTCATGATTATGTAAATATTTATGCATACAATTTAAAATATTTGAATCGTACGCTGAGTATTTATGAATATGAATTTGCAATACCAATTCATCACAAACACAACATGTTACTTCTACTAGTTTTGTAGGGCTTATTGTTGTGATATATGTTTCGCGAGATCGTTTTTTTGTAATTGAGAAATTGGTAAAATAAATGTTGGAGTAATAATATTTTTTCTAATGATTGTTCTTTGAACGTGCAAGTGTTTTCAAACGCATGTGTTTGATTGATTATTTTATATTTTGATGTGTCTTGGATATATTAGTAACGTTATTTGATTATGATATATATTTGATTGTTTTCGCGCAAGGATTTTTAAACGTATATGTTTAATAGGTTCATGCAAAGTTTCACTTATATCAAATACATTTGAAATATATGATATATATATATATATTTTTGCAATAGTATATTTTTTTCATTTGAATTTTGTTTTTTGTTGTAATGTATATCAACTTTTATAGGGAATGATTCAAACGAAGCAGTATTTTCTGATATTGAATTGTTTATAATTTGTTTGTTTTTTTTTGCTTGTCTGCGCCAAGCAGTATGGTATGCTTAACGTTTTTTAGGAATTTCTTCGCTTTCATTACGTTTACGTAAATGAGTTGCTGCACGTCGTTTTGCTAATCGTATTTCTCGTTCTTCTGTTGTTTTTTTATTTTTTTTACTTTCGTTTGTTTTTTTGTCGTTGTTATTGTTTATATCATGTTTGAGATAAAATGAATTGAACAAATCAGTATTTGGAGATACTTAGTTGTCGATGTTTTGTTCTTGTAATAATATATTTTGCTTTTTTGATTTATTTTTTCCGCTGTATTATCAATATCATTTTGTTTATGCAGTGATTCATACAAAGTACTATTTTGTGATAATGAATTGTTAATATTTTGTTTTTTTAACCTTGCTTGTCTGTGCCAAGCAACATCATATGCTAAGCGTTTTTTACGAGTTTATTCGCTTTCATTAAGTTTACGTAAACGACTTGTTGCACGTCGTTTCGTTAATCGTAGTTCTTGTTGTTCTGTCGTTTTTTTTTTTTTTTTTTTTTTTTTTTTTGCACTATGTTTATAGTTTTCTGAACATAATGATGACATTATTTTATATATATATTAAAATACAAATTAAGAAGGAAAAAAACTTATAGTATATTTTGTAATGACAATAATTATATGGAGATTTAAAATTATATGAAAACGAGGAAAGTATATAAAATTTTATTATTATATATTTTTAATTTTTAGAAATTTATTCTTGTTCGTAATCATTTATGAAATTCTTTTCGTTTTTCTTGGAGTCTAATTTCTACAAAGAAGAAACCAGAAAACAATTTGAAGGAAACAATATATAAAAATCATTGGAAAAAAAAAAAAAGTTTTTTTTAATAAATTTGATAAATTGTAAAAAAAAATATTAAATGAAGGCAATGAACTACAAATATTGTTAAGTTCCAAAGATGGGGGAAAAAATGATAAGTATGAGAATTTTTTTAAAAAAGAAAACAGGAAAAAAACAAAAAATCGCAAGACAATATAGATGAAAAATCACAAAAAATGTACAAGTTCTACAATATAATTTTGATGACAAATTGTTATATGTAGAAAGTCTATATCAAATCCGCAATTATTGATACGAAATGTTTAAATATACTTCAAAAAAATCAAGAAAATCTTTTAATTGTATTTATCTAAATATAAAAGCAAAGATATTGTTTACTTTTTCTATAATATACTATTTCGACTCTTTGAAATGATTTAAAATTTATAAACAACAAATAAAATCTCTTTCTAATAAATTTTATTTATTTATCTAATAGCTTTTCTAGTCTTTTTACGATATAAGGTCATTTGGCTTAGCCAAGTAATAATTAAAAATCGCCAAATATGGCGGTGTCAAAACGTGCTCGCCCACTTTTTTTTTTCACTTTTTACTTTTTGTTTTCACTTTAGTTCGGGGTCTAAACAATTTTATTATTTTTTGAAACTTTTTTGGTGGGTTTTGTATTATGTGAAGTATGGGTCCACATTCGGCCCGAACGGCTGAACGCATCCCCAAGGGGCCCCATACGTTCGGGCGTTCGGGTTCGGGCGTTCGGATTCGGGCGTTCGGCCCGTCCCGAACGCCGGTTACCGTGTATATATATATATATATATCGTCAAATAGAACTGCCCGGTAAACCGTAGGCAGAGAGGGAGAAGAGGACAACAAACGAGGGGCTGTGACAAA
>BFEA01000550.1:317527-328774 GCA_003427395.1 Chara braunii | reverse complement strand
TTTTGATGACTTTGTTTTTTTTTTTTTTTTTTTTTTTTTTGGGTCCGCGTTTGACCCGAACGGTCGAACGCATCCCTAAGGGGTCCCATACGTTCGGGCGTTCGGGTTCGGGCATTCGGCCTGTCCCGAACGCCGGTTATCCAGGCGCCAGGCTTATACGACTTTTTTGTTATTGATCCTTTACGTGCAATTTTGATACGATTATCACTTTTTGTTGTTCATTATAATCCAATTGAAGTCACAAGAGCACAATATAAGTACCATTGTGGATATGACTCTATTTCTAATGTTAATCAACTCTTTGATTTTTTACGAGATTCTGCACTATTAACATTTCGTTCTGTTGAAAGAGCATTCTTTATTATTGAAGATAATACTGCGTTGCGAATATTATCGCATTCATATTTTTCCCGTGCTCTTCTTTCTTTAATCACTTTCAATGGAAATGTAGTACATTCTTTATCGTTCGGAGCAACAGAAATGTACGACGAACGTGTTGCAAAATATGTAAGAATTAGTGCAAATTTCAGAATTACTTTCTACTCATTAACACTCTGCTTATACACATTTGTTACTTCTGTATCAACAGAGTTATCTCGTTACAGAGGAGTTGCCCTAAAACAGTATTTCGTCAATCATTCTTATGATTCATTTAAATTAACATCGCTTATCGATCTTAGTAAACATTTATTATTCGTTTTTGCTCATAATGAAAATAATAATCCTGCTTTTCTTGCAGAATGGTTTCTTTGCGGACCAGGACCATGGTTTTATTATATCATCAACCATATCACTCGTTGCTCATTGTCATATTCATATTTTCCTTCTCATCATATTCATCAACCATTACCTTTTAGACAATTCCAACGTGTCTTTAGAATTGATCACAATGTAAATGACTTTGCATTCTTCACAATTCAATCGTCTGGAAGAAATTAAATAATATATTTGAATTTTTCTCTCATCAATGTTTTTGTTGATATTTTTTTACAAAATTTAGAGAGGTTTTAAAATTAGTTATGATGCAAATAATTTTGTTTTTGCCGTAAATAAATAATCTCAAAATAATTTTTTGAGGGCGCCGAACGCCGTTGGGTTCGGACCCCGTACGGAACCCCGAACGCCCGAACGTATGGAGGTCCGCTCGGGGGCCTCCGTACGTACGGGCTGGTAACCCTGCCTGGCGCAATAATTGGGTTATTTACAATACCATAAACTATTCGCGAAAATGCAAAAAAAAATCCGGGCAAAAATAAACTATAACTTCAGTAGTCTTCAGACTTCCGAATATGAAATAATATGGTCCTGTTTTTTCACCAACACAACAAAAATATAAACAATACACAAAAAATATATAAGAACTAAATGAATATGTATGAACAGGGTTACCTGACCGAATGTTCGGGGGCCCCCGGGCTGGCCCCCGAACGTTCGGGCGTTCGGGGTCCCGTTCGGGGGCCAAACACCTCCAAGTTCGGCCCCCGCCAAAACATATTTCGGGGTTTAAAAATAAGTTTGTTTTTCTAAAGTTTTTTTTGTGAGTTCCCTATGATGTATCCTACATGCCTATAAATTTTGAAGGCATTCTGCTTAGCCAAAAAAACATTAAAAATCTTCAAAGATGGGGGTGTTAAAACGTGCTCGCCCACTCACTATTTTATTTTTTTTCACTTTTAACTTTTTGTTTTCACTTTATTTCGGGGCCTGAACTATTTTATTATTTTTTGAATTTTTTTTAATGAGTTATTGATTATGTAAAATACATATCTGTAAATTTTCAGGGCATTTGTTAATGCCAAAAAAAATTAAAAATCGGCAAAGATATCGATGTCGAAAAGGTGCCGGTACACTCACTCATTTTAATTCTCTTTTTATTTTTTCTCATTTTTATCATAGTGTTTATTTTCTATATTTGATTTTTAATTCAAATTTGGTAAAGAATTTGGATGGATTTCCCAGGCAAATGTTGTTTAGTCTATGTTTCTCCATAACATATTTGTTTTTCGGAATTGATTGAAAACGTTACTTTTTTTTTTTTTTTTTTTTTTTTTTTCCACTTTCGGCCCAAACGGCCGAACGCCTTCCGAAGGGGTCCCGTACGTTCGGGCATTCGGGTTCGGGCATTCAGCCCGTCCCGAACGCCGGCAACCCTGTGTATGAATATATGGACAAATATAAATTCGACTATTAATCTTTGTATTATATGACTTGTTATTTTTAAAAATAAAAAGCAAAAAAATTATGAGTCAAAATTATAAAAATGAAATATATTAATAGTGCATAGAAATTTGTCTAAATAATTTATGTCCCATAGTATAAATATATTGATGATGTAAACATATATGTCTACTATTATTATTAATAAGGATATGTTATAAGAATAAATAAGTTTATGTTAAAAAATGAATATTGTTGTATTATATATTCAAATACAATATAATAAATCGAATTTTGTGGCTTACGTTATAAGAATAGAAGATTTTATGTTAAGAAATGAATATTATTGTACTTTATATTAAAATGCAGTATAAAAAATCAAATTTTATTTTTATATTAATTTGTTAAAATATATTGTATTTGCAAAAACAAAAGTAGAATGATGAAAATTGAATAATAATGATAATACTAAAGAATTGTAGTTGAGAATATAGTGATATATATACAGAGAGACTAAAAACAAGTTAGAATACTTCGGAAACAAATTTCGTTTTTTCATAACGTCATACTCTAATTCATATACAAACTTTTATATACTTCTCTGTCTATCTTTTTTCATCTAATGTATAGATCTGTTTGTCAGTATGAAAAGCTTGTGGTTCATGATTTCATGGTGAGACTAACGCAGGGCTTGTGAAATACGTTTGGCAAAAAAGATTTAGATGAACAGAATAAAATAATTTTGAATTACTTGTAGTAGACTAGCTCAATGATTATATACCGAAGCTGTCGCTTTTTTTTTTTTTCTTTGAAAAAAGAAGACGAAAGCACATAAGTACTTAAGCTCAATCAAGTTATTGAAAACAACACGGTCGTTGTCATGTTGTTTTTTGTATTTCCTACTGTTCTCGTTGTTTATCTACTTTCGTCTGCTTCTTTTAGCTCCCCCTTTTGTCCTTCCCTCTTTGTCCTTCCTATTGTCCCTTAGTGTTGTTATGACAATGCGCATCGGCGCTAGCTGGACAAATTTCTGACGCCCAAACTTACGACATGACTATGGAGAGTTGAAATACAAACCTAAGTTCGAATGCAGATACAATAAAATAAACTAAAAAAATAATCATTTTGACCTACGTGGAGCTGGTCAGTTTAATGATGATATCTCAAAGTCATCCTCTTTCTTAAAAAAATAAAAACAAAAAAAAACAGACTGCTGCGAAATCACACTAAAGCTACTTTGCTTTTGCTTGACATTATTAGGACATGCGCGTCACTCTACTACTACGGTAGTTATCAAATGACATTCTGATTCGACTCAACGTTTCGCCACGTCGGCAAGGAACCTGACTGGCAGCTTTGACGTGATACAACTTTGATAAAAGAGATTGAATATGACTGAAGGTGATTAGAAAGCGAGGGACTCGTTTTTTCTGCCAGAGCGATGCGAGTAACAACTGGAAAAAAAAGCAAAGAAAGACTACATCCCGTTCCCTCATGTTCCCCCTGCTGTCTCTTTTTCTTTCTTTCTCTCTCTCTCTTCGTCTCTTCCTTTCTCCCTCTTTCTCTTCGTCTTGTTGTCTCTTTCTTTTTTTTTTTTCCTTTTTTTTTTCTATCTTTTTATCTCACAATTATCGTGATTATGAATTTCGAATGAATGTAATAAAGGTAATGATCCGATACATTTGAGACTCACAATTGTTGTGATTATGAATTTCGAATGTCTTTTGACAATGACATACACCACATGCATTCGGACTACTATTGTAAAAAGATACAGAGGAAGAGAAAGAGAGAGGAATGCAGAGAGAGCATGGGAGAACGAACAGTATGAGCAACAGCAGGCAGAGCAGCAATGGGCGCCAAGTCGCGGACGCTCTTTCTCTCTCTTTCTTTTTTTCTTTCTCTTTTTTACATTCTTTCTCTTTCACTTTCTTTCTTTCTCCCTCTCTCTCTCTCTCTCTCTCTCTCTCTCTCTCTCTCTCTCTGTCTCTCTCCCTGTCTTCTTACAGTCGTCGGTGGACTGCATGTGGCACAGTTCATTGTCCCGATACATTCGAAAGTCACGGTCACACTGACTGACAGTCACTGTGAATTTCGAATATATGAGACCATTACCATGTAAAGATGTATATTTCATGATCACAATCTTGATACTTTTGCAAACATGTACAATTCAAATTCACGATTACATAGTCATAGTCATTGCCCTGTTACAGACACACACACGAATATACACAAGCACATGGGGCAAATACCCATTTTTTGCTTTTTTTTCTTTTTTCATTGATTGGTTGATTGATTGGTTGATTGATTGATTGATTCATTGCAGGGAGATAATTTCCTTCCCGTACATAAGATCGAGCGTGGTAATGTGTACTTCGATGTTTGAGCGAAAGGCTTATACGATTTTGTTCATCCTATCAATAGAAATATCATGGACTCTGCCACGAGACTCACCGCTAGCTGATGCATTGTTTATCCTATAGATAAAAGATATTTTTCTCTCTCACACACACAACACACACACACACACACACACACACACACACACACACACACACACACACACACATATACTTCCTCATACATGCACTCAACTAAACGCAGAAGTGTAAGGCGATCAGGTAAGTCTGCCTTTCCCCTTCTCTTTCTGTGCGTGTGTCTGTGTCTTCCTGTGTATCTCTGTGTCTCTTCGTGTCTCTCTGTTCATATTGTACTTGCGTGTTTGTGCCTTTGTGTGTTTGTGCTGCTGTGTCATTCTGTGTCGGTTTGTTTGTTTGCTTCAAAATGCTGAGGCCTGGTTCCTTTCTGACCTTTCTGGGTGTATTGCTGCTTCGGTCTGTGAGTCACGCTTTTTGACTGTGGATTGTGATTCTTGCTTCTGAGATGTGGATGTTGCTCGGACGCTCGTTGGACGCAGATCCTGGATACCTAACTGTGATTTTTTGCTACTGATTGACCGTCTTGCTTTCGCCTGAGACCTTGGCTCAGAAATTTGGATTTTTTCGGGTATGCATCGTGGAAGGCTCTTTAAATAATAGTAATAATAATAATAATAATAATAATAATAATAATAATAATAATAATAATAATAATAATAATAGTAATAATAATAATCAGGGTCACCAGCCCGTACGTACGGAGGTCCTCGGGCCGACCTCCCTATGTATGGGCGTTCGGGGTCCCGTACGGGGTCCGAACCTATGACGCGAGGCACCTGCCTATACCTTTTCAAGTCATTTGGCTCAGCCAAATAGGAATTAAAAATTGCCAAAGATGGCGGTGTCAAAACGTGCTCGCCCACGTTTTTTATCACTTTTTACTTTTTGTTTTCACTTTAGTTCGCGGTCTTACCAATTTTATTATTTTTTGAAACTTTTTTAGCGGGTTTTGCATGATGTTAAGTACACGTCTATAAATTTTCAGGGCATTTAGCTATGGCAAAAAAAAAAGAAAAATCGCCAAATATGGCGGTGTCGAAAACGTGCTCGTGCACTCACTAAATTTAATTCTTTTTTTGTTTTTTGTTATTTTTATTCTTGGTATTTGTTTTTCATATTTATTTTTATTTCAAATTTGGTAAGGAATTTGGATGTTTTGCTCAGGCAAATCTTGTTTAATTTATTTTTCTCCATAACATATATTTTTTTCAGATTTTGTTGATGACTTTTTTTTTTTTTTTTTTTGGGTCCGCGTTCGGTCTGAATGGCCGAACGCATCCCCAAGGGGTCCCATACGTTCGGGCATTCGGGTTCGGGCGTTCGGCCCGTCCCAAACGCCGGTTACCCTGATAATAATAATAATAATAATAATAATAATAATAATAATAATAATAATAAGAAGAAGAAGAAGATAAGAAACTTAGGCATTGCGGAGTGACAACTTTCAATTTGCAAAAACTTTTATGAGTGTCAGGAAGCGAGACACAGTCCAAAAAGTAGAACTCTGCCTGATACTATGCCAACAGAGAACCAGGACGCTGCTTTCCCCTTCTCTTTCTGTGCGTGTGTCTGTGTCTTCATGTGTATCTCTTTGTCTCTTTGTGTCTCTCTCTTCGTATTGTCCTTGCGTGTCTGTGCCTTTGTGTGTGTTTGTGTTGTTGTGTCATTCTTTGTCGGTTTGTTTGTTTGCTTCAAAATGCTGAGGCTTGGTTCCTTTCTGGCCTTTCTGGGTGTATTGCTGCTTTGGTCTGTGCGTCACGCTTTTTGACTGTGGATTGTGATTCTTGCTTCTGAGATGTGGCTGTTGCTCGGACGCCTGTTGGACTCAGATACTGGATACCCAACTGTGATCTTTTGGTACTGACTAACCATCTTGCTTTCGCCTGAGACCTTGGCTCAGGAATTTGGATTTTTTCGGGTATGCATCGTGGAAGGCTCTTTCAATAATAATAATAATAATAATAATAATAATAATAATAATAATAATAATAATAATAATAGTAATAATAATAGTAATAATAATAATAATTTTAAGATAAGAAACTTGGGTGTTGGTGGAGTGGCAGCTTTCAATTTGCAAAAATGTTTCTGAGTGTCAGGAAGCCAGACACAATCCAGAAAGTAGAACTGTGTTTGATACTATGCCAACAGAGAACCAGGACACTGCTTTCCCCTTCTCTTTCTGTGCGTGTGTCTGTGTCTTCATGTTTATCTTTGTGTCTATTCGTGTCTCTCTCTTCGTATTGTCCTTGCGTGTCTGTGCCTTTGTGTGTTTGTGTTGCTGTGTCATTCTGTATCGGTTTGTTTGTTTGCTTCAAAATGTTGAGGCGTGATTCCTTTCAGGCCTTTCTGGGTGTATTGCTGCTTTGGTCTGTGAGTCACACTTTTTGACTGTGGATTGTGATTCTTGCTTCTGAGATGTGGCTGTTGCTCGGACGTCTGTTGAACTCAGATACTGGATACCCGACTGTGATATTTTGGTACTGACTAACCGTCTTGCTTTCGCCTGAGACCTTGGCTCAGGAATTTGGATTTTTTCGGGTATGCATCGTGGAAGGCTCTTTAAATAATAATAATAATAATAGTAATAATAATAATAATAATAATAATAATAATAATAGTAATAATAATAATAATAATAATAATAGTAATAATAATAGTAATAATAATAATAATAATTATAAGATAAGAAACTTGGGCGTTGGCGGAGTGACAACTTTCAATTTGCAAAAACTTTTTTGAGTGTTAGGAAGCCAGACACAGTCTAGAAAGTAGAACTATGCCAACAGAGAACCAGGACGCTGCACTCGATTGTCAATGAAAAAATACCCTCACCGTCAACCCCAGCATGCGTACCCAGAGTTATTCTTTCTGCCCGACACTCATCACCTACACTACGATCACACAGCTTAAAGGCAACCTACGAATTGACAACCCAAGTACACAACAACAAAGAGCTTGTGACAACTCCTTCGTCAGAGTTTCACCAACTCATGAAGAGGCAGAACCGTTGTGTCTTTTTCATCGAATGAACAGCGTGTGTTTCTGCTTTGAGAAACTCGTGCATTTCCCTCCTCTATCGCCAGTGCGTTTGCCCTCACGTCATATCTGATCGTGTTTTTCTTCCTCACCACACAAAATTTAGTAACAGTACTACTAATAATAATGATAATAACAATAATAATAATAATAACAAAGATAACGTTTAAAAACAAATTAGGCTTATGGGCTGATGCGATTATGATGAGGATGTACAACGTTTGGGGAGATCTCATGAACCTTTTGCATCGCCTGTTAGCATTATTTGACTATATTCGACTGATTTCATCATGAAGGTGAGTACTCCCGCTTACTCTATTTTTTTCATGTTTCTCTTCCTACCTCAGACCCGCATATACACACAGATCTACTATAGTGTACATTTTCTATGATTTCGGAATACATTCTGACCGTATAACAAGGGATTTACCCTTTCTATTTTTTTCCCTTCCTAGTGCAGTGCTTCATGATCCGCCACAGCGTACACCATAGCAAATCTTCTCCCTGACATGACGCACAACGGTCAAACTACTAAAAGTAGATCCTATCTGTTCTACATATAAATAGTGAGATGACGTTAACAACTTTTTGAAATACGAGTTCATCTCGGCCACATGCCCGTCGCCTTACACCTGGTATGTACCACTATTCCCTACTTCCTGCTTTCTCATTCCCGACTCGCTCTTTGACTAACACCTCTCTGCTCATCGTCCCGTTACTTCTGCCAGGAGCTCCCCTTCTAACGCAAAACTAGAACACACGGAAAGCATGTTCCATGGATCATTCGTAATGCAGGTACGATATCTCGAATCCCTCTCCTTCCTCTTCTTCTTTTTCTTTTCCTTCTGCTTCTCTTTCTGTTCCCTCTAGTCCTTCCAAATGCTAAGAGTCGCTGAATTCTCCGTTGAGATCACCACATTCCAGACACTGTACTGAATCACTCAAATTTGTACGAGCATCGACTGGTTTGTACCTGGGACATGGAAGTAATTAGCGCAACTAATTGATTTGCGCTTTCATGCCATATTTCGTCGTTCAAGATCTATAATTACAACAATCTATTCTATTTCACCGAAGATCGTTTTGAACATCCAACAAAAGCAGGTCATCCTTCTTCTCCCTTATTTTCCTCCTTCAAGCGCTTCTCCTTATTTTCTCCAGCGAATGCAGTCCTTTCACGTTGGTAGGCCAAAATCTAAGATATGTCAGTACTAATAGTGAGAGCAAATGTTATTAGTAATAATACTAGGAATAATAACAATATACTATTAATAACAATAATTTGAATAATGACACTACCGTACTACAAATGTATTCTGCGCTTCTTTTCGGCCAGATACAACCACAATATCGGCGTCGGTGTTGAGGATCATTGGCTGCATTGTCTACAACCTGTCTCTTATACACATCTAGATGTGTATAAGAGACAGGTACTAATAGTGAGAGCAAATGTTATTAGTAATAATACTAGGAATAATAACAATATACTATTAATAACAATAATTTGAATAATGACACTACCGTACTACAAATGTATTCTGCGCTTCTTTTCGGCCAGATACAACCACAATATCGGCGTCGGTGTTGAGGATCATTGGCTGCATTGTCTACAACTTACCGCTAATCGGATCGTCAGTGGTTCAGGCAGCTGTGACCACCATTGTTAATGCGTGTGCCATTACAGATTCCATGTCCCTCATCCTTATTCGTCTGCATCTCAGTTTTCCCCAAATCTTCTCATGTTCCTTATTCCATAGGCAACTTTGATGCTATCCATACTACAAATGTATAATACTTATATTCCCGAAGGGTTTATTTGTAAATGACCCTTTTTGAAACCCTTCTCATCACACGTCAGGTGAGTTAACTTCCCGATTGCTTCTTTCTCCTTTCTCCTTTCTCCTTCTTCGTCATTCTCCTTGCTGCTGCCTCCCCCTTTTGCTTCGTGCTCTCCATTCTTCCTTTCTCTCTCATACACATACACACACGCAGTAGTTATAGCGGAAAATTCACTCAAATTTGTTCGTCTCATCGATGGAAGCTACATAAACTGGCTACACGATAGATACATGCACGCATACGACAGTGCGTCGATGTAAGTGACAGTCAATATTTCCACATTGTAATGGGAGATCCATTTTTCTTTGCTCCTCCTTTCAATGGAAGAACTATGAGGTAAGTCGTAAGATTCGAAACCTACCGTTTTTTTCTCCTGCTCCTTCGTAGTAGTCGTCGTCGTTAGGATAGCTCGTCAAGAGAGTTAAAAACAACATTGCAACTACTAACGATCGCCCCGTCTCTCCGATCTTACGCCCGGATTACTGCTATCAACGACTGGAGAAGGTAAGTTCCCTCTTCCCTACTTGTCTTTCTTTCCCCTTCTTCCCCTTCTCCTTTTTCTCTCCCTCGTCTTCTTCTTCCCCCGTGCTTCGCACTCTTACTTCCTCCCTTTCCTTCTCCCTCTCACTTCGTCGTGCGTATCCTTGTTCAAGATCGCTTCCCAACAAACATGCGAGGACCTGGAAGCGCAACTCGCAACGACCTTGAAACAATGCAGAGACACAAGGTCTCCGATCTTACGCCCGGATTAGTGTTATCAATGGCTGCAGAAGGTAAGTTTCCTCTTCCCTACCTATCTTCCTTTCCCCTTCTTGTCCTTCTCCTTTTTCTTCTCCCTCGTCTTGTTCCTCCCCCTTGCTTCGTGCTCTTAATTTCTCCCTTTCCTTCTCCCTCTCACTTCGTATGTATCCTTGCTCAAGATCGCTTGCCAATAGACATGCGAGGATCAGAAAGCGCAGACTCCCTGCTGCTAGCTCGTGCACGCACTAGCACATACAATGGCTTTCTCCCTTGCTTCTATCCGAGCATTCGCACGCTTGCACATGTGATTATGAAATGAGATAGGCACTGTTTGACATTATGCAAGATGAGCACAAACTTCTCTGCACACGTTTTTTTTTGCTTACGTACTGACCTTTTATAGTACGTATATTCAATGTATAATATGAAAAATAATAAGAAAATGGTCAGTAGTCAGTCACAAATAATACAGAAAAATAAAGGGAAAAAAATTGGTCTACAAAGAAGACCACAACACCTACCCGACGACTGAAACCGAAGGCAAGCGGGGACCAAGTCCTCGTAAATACAATTAGTAGGTACATGTCTCTTCTTTTTTTTTGTGGCATTTCATTTTCTCCTTTTTTTCTTATTCCCGATTTCTTCCATATTTTTTCCCCTTATTTGCTATTCATGACCACTTCGACAATCATCGGTCCTGTCAACGTTAATGGCCATCAACGAAGAGAGAGATAACAATTCATCTCAATCTAATGCGTCAATCTCACACTTTTTTTCTTATTCCCTATTTTTTCCTCTTATTTGCTATTCATGACCACTTCGACAATCGTCACGTTAATGGCCATCAACGGAAAAAAAAAAATCGACCGAAAATTGAGCCGATGGCCAAATCGAACGACCCCCACATGCCTAGCAGCGGTCAAGTTCACGCTTTAATCTCGTGAACGAACGAACGACCAAAGGCATACAAAATATAAAAAAAAAAGGAAAAGACTTCACTTCAACCGCCACACAAAAAAAATGAGAACGG
>BFEA01000550.1:292003-317267 GCA_003427395.1 Chara braunii | reverse complement strand
GATATGGCTCCAGTCATATTCGTGCGAAAAGGATTGAGTCGTCACGACTTTCATGACCCCCCGCTGCCAATTTTTTAAACCGCTACGGTGCAACGACGCCCGATCACCCAGTCCAGACGCTCCGTGCCCCCCTATACCCACTGAGGTAGGCTGTTTTCATTGGTGTACCCACTAAAAGAGTCCAGATTTAGGCGTTGAGGCAGCTCAATGCTGCTAATGGGACTTGGCCCCTGGCGTACCTAAAGTTCAGCCAACCGTGTCCTAACTCTCCAAAAAAAAAAAAAAAAAAAAAAAGGTGCCCTAACTAAACTACTGAATTCGCTATACCCACCACCAAGGTTATACCTAAAACTACCACCGCCCTGCTACCGGGGCTAGGTCCCACTTGCACGAATTAAGAGAGAGATACCGTAGATTGTCGAGATCAACAGCGAAATCTCCTAATCCGTGCAAATGGGACGTTGCCCCCAGATTTTACTTCACTATGACAACGACCCAATTGCAAGGGGACAAAAGAACCAAAAAAGAACGAAGAATTTTCAAAATCTACAGGGCCAAGGTCTCACCGGCAAAAAGGATTTGATTGAACGCCTGAATGAAGACGTCTTTGGAGAGAGCTGCAGAAAATCGACGTTGATCTGCTTTTCAGCATCTATACTCGAAACTCATCCACGCTTCATCCTATCCTCTTTGTTTTGCTACCGGTAGTGGGACCTCGCCTATGATCTATGCCTGTTTCCGACCCCTGAAAATATTTTGTAGCGATTACTACACCTCTGGATTTGAAATTAAAAAAAAAAAAAAAAAGGTGCCCTAACAAAACTACTGAATTCGCTACACCCACCACCAAGGTTATACCGAAAACTACCACCACCCTGCTATCGAGGCTAGGTCCCACTTGCACGGATTAAGCGAGAGATACCGTAGATTGCCGAGATCAACGACGAAAATCTCCTAATCCGTGCAAATGGGACCTTGCCCCCGGAATTCACTTTGACAACGACGCAATTGCAAGGGGACAGAAAAGCCAAAAAAGGACGAAGCATTCTCGAAATCTGCGGGGCCAAGGTCTCACTACCAAAGAGGATTTGATTGAACGCCTGAATGAAGACGTCTTTGGAGAGAGCTGAAGAAAATCGACATTGATCTGCTTTTCGGCATCTATACTCGAAACCCATCCAAATTCAGGCGCTTCATCCTATCCTCTTTGTTTTGCTACCGGTAGTGGTACCTCGCCCAGGATCTATGCCTGTTTCCGACCCCTGAAAACAWTTTGTAGCGATTACTACACCTCTGGATTTGAAATTAAAAAAAAAAAAAAAAAGGTGCCCTAACAAAACTACTGAATTCGCTATACCCACCACCAAGGTTATACCTAAAACTACCACCGCCCTGCTACCGAGGCTAGGTCCCACTTGCACGGATTAAGCGAGAGATACCGTAGATTGCCGAGATCAACGACGAAAATCTCCTAATCCGTGCAAATGGGACCTTGCCCCCGGAATTCACTTTGACAACGACGCAATTGCAAGGGGACAGAAAAGCCAAAAAAGGACGAAGCATTCTCGAAATCTTGTCTCTTATACACATCTAGATGTGTATAAGAGACAGCCCAAACCATTTCTCATCACCCAAAAAGGAAACCGAGTCGCCGTCCACAACAAACCCGAACGACCGAATGAAACGACCACTAGACGTACAATACCCAAAGCCTACCACGACCACTCGCACTACCGGTCCGTCTCCTAGCCGTGACCGCACCCTTTGCACGTTTCCCTAAACCCCGAAAAGACCCCGACAAACCTCATTGAACGTCAACGACATTTCCCAAAAAGGAAACCCCACAAGACGACAAAAGAACAATCGCGGTAAGCGCAGCCTCTGGCTGCGAACATACTATGTGCTATGTGTGTGGACGTCCMCTCTTCACCSCCCCCCCCCCCCCCACACACATTCACAGGGACATGCTATGATATGAACGTGGACGTCCACTCTTAAGCGTTTGACGCTACTCACCGCATACACCACATACACCACATACACAAAAGGCAAAAACTATTACGATGTATCTTTCAATCTACAGGCATAAAATACATTCTTATTTTCCACATTCGGTGAGGTGGAGCGTCGGCACTGTCGAAACGTATCAGACGAACTAACTAATACCACGCTGGGCGTGGGGGCGTGGGGGCGCAGCCAGGACGACGGGCGTATCTCGGAGCATACATTGGCACATATGCGAGTCCCACCGTTCAGATGGAGACGATAAGGGCCCGGTTCGTTAAACCACCACCGTTTTCCCCCGAACACAACGCATCCTCATTTTGGTTGTATCTGGCCGGAAATATAGCTTGTATACATTTAGTTTTAGGGTGCGTTATGTTCGGGGGAAAACGGTAGTACTTGGCCCAACTATAGGCCCTAGAAAAAATTAGAGTAGAAATGTTTCTAGTCAGATGAATTTGGGTGCTCCTTTAGTGGCCTGTACATTCCCTAAAATCATGGCTTGTTAACGCACAGGACTCTAGGAAGTGCTGGTGGTTTAACAAAAAGGACGCTTGCTTCATTCACATTTTACCCGAATAGGAAACACCAGATGTAGATCCTTCTTGGTTTTATGAAATGATGAGTGGTGGCTCACATCCCTTCCGTATGTGAGAGGCGGGCCTCCCCAAGACTAGGGCCTCACAGCACCACTGTCCAGTTCCTCTTTGCCACACAGGCTGTCGAAGTCGGAGACGAGAAAAAAAATTGCAAGTTGTCAGAGAATGCTTTTCGACACCTCCTGTCGAAATTCGTTGAATCCCCAGCCTGCTACTCCGATGCTTTCGACACTCCTCGGCTGCGCCGTCGACTTCGCTTCGAAATTTGGTGAGTGGGGGTAAGGTCGGGATGGACTGATGCGTGTCGTACCCTTGGGCACGTTCGTCTTTTTCCATCTTGCTTTCACAAGTGCGTGCACTCCACAGTGTTGTGTGGCGAAGGGAGGGAAAACTGTCGAATGGAGGTTGTCGAATTTGTTCTGACAGCCGTCGAATTTTTTGGCCTTTCGACTATGGTGTGGTAAGACCCTTATTACGACCAGTTGGCCGCCTAAACCTATCTGACCCAAAGAAAAAAGAAAAAAAAGAAACACCACATGTTGGTCACATGCCTCCTCGACCGAACAGACCCGTCAGCAGCATACTCAAAACAAGCCAATGACTTAGGATAATGCACCAGAGCAAACCATTTACAACAAAAACCATGTTTTGAGTATGCCGTCGACTTCGCTTCGAATTTTGGTGAGTGGGGGTAAGGTCGGGATGAACGGCCGCTTGTCGTACCCTCAGGCACGTTCGTTTTTTTCCATCTTGCTTTCACAAGTGCGAGCACTCTACAGTGCTGTGTCGCGAAGGGGGGGCAAACTGTCGAATGGAGGTTGTCGAATTTGTTCTGACAGCCGTCGAATTTTTTGACCTTTCGACTGTGGTGTGACAAGGCCCTTATTACGACTAGTTGTACTATCTGACCCAAAAAAAAAAGAAAAAAAAAGAAACACCAAATGTTGGTCACATGCCTCCTCTACCGAGCAGACCCGTCAACAGTATACTCAAAACAAGCCAATGGCTTGGGATAATGTACCAGAGCAAACCATTTACAGAAGAAGCCATGTTTTGTTTCTGGTTCGAGGTGCTCTTTTGAACTAAAAAAAGATAAACAAGAACCAGTGAAAAGCGGGCTAGCCATATGTCAGGGAGTATTTAAAATCTTGGGTCATTGCATTGATTCGCTCCGAGTGTATAGCAGAAGGCATGTTGTGTTTGTTGTCGACGCAGTTGTTCGGGTTGTTGTGCCTGATTATTTATGCATCCGGTACGGTACGGTTCCAATGTGTATCATAACATGTATACATATAACGTTCTCGGGGAGGAAGTTGAAGGTTGTCTCGTTAGGGCTTCGTCGGGTGTTTTTATTTTGGCAGGGCGACAATGGTTCATGGAGATGGGTTAAAAAAAAAACATCATGCTCACACCCCTCCCCCCCCTGCATGTTTCAGGTATAAGTATCACGTAGAGCTTAGCAAACTACATAAGCGAACATAGTATAAATGGCATGATAGCTATTATAACTGTAAGAGGAAGGTCGGTGATAGAAAGTTGTTGCGGACCAAGAGATCTCCTGGGCCATGCTAGTCTAAGGAACATCCCAAAGGATCACGCCAGGGCTACAACCTTGAGATATCATCATCGAACTGACCAACCCCAAGTAACTCAGGATTATATTACTCTGGCATCTATATCTGGATTCGAACTTGAGTTTATATTTCAACAGTTTGTGAGTGTACCAACTGAGTTAGGCTCGTTGGTCACGTCATTGGTCTCAAAGCCGGTACTGGGCTCGTATTCCAAAAATGAGACTGATCAAGATAATAAATATTAAAAAATAAAAAACAAATAAGAAGAGGAGAGGCGAGAAAGGGAATGTTGGCACTCCCTTACTCCTGTTAGTCAGGTCCAGGCTCGGGACCGACGAAAAAACCAAAGGGGATGGTTCCGCCAGACCCTCAAAACAAGTTATCTATTAAAATATGACACTATATTTTTAATTGGTACTCATATGCTATTAATTTTAGGTTGAAACGACCTAATTTTAGACTACAGTAAAACTTAGGATATGAGTAGTGAACCAGAAAGACGTAATTGACATGTCATAAATTAAAACTCAAGATCTTAACAAGAAAGTTGAACTCTGAATTTCATCGCACCTCGATCAATTTTGTAAGGCTACTCTTAACAAATAAACATTTAGGATACAAGAACTGAACTGAATACTTAATAATTGACAAGTTGTGAATTGCATAAACTTGGGTACTTAGGAGAGATATCCTAAAGAATTTAGGCAATTATCACACAAAGAGGTTGGGGATTTGTAGGAAGTAATATTGACAAGTTGAACGGTTACTGCGTACGGAACAACTTATGGCAATCATGTACATAATTATTTAAAATTATATGACCGTGTTGCATGAATTTAATTTGAAAGTTGAAAATTGTATGCATATGCCATGATATGTGAACAAAACTACAAACTTCAAACAAAAGTTTTGTAATGCTACGAGCAGTCGTGATCTAAACTTATAAAATTGTTGTGATTTACGAAAGCATCTGCCCCCGCATCCTATGAGAACCAAACCGTACAAGGCATTCATTGACGACCCGAACGTAAGGGTTTGTGGCCTTTCCTTCGTCGCCATGTTTGTGTAGCGGACCTCTGGTTGACCTATGAGACCAGTCCCTTGAACTGTTTTCATAGGCTTGTGTTGTATTCGGGGTAGTCCAGTCCAGGCCGGTACCTCTGTCGGTATCAGTCAGTCCAGTCCAGTCCAGTCAGTCGGTTGGGTTATACCCCAACTGTTGTCTGTTTTTTAGATCATTCTTCACTGTCACATTTTGGAGTACGTGCATTGAAGTCCAGCGTCGGAGCTGCGCTGTGCTATCTCGCTCCCCCTTCATCCTCCATCTCCATCTCTATCCCAAGCGGAGCGCCGCACCTGGTGGGTCCGCCACACTGGTATCAGAGGGGGAACGTTCCCCGCTTCCACCCACCACACCACATAGCAGGGAAAACTGCCAAAACCTGACAGTGGGTTTTTTGGCTGCTTTTCGGCCCTTTGCAGCGAAAATCGGTGGGAAAAACTTGCAGCAACGAGGGAGCGAGACAGTGGCGGAAAAAGGAGTTGCTGCCACTATGCATGCGCGTAAGCACCATGGCCAAGGCCCCCGCACACGCACACGCATGCGCCTCGTGCCCACGCTGCCCCGTCCCGCCCCGCTCCCGGATGATTTATTATCAAGATCCGGGATGCTGCTGCTGTCAGGGTTTGAACCTGGGCAGCTACCACTCATGCGCATGCGTAGCTAGTGCCTTAACACACTGGTCAAAGCCATTGTCGGCGCGAATACCCTTACAAGGGTATGCGCCCTGTTTTTTTGCAAGTGACAGAAAATAGGTTTGGTTTGAAATTTGAGGACATTGCACGAGTTGTGGTTGTGTTTTGTTCACGCTGACTAAATGGTTGACTAGAAGCAAAGTGTGTATGGGCGCACAATTTTGAAGCGCGCGTGATGATTCTTATTTTGATGCCATAGAATCGGCGTTTCTGCCGGCAAAATTTTTGGCTTTGATTAAAACTATGAAAAGTTTTTCTTTTATTTGAAGTGACCATGGTACATCTGCGTTCATACGGCATGCGTCATCGAAAGTGGTGTTGCTTTGGGCAGTGATTGGGGTGTGCGAGAGAAAGAAGAATGCAAGCGGTGACCTCCACGCGGTAGATGCGGGAGGTTGACGGTCGTGGACGGAGCCAGGCCCTATGAGCGGCGGGCGTCATAGGTCGACAGTCGTGAGTTTGGTCCGTGGGCAAAGGAGTAGCCTTGAGGTACTTTGGTAGGCCTGCGTGTCGTGCGGCAACAATTTATATTGAATTTTGCAGTGGTCCATCTCAGCCTTGGGTACTAGCACTATTGGTAACGACATTGGACTTTCAAAGCGATGGTACAGGGATCGCAGGCGGCGACCAGCGACGATGGAGCACTGGATCGATTGAAGATACTGAGGGGTTGAGGGCCCGACGGGGCTATCCCCCTTGGTTTTGTTGTCGGCTCATCCATGGGTCTGGTCGGCGGAACTGAGAGAGGTACCGACAGTCTCCCTTCCCCAAAAGCACCGGTTGCCCATGCCTATATTTTTGTTATTACTTTTATTATTATATTTTTATTAGTTATGCCGGTCCTGTTTCTAGGACGCGGCATCAGCATCGGTACCAAGTTTGTCTGCGGGGTACCTGCCAGCGTGGGCTGAAGAGACCAGCGGTTGCAATCTCCACGAAGGAGCCGTCATGACGGTCATGGACCTTGACCATACGCCTCTTTTGACTGACCCGTACGGGATGCTAGCGAAATTCCTTCATCATGCCCGTCTTGAAATATGGGCCAAGGAGTTCAACGTGTATGGAAGTTGGTGGGTGATGCTTACCCTAGATGCGCAGCACACCAACCGAGAGCTGCTGTGAGAGGGTTGAGTGTGAGCACGCCATTGGACCGGAAAGATGGCAAACTTGGTCGGGGCAGAGCGGCTCATCGCACAGTGGCGGAGGGCGCAGACTGTGCATGGTCGTTCCCATGGAACCCTTCTCCGCCGTGGTCTTCAAAATTCTCACTTGAATATTTGTTGCTACCACCAAGATCTGCGCCGGGACCTGCTTCACTGAGGCTTACGCAGCAGGCTTCGCGACACTAGCTAAGACCAACACGGTATAGCTTAGTCGGTGCACCCATGAACTGTTGAAATGCAGACCTGAGTTCCAAGCTCACGAGGAACAGACGAGTAGAATACTGCAATTCTGAATGGTTTGGGACAGGGAAGCCCGGCCGTTTTGAGGAAATGCGGCCCTGGCCGGTCACACTGCGTTCCCAAAACGCTAAAGATAAGGTCGCTACATCGTGCTCTTCGAGGTGCATGTGCAGGACGCCGGTCACACGCTGGATACCCAAAAGGGAAATGCAATTTTTCGTTTTTTATAATCTGCTTTTTCCCTTTTTTTTGGGGGGGGTCTTGACTGCTGGCCGTTTGCACCAAAAAAAGGGACACGCACGTCTGACCGTTTCCCAAAATTCGTCTTAGTCAATTGATAGGCCTCTAATATCGTGGGTTTCCATTTTTTCCCAATAATGCAAGATAATTCAGAAAAAGATTTGAGAATTTGCGGTAACCTCCAGAGGTCACCGCAAATTTCCTCCCCCCGCGGCTTCGCAGGCCGCTGACGAATGGTCACCCCTTTTGAGAATTTGGGCAGATGTTCAGCATGTGTGACTGTCCGGGAACCCTTTTTTTTTGGGGAAATGGGGATTTGGTACCTAGTGTGAGCGTGCCCTGACTGTCGAAGAAGCTCGGTGCTGATGGTACCATCGGGCCCTTGGCCGGTAACGCCAACCTGCTATAGCAGGTATGACACATTTAGTGGGCGCAACTCCCAAATGTTCCCTCATTGAAGGCCTCAGCACGGATGTGACTGCTACGGGGTTCCTAGTAATACTATAAAGACAAGCAGGTGAGTTGTAACACGTTCCTTCACGGATTTTGACTTGCATGACCACCGTCCTGCCGTCTGTCTGGGTTGGCGCGCAGCTTGGCACCAACGGGGAGGCAAAGAGTGGGGGCACGCAGCTATATCGACGAGCAAAACGTCCGTCGGAGTTGGGTATAGGGGCGACAGATCCTCGGGCCTCTTGTAGCTTGTTCCCTCCGAAGCGCCCCACTGAATGGCAGAAGCTGTGGAGCAGCTTCGGCGCTGTCGGACCGGCGTCTACCGGACGCAGCTTTGACAAAAGTACGGAGCGCGAAGCTGCTGAGAAGAAGGCGGAGCAGGGGGAAGAGAGCACAGAGGAACGGAAGATAGCGAGAATGTAAGAGAGTGGGGGCGTACGAAGGCAGCCAAGGGAAAGCAAAGAAAATGGCTGAATCTGGACGCCAAACCACGCCGGATGCATGCGAGAGCCGTGAGCTATGGCCGAAGCAGGAGGGAGTGGAAAAAACGTGAAACCCGCCCGATCCTTGACGAAAACGGGCGGGGAAAGAGTCAATCCAGAGGCTATTTGGCTGGGCGAGTTTAGCGGTCGTGTTAGTTTTAGAAGAAGAGTAGCAGAAAAGGAGGTTAGTAGAGAAATAGGTGCGTGGAGCTATGGCGGAGGGAGAAAAGGATGGGGCGCCAAGTTGTGATAACTCGGTCAATTCCTGACCGTTTCTTGCGAATGCAGGTGCTATGTAGGGGTTCTAAAGGGCGTGCAATCCCGAATCCGTGGTTAGATTAGGCGGAAAGTTAGTAAGTTAATCAGTGTGAAGAAAAGTGACAGCGCGGAGCTATGGAGGGAACGGAAGAAGAAAGGGAAAGAGTGCATAGTTTTGCCAATAGGGGATAAAATCGGGCGAAGAAGGAGTCGATCCGGGGGTTTTCAGGGAGGGCGACCTCGGATCTGAAGTCAGAATAGCTTGAGAGTTAATGTAGGAAGAGTTAGTAGGGAAAAAAGGTCGCGCGAAGGTTTTCAGAAATGGATATGGCCGGAAATAAAAACTAAGTACCTCGCTCGTTTCTGAGCGAAATCAAGCGCGAGGCGAGGAGATACTAAGTTGGGGTTTTGGTGCATTCTGAAGACATTGGCCGCAGTAGAATTTGAATTTGTCCACCTGCTCGGCGGCTACGGGCAGTAAAGGCTGCGCACGGGGTAGGTGTTATGAAAAAGAATGAACCTACCTGTGTTATAGCAGGAGATTCATTTTCATCTCTGGGTTAATAGGGAGTGTTTGGGTAGTGGCCACGTGGTTCGTACTGATCATGGCAGCGACCTCGAAGGCCTGCCTGCAGTTGGAAGTTCTTGACAGAGTTTTGTACTTTGTCGCTGCTTGGCTTCCTTGCCCCTTGTTTAAGTGATCCGCTATCACGGTATAGCTGATAGGCTCGAAGCGCACGTGTGAGTATGATGGAGGGGTCGTACGAAGAGAGAGAGAGAGAAAGAGAGAGGGAGAGAGGGCACCTGGTCGGCTAGAGTCGTGTACGTAGCCCTGCGCCATGGAGCTCTGCGCCTGGTCAGGTTCCAGCGCGAAGTTCATTCTTATATTGCACATTTGGTGAGCGGGTGAGCCGGCTGCTGCTAGTTGTTACCATAGCACTGCTGATCTGCGTTCCCCGTCGGCGTCATGGCTACCCCTCTCCTCGGTGGTTTTGTTGCTCGTTTTCATGATAGCCGAGGAAACGCCTTTCGTCGATGTGTTCGCTGAAAACCGCCTCTTCACCTTGACGTTTGTCATTTGCATCCGACCACAATCAGGACCGGGTGCATAAGGAACGAGAGGGAAATAATACGTACCGCCAGAATTGAGGATGCAGGATGAATCGAAAGTCGAGCCACGGTGTACACGGGTGAAGTGGCTGTGAAGCGACAATGTATATTTTTATATTTTAGCGGAAGATTCATACCGATGTTGCCATCTCATCGGTAGTTAGTAGCCACGTAACTGCCATTTTTTCTCGCAAAAATATCAGCCTGTTTCGGAGTGCTGTCTTGACTGCGCATGCATCGGGCCGAGTTTTCGGCCGGGTACGTTAACAGGAACGGCAAGGAGGTAAGTGAGGAATCGGGGAAAAAGGGAAAACGACCGGAGGAGACTGACGGGGAAAGAAGGAGAGCGGAGTAGCTGTCTCTTATACACATCTAGATGTGTATAAGAGACAGGCTGTCTTGACTGCGCATGCATCGGGCCGAGTTTTCGGCCGGGTACGTTAACAGGAACGGCAAGGAGGTAAGTGAGGAATCGGGGAAAAAGGGAAAACGACCGGAGGAGACTGACGGGGAAAGAGGGGAGCGGAGATGCGTGTAGAGAGAAAGCGTCGGAATAACGACGGTGCATCTTTCAGTGTTCAGGATACAGATTCATTCTGATTTTGCTCATCCTATCATTGGAACGGGCGTGAGGCCAACCTCGCTGTTGGAGACTTACCTGATGGCCGGTGTTGGCTTATAGTGTTGGTGCCCTCCTGTGGGGGCGGTTATCTTCAACAGTAGGATCGAGGTCGTGCTGGGATATTGCCACAGTGGCCGCTGCTGCAGGTGGGAGTCCCCTTTTGCTCATGTTCCTAGTTGGAGTCCAGGCGCTGCCTGCGCTACATGCACTTTAGACGGAAGTAGCGTGAGGCCAACATCGATCTGAGAATTTACCGGCTAACCTGTGTGTCCGAGCAGAGGGTCAGATAACAAGTGAGTAATGGGTGTACGGGCTAAGTAGTGAGCAGGCCCCAGCACAGCAGACGAGCGAGTGGGGAAGCCAGGCGTATGGGAGGAAAGAACAAATAGACAAGAAGCTTTGATTTTTGGTTGGAGTGACCTGCCTGGCTGATGTAGTAAGGATTGATAGGTTGAGCTCTCTTCCCTATTTCTATGGGTGGTATGAGCTATGAGAGATGCGTGTAAAGGAGGGTGACAGCAAATGAATCAAGCCGAGTGGACAGTCAGAGGCATTTATACAGACTGAGAGGGAGGACTGTTGGGGAGCCCACGAGTTAGTAGCACAGTCAACTGTTGCTGCTGTTGGGCGCTGACTGGGGGGAACTGAGAACGTGTAGTGTAGGGGGAGTGGTTGAACTGCAAGGAGGGGTGGTGCTGCGAATTGGGAGGTCGCCAGGAGGTTGACGTCGACAGTATGACTGAAGTTTGACCAAGCTGTTGTTACTTGGCCATCATTACGGGCCCCTCAGGCGCTGGAAGATAACAAGGCCCTCTCCTGAGAGTTGAGTCAGTCCCCCTCCTGTACCTCGAGCGTCTAAAACCTCCCATTCTGCCCTTCTTATTCTCAGTCTGGTCTATTTGTTCTGAGAGGAAGGCGGCAGGCGGGATTGTAACCTGTAGGACCGCAGCAAGACCTTGTGGGAGGTCTATCCACTGATTGCGGGGGCTCTGCCGGAGCCCCAGGCGGGGTTCTGGAGGCAAGGAGCTTCAGGTATAACTTCGTCGAACGCGTGTGATCCCTTCCCCTAATTGTTATTCCTTTGGGTATCTGAGTATAACTATGAAGGATTATTATTTTTTATTTTGTTATGTATGTCAGGACACGCTTTGTGAAAGGTTAAATAAACATATATATATATATGAGAGTTCAGATAATCTTTGAGGGAATTCAGACAAAAGAAATTGGGGGGAAGGTGAAAAAAAAAGTTTTGCATGCGTTTGACCGGGTCAACCCAAGGCTGAGCCCCTCCGGCTGGATGTGGACTCAGTGCTATGTTTTATTGATGTTTGTTGGACTGTGTGAATGACCCTTTTATGGCTGGTCCTACCCGGGTAGGATGGATCAGTCGCTGTTTTTTTAGGGTTTCTGAACAGGAAAACAGGCACCCTGGGTAGGGAAGGCTCAGATTCCTGGTGTTTATTTTAATGAGTTGAGGTGCAGATTTTTTCTGAGGGGACAACGACATAAGACTAAGCGTACCCTAGGGTTAGGGCGGCTTAGCCATAAGCCATGAATTAACTGGTCAACCAGAGTATAAAACTAGATAAATATATTATTTTGAACTTATACTTCTGACAGACCGGGCACCCTAGGTAGGGAAAGCCAATTAGTAAGTCAGGTAGAACTAAGGAAGAAAATGAAATAGATGAAGAATAAAATGAAGGTAACTGGGCAGGCTGAACGTACCCTAAGGTTAGGGCGGTTTAGTTGTATGCTCATGATAACATTAAGGAACAGAGAGTTAGTATAAACCTGTTTTTATTTTTCCTTCTAAACATGAGGGCGGATCGGAAGTTCCATTAGTTGGGAAGGTCTGATCGACTGCCTAACAAGAGAAGGAAAGACATAAAGTTTGTGTAAGTATTTGTGTCATATTAACTGTTGTATGGCTGACTAGGTGTACCCTAGGGTTAGGGCGGCCTAGTGATATGGTTTTGTCGTTGATGTGATGTAAGTTGGACGTACCCTAGGGTTAGGGCGGTCCAACTTTTTGTCGTTTGTACTTATGTTCAGGCAAGTTAGGCCTACCTCTGGGTAGGGATGGTCTAATGTTATGCCATATGTAACCTTGTGTAAGGCAGACTGGGCACACCCTAGGGTTAGGGTAGCCCAGTCCTATGCTTCATGTCGTCAGTTAGGCAGAAGTCAGACGTACCCTAGGGTTAGGGCGGTCTGGTCATATGCATTACGTATACAGTTTATGTTATGTTGGGCATACCCTAGGGTTGGGGCAGTCCAGATGTACGTACCTTGTCTGTTATTTAGGTAGGCCAGACATACTCTTTAATTAGGGTGAGTCTGACCATATGCCATAGGAAAGGGGGACTTAAAAGGGAAAGGAACTGAGAGATGTAACGAACTACTTGGGTCAAACTGATGTGGGATTGTGAGAGATGTTTGTTTATGCATACTTATGGGCTCTCGCTCTGGGGCGTCCTTTCGATAGGCTAACTGTTTAGATGCTCCCCAAGTGCTGGAGCCGTAGGTAGATGAAATGGATGATGGGAGGGAGAGCTTGGGATAGAGATAGGACTGACCTTACCTGAAGTTAAAATTGACGATAGCTCATGATACCATCTTCTGAAAGAGGAACGTGTAAACTATCTTCAATCCTAACTATCAGGCAAGTGTCAGAAGTTAGTCTCAAGTATAACTTTGCTTTGTCTTTCTGTTTTCAGCTTTGTATAAATCTTGACAGCCTCCTTTTCCTACGGGAAGCGCTGTCGAAATTTTTGCAAATTTGAAAGAGTTAGTCATTTCCGGATTAATAGGAATTCTGCGAAGGCACTCTTCCTACGGGAAACGCTGCCGAACTTTCGTAGAATCTGAGGAGTTAGAATATTTATAGTTAGGAGATATTTGACAAATCCACCTTGAATAGGGGAGATGCTCAGTGACTTGGTATTGATAAGGAGAGCTAACAATGAGATTAGTAGAGGAGTTAGGTTATGAATTGGGAAGTATTCTCCTTTTGGCATGAACATAGTCGTGGTTCTCTTTGGCCTGTACTGTGATGCAGGTTTTCGTATTTTGCTTGAAGGCTCGATTCGTTTAGCCTGATCCTTCAAAGGATCACTATTCTGTTATCTTTTGATAACAGGTTGGTTTCCGGCTCAAATCTAATTCATTCTCGCTCCTCAACCTAAAAGCCTTAGTCCCTATGGTTTGAAAAAAATATTTTGGGTTTTTACCCGGACTTCATTGAATGACCATTTAAAAAAGACTGAGTGTTTTATTTTGGGAGGTTGGACAAAGGTTGGGGTTTGTGTGGATAAGGCAAAGGGGTGTGAGCGCAGAGAATGGTTGAAGTTGACCCCGTGTAGTGTGTGCTCTGTTGATGTGAATCTTTGATGTGATTGCATGTATGTTTTGTGAGTTGAATCCAGACTTGATTTTGTCAATGATTATATATATATATACTTTTGAAGAAAGTTGCACTGTGATTGTGAGAGTGATCGTCTCCTATCTCATAAATTTTATATCATATTTTTTTGTGCCCCCACGACCCATTGAGGTCGCGCACATTGATTAAATAAGTTATGCACCGAAAGAAAAGAGAGATCCTTTTTTTAGCTCCTGCTTTTTATAATTAGTATGGTTGGACGTTGTAGTCCGTGGTAGCCGTCAAAGTCAAACCCCTTGATCTCTGCACATACCTCCGCTGATGTTGCATGGTGCGATAACCAAGAGCTCGGCCGCCACGACAACCCTGAAGCTGTCTACTCAACCCCTCTCCACAGGGTGCAGAAGAGGGTGTGGTCTCCAACCGCACTTGGCGGTTGTCTAACGTCGAGAGGTTAACCCCTCAAAGCGCTTGTCACCCGACACTTGAGTGTCGAGCATAACCCTCGATATTATTAAGGGTCGTGGGGTTACGGGTACTACATAGTACCCCATCAGTGTGAGTGCTCGCATATGCACACATGACTGGTCGATATGAGAAGGTCATGCATCTGCCCAACTTTTTATACTAAGTTCACGCGCGATGCCTATCTGACTCTCGCTTCAGAAGGTTATGGGTCGGATACTGAAGGAACTAAGAGTGTTGTTGTGTTGTTGTATTGTTGTGTTATTTGTTTTGTGTCCTTCCATGTGTGTGAGTGTTGTGGTGTAACGCGTGATGAGTGTGATGGGTCCTAGTCGACCGACGACGAGTCGCGTTTGGGACCTCAGCCCCCCAGTGCGTCGATTCGCGTGCGGGTTTGATTTTGGGCGTTGACCGCGCGTACCCCCTATGTTACAACGAACGAGAAACACCCTCGGTTGGGCCACCTCTGCGATTGTATACGAAAAACCTTCGCATGTGGTTCAGTAGCTCGGCGGGGATACGCCCACCTAAAGGATGATGACAGCTCCCGAAGGTGGGAGGTGAGCGGTGCCTCGCTTGACCCTGTCCTGTGGTAGGGGCTCGCGAGAGGTACGACTGACACACTCGGCCAGAGCGGCGAAACGCTCTCCGCGACAAGTCCTGCCAAATCCTGCGTGACGCGGCCAGGAGGGTCCCCGTGTGGGACCGATGCACTCGACACCACAGTCTGAGCTGATACTGTGACTCGCTGGTGTTGAAGAAGTGCCACGACAACTATTTACCCTCTCCAGGAATGGTTGTCGACAACCTTGGATGAGTTTGTCGACAACCTACAACTATCGGCAGAAAGGGGTGCTTGAAATGACGAGGAAAAGAGAAAGAGGTTGATAGAGAGAACAAAAAAGAGTGAGAGGAAGGAGGTGAAAAAAGTTGTGGAGGGAGCTCGCACTTGGGAGGGTATACTAGTAAAGTTGCAGATGACATATACCCAGATACGGCAAGACCAAACAAGAAAGGAAAGACTGCAAGAAAAGGGATTGTGGATTGAAAGGGAGGTGGAAGAGCTGCAGAGAAAGACACAGGTGGAAGGAGAGGAAGAGGATGTGCCCTTGAGGAACTTGAGAAGCAAACCAATAACTTTTCCCAGGGACAGAAACAGAGGATCTGACCAGGCAGGGAAAGGAGAGAAGGAAGAAAGGGAGGCGGCAGTAAAAAGAGAAAGAGGTCAGGAAGTGAATGGGGCGCCAAGGGAGGAAAGGATTGAAGAAATAAGATCAGTTGAGGTTGAAAGGAAAGGAGTGGAGGTGGAAAGAAGTGAGAAAGGAGAGATAGCAAGAAAGGATAAGGCAATAGAAGGGGAAAAGGTGGAGGAGAGAAAGGTGGAGTATGAAAGTTCATCTCAGCAAAAAGGGGAAGCAAAAGAAGGGCAGATAAGTAAAGAAGAGAGAGCTCAGAGAGAGAAGAAGAAGAAGAAAGGATGAAGGTGCTATATGATCAAAATGATGCAAGATGATGATCTGCATGGGAACTCCTCTTCGGATGTAAGGTTTGAGAGGTTGCTGATCTCAGAGCTGGTGGTAAGCTCTAAACATTCCACTAACTTGCAAAAGTTGATGGGGTTGCATGAAATGTTGGATGAAAAGTGCACAAGGCTCTTCGAAGAATATGTTGAGGTTGCGAGGAAATTGGGTGAGATGGAGAAGGGGGCGAATGAGAAAGAAATTGGAGAGGACATGAAGGCAGTAGGAAAACGGCTTCAAGCAGAGCTCAAGGAAAACACTGAGCTCATTAACCAATAATTCTTGGACTATATCCCTGGGCTTCTGAAAGAGATGATCAGACTAAGGAAGAAGGAAGAGGAAATGGATGCCCAAGTGACTAGATTAACAGAGGATTTGGAAGGGATGAGAAAGAAAGTGAAGGATTTGAAGAAGGGGAAGGAAGAGCTACAAAAACAAGTAAGTGCTTTGTAGATTTCGCTGACCCAGAAAAACAAGGAATTGGAAGATGAAGTGACAGAGAGGAAGAAGGTGGAAAAAAAGGTGGAAAGTTTGTGCTCAGAGGTCAGTGTGCAGGGACAGAACCTGGATCAAGAGATTGCTGAAATGAAGAAGATGAGTCAGGTATGGGAAAAAAAATGGGAGGAAATGCTGAGAGGGATGCAAGAACTCAAGTTGAGCCAAGAGAAAGGGGAGGAGACCACGAGAGTAGTGGAATGAAAGAATGAGGAGGGGTTTGAAATCAGGATGGCAGAAGGAGAAAGGAAGGCACCTCAGTCAAAAGAAGAGGAAGGAAGAATGAATGAGCAGACGGAGGATGGAAAAAAAGAACTAACCAGCAAAGAGCCACGAGAAAAGAAAAGGGTTGAAGGGTCTCCTGCCTCAAAGGAAGGTAAGAGTGAATACCTGGTTTTGTCAGAACAAAGAGGCATCAAGAGGAATGAACAACCTTGAGTGGAATTCTCAGAAGGGGCTGAAAGTCAGACAGGGACTTCAAATCGACCTCTAATCAAAAGAACCAGATATAACAAAGTCAGAAGTGGGTGCTTCTTCTGCACGAAAGAAGGACACTTCAGGGATGGTTGTACTATATTGGCCGAGTACATTAGGAAAGGGATGGCCAGGTTTGACTCCAAGGGGAGGCTAGTAGCCAACAATGGACAGATAATCCCCAGGACTCCTGAGGGTGGCAGGGTAGAGCTCCATAGGATACTGGGGCTGACAATCACTTTCTTAGAGTAGGAAAAATTAGGATTTGATGAGTTAAGGCACCTTGATAAAGGCAGGGAGAATGAATGAGTGAGTGGGATGCGGTATAAAAGGGGCAGATTTTCTAGGATTTGGTAGGGGTGGAAACATGGAAGTAGGAGAAAGTATGAAGGACAAATGTATAAACACTAAGGGAGTGAGATGAGGATGAGTAGGATGAGTCACATATGTGACTTAATTATATCATACCTGTATTTCTTTTATATATATATATATATATATATATATATATATATGATCAGAAAGGGGGCAATTGAGTTGGTGTCCACAAACACTTTTCTTAATGTGAGTGTATCCTTGTCCATGATTTTCAGTTTTCTTTTGTGGATAAATACCTCTCTTCGTCTATCACTATTTAGATCCTCAAGGGTCTGAGAATGGTGGTAGAGGGATGGGTGGGTCAGTATATGAATTGGGAATCGACCAAGGGTTGAATGATCTGATGCTGAATTGATTATGTGTATGGCTGAAATGCCATGGTATGGGCGAATACCTCTCATGGGGTAAATATTGTTGCAAAATGACTTTGAATGGGATATCTGTTTTTGGATGGATGAGTCATATATGTGACTTAATTATATCATACCTGTATTTTTTTTACATATATATATATATATATATATATATATATATATATGATCAGAAAGGGGGCAATTGAGTTGTTGACCACAAACACTTTTCACAGTGTGAGCATATCCTTGTCCATGATTTTCAGTTTTCTTTTGTGGATAAATACCTCCCTTCGTCTATCACTGTTTAGATCCTCAAGGGTCTGAGAATGGTGGTAAAGGGATGGGTGGGTCAGTATATGAATTGGGAATCGACCAAGGGTTGAATGATCTAATGGTGAATTGATTACATGTGTATGGTTGAAATTCCATGGTATGGGCGAATACCTCTCATGGGGTAAATATTGTTGCAAAATGACTTTGAATGAGATATCTGTTTTTGAATGGATCAGACAAGCAAAGAGTCAATAAGTTCGATTTCAATTCATACATTTGATTTTGTGTATATATCAATGACCCCTAGGTGCGTGCCTCACTGAGCTAAGGTCAAAGACTTGGAGGGCACAACCCTGAGTGGCAACCTGACGATAACTCAGTGGTTTGAAAATCTTATTTATTTGGTTTATGTTGAAAGAAGCATCGTTCATCCATCTCAAGGGTTAACCTGAGGGCATTAAAATACCAAGACTATGGTGAAAATTTGACATCGTTGGAACGTAACTCCCAGCGTGGGCTGCTGACCTAGCATAACCTGGCAGCGGACCCTCCGACTATGGCCTACAAGAGAGACTAGAGGGGATGGCCACCCCAGTTAAGGAAGTTATTCAGGTGGGAGTCGGAGGGGCCGAGATTAGTCTTGAAAATTGTGAATATATTTTGAAAGATAGGGTGAATAACCCATCGTTGCACAACCAACGAGGGTAACGACCGATAAGCAACAATGCGGTGGGCCACATCTCCGGCCTGATCAGCAGGACCGTGGTGGGTCAGGATGGAGACCGTTGTCCTCCTGTATTAGGCTTCGGGCATGACAACAGGCAACTTTGGACCATGGTATCAAGAGTTGAACACATAAGGTCTCGGTTAGGATCCGCGTTTTGAAAGGTTGAGTTCTCGTGCGGACTTCGACCCTGAGAAATGACCAACGGATACCTGGGCCAAAGTCTAAGGGTGTGGGGAAGGAAAGGAGCGTTGTCATACTTAACTATTTCATATGTTGTAGTACGGATCAAGTATTCTCACTTCAAGTCATTGAATTTATTTTGTAATGTGGGAGACCCGGGTTAAAATCCCGGCAGTAATAATGAAAAGTGAGGTGACGACGTCTACCCTGAACCACATTTCATTCCAGGATTCGGATTTGACAATTTGCTTGTCGGAAAATACCTTTTGTTTGCATATAGTTCTCCAGGCGACAGGGACGTCGCTTAATGGGGTCTGAGATACTGTCGGACCAAATACCCTTACAAGGGTATTTGGTCATGATTTTACAATCTTCAGATCGACTGAGCTGACCATTATGATGGAGTGAGTCAAAACTTAGAAGTGCACGCGTTTCCTCGACCATTGGGATCGGGGCAACTGAATGAGAAAATTTTGAGATTATGCGCGCGTGTTATTATGACGCGCGCTGTAATGGTTAGGGTCGATATTAATACTCTTCGACCAGGAAGGTCGAGAGATTGAATAAGTTATTGTTACTGTTATGTCAGAAAACATCTACGCCATGCAAAATGTCAGTTTTGCTCGGCCTCAAATATCCAGGCACATCCACTTATTACTTAATGTGGGACCAACCTTGCCGTCACGTAAGTGTTTTCCCCGCCGCGACCTTAGTATTGCGGCCACAACTAAACACCGGCCCTTCGGGCCTGCGGACCGACCAAGTATTCGTGCAAGTCACAAGACACACTGGAGCCGACCAGTACCTAGACGTAGCGCGCAGACCCGCAAGCGTGCGCATGATCACAAATTTAGAAATAAGCTCGGAAGCTAGTAGGGTTGGGCCGAAGCTCTATATAGGATAAAGTTGCTCCCCTTCCTTCCGAAGTGGGAGTTAGCTCAGTAGGTTTCAAGGTAGACTATTAAACGATAGACTTAGGGATCAAACCAGGCTGACCCTAAGCTAGCTCCTTTTTTTTTGCAAAGGATGCGACTACGATTTCGCCCCGTGTTTGGACAATCGGGGCTTGAACCCGTGACCTTAGTACTAGGAGTAGATAAGGGAAATGAGAATAGAGACTTCTGTTGCAGCAGGAGCTGATAGTTGGTCGTTCAGGGCACACTAAGGTAGTTATAGTTAGACAATTTGTTTTTCTTCTCCTGTGGGCGAGATGTCGGAATGCCACTATGGATAGAACCAAAAAAGGGGGGGGGGGGAACGACTTACAGTTGTGACGAACCTACATGCACCTGCCCGGATGCCGAGGTAGGTGCAACCGCAAAATGGCACGGTTAGCCCGATAAAGGAAGTAGGGAGGGGGGTAGATCGCGGTCAGCGCGAGACCAGGCCAGTGAGGGAGGATAGCGGTCAAGCAGCAACAAGCGTGGGCATTAGCAAGCACGCGCTCGAGAACAAGAGTGGGCATTCATCGAACGCGCGGCCAGCGAGCACATAATTGGTGCGCTAGTAGCGAGCATCCGACTGCGAACTCGAGCGCAAGCAGAGCAACGACGAACATACGACATAAAACTAAGAGCGAGGGCTAGAGGGCAAATGCGAGAGCGTGGGAAGAGAGCAGGAATTCGCGATGACAGGGTAACATCGGACTCAAGTAAGGGAAAGGCAGGAAGGAGGAGAAGAAGGAGAGGACGAGAAAGGAGAAGAGGAAGAAAAGGGGGAGGAGACAGACGAAGAAAAAATGCGACTTACCTTACATTGACCAACTCATTGAGCAGGTGAGATTCTGCATATCCAAGTGTTGGCAAATGAGCGAGATAACAGACCGGGATTTGAGACTGGCACGAGCAATACAGGGGACGATCAATCGAAGGTTGTGGGGAACGGAGGGCGAAAAACCAAACGAGTGAGAAACGAGGCTGAGAAGGGAGAGAGGAGAAGGAAGAAGAAACGAGGAAAGGAAGAAGTGCAAGAGGAAAGAGGAGGAGGAAGAAGGAAAGAAAAGACAAGGCTGAACGAGGGCTCACCTTAAACAACTGGAGGCGACATCTCGACGAGGAACGAGAGAGGGATCATTTTGTGACCTCCCGGTGATTGAGCTACGAGCAATAAAGCTAAGGTAAGTCTATTTGCCCTTTATAGTGGATACTCCTAAAATGTATTTATACATTATATATATATACGTATGTAAATATATATATATATATATATATATATATATATATATATATAAATAAATAAATAAATAAATAAATATATATATATATATACGTATGCTTCTATCTATATAATAAGTAAGATCGAATGCATCTGCCGTTAAACATGGGAGCCTACAATATCACTACATATGTGTAAGTATAAGAGAGGGAATGCATGTGCCGATCGCACGGCTAACGATGCGACATAAATGGAAACGAAAACTAATGAATCTACCACTAGAACACGGGAATACACATTGCTACCCGTGTTTGTGTGTATGAGTGTGTGCAAGCCGATCTCACATGATAGAGTCATCAGTGTTGCCAAAACAAATAAATCTATCGCTAACCATGGGGGTATATACATTACAACAACTAATGAGTGAATGAGTATGTGTGTATGTGTGTGTGAGGCGAGAGATAGAGAGAGAAAGAGAAGAATGATGATGATGGCGAGAAGGCACATACATGGAAGTGGGCGATGGTCTGCGTTGGGAGACATCTTCAAGTACTTCGTTGGCTGACGACGTCAACGGTTGCATCGTCTGTAAGTGAGCAGATGGTAGTTGTAGGAAGTAGGCTAGGTACCGAGCGCCGGGTAGGGTTGGAGAGCCATGATACATATGATTGGTAGGGGCGAGAGCAAGTTTTCTTCGACATTGGTTTAGATGTTATGATTCTCCGTTTCATGTCGTATTGGAACAAAGCTGCTTTTTGCACGCTGATACGGTCGGGCATTTATTATTATTATTATTATTATTGTTATTTAAATAAATATTATTATTTTACTTCCTTCATAATAGTATTATTATAACAGGTCTATAACCCTGGCAGTGAGTACGGAAGGTGAGGGGCACAAACACTCGAAAAGGGGAAACGGACACGGTAGGGAGGAGTGAGCGATAAAAGGGCGATTGAGAAAAGAGGGAAAAGGGGTATGGTAGAAAGGAAGCATGGAGAGAAAGGGGTGGAAAGGAGCAATACAAGAAAAATTTACCTTGGTTGCGGTGGTCTCCTCCATTGACTGATGACCATCTTCTTTGGGTATCTGTACTCGTCATTCCGTCACTAAGATTGCCCACTCCCCTGTCAGGAACGGGCGAATCAGGCAGTATGTACCACTTGGGTAATAGAATATGCACGTATGTGTGTAGGTGTGTGAAAGAGAAAGAGAGAAAGAGGGAGAGTTCTTCCTCCTCTAAGTCCACCATCTCTCCCTCACCCTCTCGCTACCTGACCTCTCAGCATCTACAGACTAAGAGAGAGGGAGAGAGATTTGAGACTTTGGGATTTGACGATACTTAGATTCAGACTCGATATTGGGACTGAGACATTGGATGAGGGATTATTTGGGGATATACCGGAGACATGGTGTCGACTACATTCCCAACTCTCGCCTCTTCCTTGTCCGATCACCCTCCCCTTCGTCTGTGTGTGCTTCGGGGTTGACGTGTTTCTTAGGTGAGGGGCACCATGCCCCTTCACGCCATGTAATAGTAAGGAAGTATGTTCGATCTGCATTGCAACGTTGATTGGTGTGATCACTGGTATGTTAGTCTTCCGCTGCGATATCCTGTACTATGTAAGAAAAGTCGGTTTTTGTTCTTGTCTATACCATTACGACATGCGACAGGAGGAAGTGCGCGGAGGAAGGAAGGCGATCGTATGAAAAAGGGATGCATGGGAAAGAAGAGGGAGAAGGAGAAGGAAAGGGAGAAGAAGAAGGAGAAGGAGAAGGAGAAGGGGAAGACGAAGGAGAATACGGAGAAAATGCGAAGGGCGGCCTCGCAGTACTCCCATCAGTAAATAAGCAAAATCGAACGAATTTGTAGCTAGAACATGAAGAATATACACTATTACGCCCGCTTGTGTGTGTACGTATGTGAGAGAGACAGAGAGAGAGATGGGGATGAGGGTGTGAGAGCACGTACCTGACATTGACGAAGGTCTGCATTGAGCGACATCTTCACGTACTTCGTTGGCTGCTATTGACAACAGTTGCATTATCAACTAGGAGGCAAAAGGTAACTGCGTAGGGAGTACGCTGGGCGCCGAGCACCAAGAAGGGAGACGAGTCATGATACATATGTTGGTGGCGGCGAGAGCGAGCCCTCATTGACACTTTGTTTCAATATTACGACTCTCCGTTGGCGTTATATTGGTGCAATGAGAGATGGTTAATGGAGGCTGTATATTCCGCCGAATGTATAGTGAAAAGAGTCTTATATATGGTATACCAAACACAAACGCATCCATTAAGTGACAATACACTTGAGGATTTACTTAGTAATTTTGCTTGATCTAGCATATTATATCCCGACGTGTATTCGGTGTTTCGTTACCGAAATACACTTCGGGATTTTCGGGATTTTACTTAGTCATTTTGCTTGATCTAACTTATTATATTCCGACGTGTATTCGGTGTTTCGTTACCGAAATACACTTCGGGATTTTTGAGATTTTACTTAGTGATTTTGCTTGATCTGACATATTATATCCCGACACGCATTCGGTGTTTCATTACCGAAATACACTTCGAGATTTTCAGGATTTTACTTAGTCATTTTGCTTGATCTAGCAAATTATATCCCGACGTGTATTCGGTGTTTCGGTACCGAAATACACTTCGGAATTTTTGGGATTTTACTTCCTCATTTTGCTTGATCTAGCATATTATACCCCGACGTGAATTCGGTGTTTTGTTATCGAAATTCACTTCGGGATTTTCGAGATTTTACTTAGTCATTTTGCTTGATCTAGCATGTTATATCCAGATGTATCTTCGGTGTTTCGTTACCGAAATACACTTCGGGATTTTTGAGATTTTACTTAGTCATTTTGTTTGATCTAGCATATTATATCCTGACGTGTATTCGGTGTTTCGATACCGAAATACACTTCGGGATTTTTAGAATTTTACTTAGTTATTTGTTTTTCATATAGCATATTATATCCCAATGTGTGTTCGGTGTTTCGTTACCGAAATACACTTCGGGATTTTCGGGATCTTACTTAGTTATTTTGCTTGATCTATCATATTATATCCTGACGTGTATTCGGGATTTCGTTGCCGAAATGCAATTCGGGATTTTAAGAATTTTACTTAGTCTCGTTTCTATATTATATTCCGACGTGTATTTGCTGTTTCGTTACCGAAATACACTTCGGGACTTTCAGGATTAACTTAGTTATTTTGCTTGATCTGGCATATTATATCCTGACGTGTATTCGATGTTTCGTTACCGACACTTCGGGATATTCGGGATTTTACTTAGTCATTTTGCTTGATTTAGCATATTATATCCCGACGTGTACTCGGTGTTTCGTTGCTGAAATACACCTCGGGATTTTCAGGATTTTACTTAGTCATTTTGTTGAATCCAGCATATTATATCCCGACGTGTATTCGGTGTTTCGTTACCGAAATACACTTCGCGATTCTCGGGATCTTACTTAGTAATTTTGCTTGATCTTGCATTCGGTGTTTCGTTACCGAAATACACTTCGGGATTTTTGGGATTTTATCTAGTCTCGTTTCTATATTATATCCCAATGTGTATTTGGTGTTTCGTTACCGAAATACACTTCGAAGTTTTTGAGATTTCACTTAGTCATTTTGCTTGATCTAGCATATAGGACCCCGACATGTATTCGGTGTTTCGTTACCGAAATACACTTTGGGATTTTTGGGATTTTACTTAGTCATTTTGTGATCTAGCATATTATATCCCGGCGTGTATTTGGTGTTTCGTTACCGAAATACACTTCGGGATTTTTTGGATTTTACTTAGTCATTTTGTTTGATCTAGCATATTATATCCCGATGTGTATTCGGTGTTTCGGCACCGAAATACACTTCAGGATTTTCGGGATTTCACTTAGTCATTTTGGTTGATCTAGCATATTATATCCCGACGTGTATTTGGTAATTCGTTACCGAAACACGCTTCGGGATTTCCGGGATTTACTTAGTCGTTTTGGTTGATTTAGCATATTATATCCCGACGTGTATTCGGGATTTCGTTACCGAAATACACTTCGGGATTTTTGGGATTTACTTATTCTTGTTTCTATATAATATCCCGACATGTATTCGGTGTTTCGTTATCGAAANTTTCGTTACCGAAATACACTTCGGGATTTTTGGGATTTACTTATTCTTGTTTCTATATAATATCCCGACATGTATTCGGTGTTTCGTTATCGAAATACACTTCGGGATTGTTGGGATTTACTTAGTCTCGTTTCTATGTTATATCCTGATATGTATTCGGTGTTTCGTTACCGAAATACACTTCGGGATTTTTGGGATTTACTTA
>BFEA01000550.1:247311-288980 GCA_003427395.1 Chara braunii | reverse complement strand
TCTCTCTCTCTCTCTCTCTCTCTCTCTCTTTCTCTCTCGCTCTCTCCTGTGTGAGGACTTGCTCATTGACTATCATATGATCGTGTTTGCTATGCAAAACTTTGTCTATCCACTCTGGTAGTTGGTCTGTGTCACCACGAGGCTGAGGGTCTCTGAAACTATTTGCACCCATCAAAAATACCCCCGAAAAATGACTAACATGAAAGAGACAGAAGAGAGGCAGAGGGTGGGAGATCCCTCCCTCCCTCTCTCCCCTTGAATAAACTACATGAGGATGCACGACTGATAACGGCGCCTTTTGCACCAACAAATATGCAATCACAGGATCACCATCCCTTGATAATGATAATGAGAAGGTCGACAGAGTCGTTGTGGTAGAGGAACTGAGGGGCGGCAATCACAAACCAATGGCAGAGGGTGCAGCCTCTCCACAATCGGATTTCTGGAAGTGTTGGCCGAAGCTTGAAACTTTGCTCTCTCTCTCTCTCTCTCTTTTTTTTTGTCTCTCTCTCTCTCTCTCTTTTTTTTTGTCTCTCTCTCTCTCTCTCTCTCTCTCTCTCTCTCTCTCTCTCTCTCTCTCTCTCTCTTTCTCTCTCGCTCTCGCTCTCGCTCTCTTGCTCTCGCTCTCGCTCTCTCTCTCGTCAGTTTCCTGTGTGAGGACGTGTTCATTGACTAGCATATGATCGTGTTTCCTATACAAAACTTTGTCTGCCCACTCTGCTAGTTGGTCTGTGTCACCACGAGGCCGACGGCCTCTGAAACTGTTTGCACCCATGAAAAATGTCGAGGGTCATAATATGCTCATAAATGTAAAAATTTGGCCTTGCTCGAGAATGCATGCCCGCCTTCACGTAGGGCGGGCATATGGGCACGGGTGTGTTTACCCACAACTGTTAGCGTACGGGCAGTTGGTCATAACTTCAGGACAGGCAGATCAAGTATGTAGGTCCAGTGTAGGAGACTCGGACACATGCCCATACATGCACCTGTCTAGCCTGGACCATCATTATAGCATCTTACAATTAAGAAATTTTGTCGTAGCATTAAGAACGCATGCCCATATATGCGTCTGCCAAGCCTGGAGCTACACGTTTAAAGGACAACACCCTTTCAAGGTACTTCAGTGTGCCTCAGAATCCCTCAAAAGAACTGCACATAGCCAACAACATCCCCTCCTACCCCCGCACCTTGTCAATATTGACTCAAACCGCCAGTTGTTCCAAGCCTCTTTTCCCAATGTTGATTGTTGTCTGACCCTAAGAAATATAAATAGCCGCCACGCATGATTAGCCTGCCTTCTGCCGCCAACCTTTCTATGGCAACCCAACCCATTCAAATGCCCCAAGTTCAGCCCTCCCCCTGCTAAATCGCACTCCTTTCGTTCTCAATTTGCCTTTTGTGTCGTTTGGTCCCTCTCAGAGAATTGATTGTCGGCGCAAACATCACAAATGAGAAACAAAGATGTACATTGCTGCAGGCGCACATACAACTCAAAAATATACAGTGAAGTCGAAAAAAATCAAATTTGACAGGGTGCAAGATTTTCACTATTTTTTTAACAAATTTTGAACGCATGTTGGCATATAAAAATACCCCCGAAAAATGACTAACGTGAAATCCCAAAATCCCGAACGCTCGTCGGGATATAATCACCGCCCAAAAAAAATGACTAAGTAAAATCCTGAAATCCCGAAGTGTGTTTGCGGTACCGAAATCCCGAACGCACGTTGGGATATAATCCCCCCCCCAAAAAAAAACGACCAAGTAAAATGTCGAAATCCCGAAGTGCGTTTTCGATACCGAAATCCTGAACGCACGTCGGGATATAATCCCCAACCCCCAAAAAAACAACTAAGTGAAATACCGAAATCCCGAAGTGCGTTTTCGGTACCGAAATCCCGAACGCACGTCAGGATATAATCACCCCCAAAAAAAAACCACTAAGTAAAATCCCGAAATCCCGAAGTGCGTTTTCGGTACCGAAATCCTAAACGCACTTCGGGATGTAATCACGCCACCAAAAAAATGACTTAGTAAAATTCGAAAATCCTGAAGTGTGTTTTCGGTTCCGAAATCACAAACTCACATCGGGATATAATCACCGCCCAAAAAAAACGACTAAGTAAAATCCCGAAATCCCGAAGTGCGTTTTCCGGTACCAAAATCCCGAATGCGCGTCGGGATATAATCACCGCAAAAAAAAAACGACTAAGTAAAATCCCAAAATCCCGAAGTGCGTTTTTGGTACTGAAATCCCGAATGCACGTCAGGATATAATCCCCCCCTGGAAAAAAAATGACCAAGTAAAATGTCGAAATCCCGAAGTGTGTTTTCGATACCGAAATCCCGAACGCACGTCGGGATATACCCCCCCCCCCAAAAAAAAACGACCAAGTAAAATACCGAAATCCTGAAGTGCGTTTTCGGTACCGAAATCCCTAATACACGTCGGAAAATAATATCCCAAAAAAAAAAACGACAAAGTAAAATCCCGAAATCCCGAAGTGCGTTTTCGGTGCCGAAATCCTAAACGCACTTCGGGATATAATCACGCCACCAAAAAAATGACTAAGTAAAATCCCGAAATCCTGAAGTGCGTTTTCGGTATCGAAATCCCGAACTTACTTCGAGATATAATGACCGCCCCCAAAAAACGAATAAGTAAAATCTTGAAATCTTGAAGTGCGTTTTCCGGTAACAAAATCCCGAACGCGCGTCGGAATATAATCACCGCCCCCAAAAAATGACTAAGTAGAATCCCGAAATCGGGAAGTGCATTTTCGGTACCGAAATCCCGAACGTGCCTCGGGATATAATCATCGCCCCAAAAAAACGACTAAGTAAAATCCCGAAATTCTAAAGTGCGTTTTCGGTACCGAAATCTCGAACGCACGTCGGGATATAATCCCCCCCCCCAAAAAAAAAAGACTTTGTAAAATGTCAAAATCCCGAAGTGCGTTTTCGGTACCAAAACCCCAAACGCACGTCGGGATATAATCCCCCCACCCCAAAAAAACGACTAAGTAAAATATCGAAATCCCGAAGTGCGTTTTCGGTACCGAAATCCCGAACGCACGTTAGGATGTAATCACCCCCCCAAAAAAAACGACTAAGTAAAATCCCGAAATCCCGAAGTGCGTTTTCGGTACCGAAATCCTGAACGCACTTCGGGATATAATCACGTCACCAAAAAAACGACTAAGTAAAATCCCAAAATCCCGAAGTGCGTTTTCGGTACTGAAATCCCGAACGTGCATCCGAATATAATCACCGCCCAAAAACAAACGACTAAGTAAAATCCCGAAATCCTGAAGTGCGTTTTCGGTACCGAAATCCCGAACGCACGTCGGGATATAATCACCCCCCCCAAAAAACGACTAAGTAAAATCCTGAAATCCTGAAGTGCATTTTCGGTACCGAGATCCCGAACGCACTTCGGGATATAATCACGCCACAAAAAAAACGACTAAGTAAAATCCCGAAATCCCGAAGTCCGTTTTTGGTATCGAAATCCCGAACGCACGTCGGGATATAATCCCCCCACCCCAAAAAAACGACTAAGTAAAATGTCGAAATCCCGAAGTGCGTTTTCGGTACCGAAATCCCGAACGAAGGTCGGGATGTAATCCCCCCCCCAAAAAAACGACTAAGTAAAATCCCGAAATCCCGAAGTGCATTGTCGGTACCGAAATCCTGAACATACTTCGGGATATAATCACGACACCAAAAAAACGACTGAGTAAAATCTCAAAATCCCGAAGTGCGTTTTCGGTACGGAAATCCCGAACGCGTGTCGGGATATAATCACCCCCCAAAAAAAATGACTAAGTAAAATCCCGAAATCTCGAAGTGCGTTTTTGGTACCGAAATCCCGAACGCACTTCGGTATATAATCACGCCACAAAAAAAACGACTAAGTAAAATCCCGAAATCCCGAAGTGCGTTTTCGGTACCGAAATCCCGAACGCACGTCGGGATATAATCACCCCCCCCCAAAAAAAACGACTCAGTAAAACCGGAAGTGCAATTCTGAGATACTCGTGATTGCCCATAACTTGTAATTCTCTCAAAAAGGACACTTCGTTGTTCACAAAACACGAACTCATAAATTGACATGTCCTCTTCGATAGCCCAAACCAAGACTTCACCAACGTTCTTAGCGATTTCGCCAACCCTTCGTAAATAAGCTTCGCTATCCAATTCGACGTATTTTCCGGGGTCCACTGGTCACGAGTGTTGGGGCGATGATCGATCGTGATGCCTAGGCCGGGGTGGGTGTTACGGGTGTTTCAGTGGGAGTGCTCGTACCGCTGCCGACCGTCGCAAGTCTCGGGGTCCGACGAAGACGAGCTGGGTTTTCGTCGCTCTGTCCTGGGATGGGTTCGTTGCGTGACCCTCGCCTGCCGATACTCGTCGGGCTGCCGACCCTCTGAACACGGCGGACGGGGTCAGAACCGGGCTATGGAATCCCAGGGGATCACGAGTAACCGGTGGTAGGGAAGGACGGTATAGTAGAGAGGGAAGTCGGTGGTGATGCCAACGAAGCCTAGGGTTAGAAGATATTGCTGGTTTCGGCTGTCGGGATAATCGGAAATCCGCGGGTCTCGGCTTATTGCCAGCTGGAAATCGCCCCTGCATAGTCGTCCGTTTTCAGTCCGGCAGGGGTACTCAAGGTGAGCAGGGTTCTGTAGGTGGCGATGTTGTCGGATCCGTTGCCCGTGGATCTATTCCCTCTCCCAATACGCTCGGTATTCTGGGTCCCTCAGGCTTTCGCGATCGATGACCCAAAAAGGAGAATCTATCGCCATGTCTTGTTCAACCGAATTCATGTACACACATCTTCCTATTGGGCGATATCGGAGCTGGCTTTTGCAGGCGCGCGTGTAGATGGCAAGTCCGCGGACGGTTGCTGTCTCACACGTGCGTGCGCACCGGCCAGTTGATCAGATCCTAAAACTGCTCAAATAATCAAGGAGCGATCCGTCAGCGTACCGGCTCAACCATGTAGTTAGTTCCCTCAGGCTATCAATCTCGTTCCGCCTTGATCATTTACAAAGCATACACACCCAGCGGTCCCCGTATGTCGGAGGGCGTCGGGACCTTAATTTGTCCCGACCCGTATCGCAGATGGGGATTCCATCATTCCTATCGAGATCTGTCGTGCTAAGTTTATTCGGGGTTGCGAGCCGGCTTCGTGGGTGCGTGTGTAAGTCGTGCTCGTCAGATCGCACTTACACGGGGACTCGAGGGGTTGGTCTGTTGTGGATCGATCTATCAGCCAATCACCTATGCAAAATAAGGTCCATGCAATCATGCAATAACCTCTCAGCCATTTTCGTTCGAGCAAAAACTTCTTAGGGGGCCCCCTCCCGGATACGCAACACAACTCCTTTTGATTCACAAAATGACATTGTATATAGATATCTCATCGCCATCCAGACATACATCGAAGCACCGCAACAGCATCAAACTTGTTTCATCTGTCAATCATCAAAGTGGGGATAGATCGGCGCTGCAAGCGCTCGGTAATCCCGGGGGTATTGCGCCAAACATTGGGTATTCAAGCATTACCAGATCATCAAATCCATCTCGTGGAGCGAGTACAAAATAAAACAGGAAGGACAAACATTAACCCATATATCACACGATAGCAAGCCAAAAGAAACATCGAAATGCAAAATAGGGGCGTCTCGTTTGAAGCCAAAATTTTATATACAAGGACTGAGAAAAGACAAGAAAAGATTACACTCGCACACCCATCTGTCTCCGCTCTTTCTTCCTTCCCGATACGGATAGTCCGTCGTCTCGCACCCACCAACGAAGTTAACGAAGTTGTCACCCTGCTTAGTCCGCATGCACCCGTCAGGCTCGCCCGTGCGCCACACTCCGTCGTGGCCTACACGTCAACCCCTCGCACGTGGCACCAGCCCGTCGGGTCACCCAACTCCCACATCAACTCACCTCTTACTTTGCTCATTAGCCGACCCTCACTGATCGCGCTAACCTCGAGCTTCCGAATTTTTTTTAAGAGAGCTATCTAATCGCGACGACGAAATTTATAGCATGCATATGTGCGCAAAGAGTGCGAGATTGCAGGGATTGGAAAGAGGAGAAGGGAAGGCAATGCCTGCATTCTGCATGACCAGACCACGGCGTGGGGGACGTAGCCACACTCCACGCATCGATCCGATCATGCAGTGCGTCGCCCAATCCGAGTCAGACGTAGCAAAGAAAAAGGAGGCGGAAAGAAGGCGAGAGAGGAAAGATACAGTTACAATGGCGACTGCCTAAAAATTAAAGTTGCATGCAAGATTAAGGCGCTGTCTAACCAGAACTGCGTTCCCGCCGCAGGAAGATGCGCGCAAGAAAGAGGCGTCATTCAGCAAGAAATTCAAAAAGTCATAAATTCCTATCTGAACTCGAAATTGCAACAGAAAAATTCCGACGAGACGGAAGAAAGGCAAGGAAAAACGTAAAAGAAATCAAAATTTCGAGAGCCCTCGGGGGCTCGTCATTAGTTGAAAGGAAACTTCAAAAAGAAAACTGGAAAGCTCATGTGTGATCATCGAGCCAAAAATCTCAGTTCCCCCCTTTTGCTCTCAGCAGAGCAAGAAAGAACCATCGCCAACCATTATTGATCGCGCCCAACGGGGCGGGCACACTCAACCGTCTGCCCCGGGCCTGTCCCGTCACCGCCGAAAGGGAAGAAGTGAAGGAAAAGAAAGAAGCGAGGATACCGATGCAATTTTCCCGCTGATCCCACCCCCCGTAATTTGCCCAACCCTCCCATCTCAGGACCCCTCATTGTCATCACGCAAAAAGTCGCGCGGCACAGAAAGTGGTTCGTCACATATGTGACGCCCAGGGGATTCCAATCTTGACCAAGCTCCTCCTTGCTCGATGTTGCGACACCCGCCGATCTCTGTAATCGATCGACGACGCGGAGCTCTCTACGTGCCACTTACCGTGCGATAAGAGTGTGGAAGTCATCCAACGTGGCATACGCGGGCTTTATCCTACAAGTTCCCGGGAAGGGCAATCTGACCACGAACGGAGAAGGTGGTGGGGGATCTCGCCAATTTGCACGTGTCATTACCGTAGGATATGAGATCATCCTGTTGACACGTCATCATATGTGATGGTGCGCTAATGACCCGCAGGGAGAGGATAAGGGAGTCGGTACATGGGAGGATGGCGAGGGGGAAGGTCACTTGGGAATGGAGGTAAGAAGTTCTTCATTCCTGCTACCATCTCCGACAGCTCTTGATATCTGACAATGCGATGTATGCGGGGGAATCGACGACCGCTATGGGGGAGAGAAGCGAGTTAGTCGGGATAAAGGGTTGGGAAGGTGCGGAGCAAGGCCGTGCGGAACCGATCATAGTCCGCGCACGCGGGGATAGTTACCGTGATCGTGCAGTAGACTTCGACCATGTTGTGTCCCCGCCATGCGACACTGAAGAGAAGAACGTGGAGGGAGAAAGAGGAGGAGGCGCATCTCGTGGTGGGGTGCGGATACACCGTGACAACGAGGCGAGTGGTGTAGAAGTGATGGAAGGTGGAAGTTGGGAAGGGGTTGCGAGGGAAGGAGAGCAGGGTATCGATCTGTCGGAGGGTCAGAAAGTCAAGGGGACGACGGGATAACGACCGGGGACGTAGCCCGATGCCCCGCATCGCTACGTGTTCGAACTGAGGGACGGGGGGAAGGGGAGGGGGAGCAGTTTAATCGCCTCCCCGCTGGCGTGCTCGAAGTCTCTGCAGGAGGGAGCTCATCTTCGATCGCGGGCGGGTCGGGATCTCTGGTTGGGTTGTCCGGGATTGGCAAATTTGTGCCGCTTGAATGCTCCAACGACCGCTTCCTGATGCTATCTCTTCTCTCCTTCGCGAGGCTGCAGCGGGATCCTCTTCTTGGACTTCCGCCTGGTCGGCCTCTCCTCTCAAACTTTCCCACTCGGATTCCTCTTCTTCTTCTTCTTCTTCGCTCACCGCCCCTGGCCCTTGCTCGCTATACTCGCTGTAGCTTTCCTCTTCTTCGGAAGGTTCTTCCTCCTCGTCCTCCTCTGCCGCTTCCTCCTCTACCGCTTCCTCCTCCAACGTTGTTCGGGGCTGAAAGAAAAGAACATCGATTATCCCCCGGGGATTCAGATACTCCACGCGCGATGGGTAGCTACTGCCTCCCTCGCGATCCTCCAGACAGGCCGATCATTGCAAGTACGACGTTAAACTCCGCGAAAGAACGTGAGGTGCCGGATTCTCGTCGCATTGTGAAACGATGTCGGTTGGAAGATCGTCGAGCAACTGCGTGAAGGGGACCAAGAGTTCCCACACAATCGTCTACCGATGTCTTAGGTCTACTGTTCCGAAGACAAATCCGAGAAGGTCTCCCTCCACCTCTGTCCTCCAAGCTTGGACGATAAGCAGCTCCACGTTCTCACTCGCGGCGCGGTGATCACTATCTCGAGTCCACGTCAGCTCGATCCCGACTAGACACAGAGAAAGGGTGGAGTAATTCTCACACCATATTTCCCACTGCAACGGCTTGATGAGCAGGACTGTAAGCGGCCGTACGCAGAAAGAGAGGCGGGGATGGAGGGCTGACTGCCAGAAAGTAGAAAGGACAGAGAGGAGGCTGAAGGTAGAGAATTGGGAGCGGTTCATTGAGGACGTGAAAAGGGGACGAGCGCAGGGAGAGCCACTGCCGGCTCGTGCCGGAGAGTGCGGATGCTGCCAGCGTCAATACTGTTGGTATTGACGACGTTCTCCCCTCGCCGCGCAAGTAACTGACTCCAAGCCTGCGCCAATTCCTCGCCCCACTCTCTCAACGAGGTAAGGATGACCGTATGTGCTCTGGGATCCACCTTACTAAGATCCCCGCTGAAGAAGACGATTATCGAAATGTGGCTGATTCCCGGTGCCGAGAGTCGCTGATAAGCCGATGCCTCAGCCAGCACCTGCGCCCAACTGTTGGGGATCACAAAGCGAAATTTCGTTGCCGCGTGCACACCTGCAGTGCTGAAGAACTATGCGAATCTAAGAACGTCCGGGCTGATGCGCGGATGATGGACTTGCGGGATCGTCGAGATGTTCCCTCGTGGCGCCAGCATACGTTCACTAAGAACCTGCTCCGTGGAAAAACTCATGGCGATGAGGAGGGAGAAGACAAGTGGGGAGAAGAAGGAGAATGGGGGTTGTCACTCTCCCACTCGGATTCCGAGATTGACCCGGTTGGGGAAGGGGGAGAAGGAGATAAGAGATGGCGGAGGTAGGACACGTGGCGGACGATCAGGCGGGTCAATCGGCTACCTGAGACTTCGGGCACCAGTCGCACCGTGTTCACCCCGTTCGGACCGAGCTCAACCACGCGAAATCGCCCGAAGAATCGTGGCGCTAGCTTACCCTGGCGAGCACATTTCCTCACCTGCACCATGTCCCCTAATTTGTACTGGTGCTGTGGTCCCGCGTTCCCGTTTTGGGCCTCGTAGCTACGGACTTGTCGTCCGTGGGCCAATTCAGTCATCCGTTGTCGTTTCCGGGCCAACCTAGGGAGGGACCGTTCCATTAATTCCAAGTGTCGCTTGGCCTTGTCCCTAGCCGTGGTCCTTGTAGGCCACCGACCCAGGGCAGATTCATGGTGGAGGCTCCATATCGAGATGCACGCCAAGCTATCGGTGCGCACTTGAAAGGGGCTCAGGCCCGTGGACTCGTGGGGCGTTCCTCGGTGGACCGCCAAGATGTGATCCACAATATCGGGCCAAGGCCTCATGTCCCTTGCCACGATATTGCGTCGAAGGGCTGTTTTAATCACTCAATTCGCGTTTTCTACCAGTCCGTTCGATTGCCATATGTGAGGGGCGGTGTTACGAATGGCGACCCCATGTATGACCAGATTCCTGAAAACCTCCCCCCTAAACTCCGCCCCGTTATCCGTCAGAATTTCCTCGGTGTCTTGATGCATCCCGAGAAAACGGTTGACGTATCACGCGATCTCAGCCGCCTGTCGCGTTCGGCATGGATACGCCTCAATCCACTTCGAAAAATGATCTACGAATACCAATGAAATTGAATATTCGCAGTTATTTGGTCCAGGGGGCACCATTATATCGGTCGTGTCCATACTAACTCTTGAAAAGGTCATTCGACTACTGTGGGCAGTATCGATCTTGACGGCTGGATCGGCGTCTTATCAGCGACACAGACCTGACGGCGAAGTGAGTTACGGTATACTTGTGGGCTGACTTAACCCAGCTATACCTCATGAACGGGTGCGGTACAGTCATCCAAATCCCACTTCCGCCCGTCTTTCTTTTTTCCAACCGTCCCTCGTTCCATCGATAATCCTGAGCCCTTTTGTTGGCCCTCCTCTGGTCCTCCCTAGTGAAGTTTTGGAGGGGGGTCCCCACTACGGTCGCTATCAGAGCGACGTCGGTCCATACCTCAACCCTTCTGAAACTTTGGGCCTTTTTTAATCCTTCTGACGTGGCATCGAGGAATCGAGCCTCGGTCGGGATTTTATCGGTCCGACACAGGGGGCACAGCCAAGGCTTATTGCCGCTTCGGTATTGGATACAAGAGTCATGGGCTCTTGACACACACTGCCGACAATCTACCCATTCGGCATACCCATCCCGACTAGGATGCATAGGGACCGAGTAGACCCGCGAGATCGCTTCACAAAAATAACAAAATTTGTCTCGTAAAGAGAGACGAGAGGGGAGAGAGAGGAGCGTTGGAGTTACCGTCGTCACCCATCGCCACGTGCTTATCCCACGTTGCGTGGGAGGACTGACACTTGTCCGTACCGGGGTCCACTGGTCGGTTCCGGGTTTTTCTACGAGATGATCTCTTCGCCCTTGGCGACTTGCGTTGGACGATGCAATTGCATAAACCTGTCCTCGTCCCCGTGCCTCTCTGTTTTCCGATGGATGATGTAGAAATCGTACTCCTGTAGCCGCACCGCCCACCGTCCAATCATGCCCGTGTAATTTGTGAGCCTCTCAAGGGGCAGTAGCGGCTCGTGATCCGTAACGAGGAGAAACTTTTGTCCGTACAGATACGGATGGAAGTGCTGGATTCCCCAAACCACCGCGTAACATTCTCCGTGCGGGGCCGAATCATTCCTCCGTTCGTCTGGTACAGTACGGGAGGCGTACTCGATGACGTGCTCGCATCCGTCATTCCCTTTTTGTGCTAGGATAGCAGAGATCGCCTCGGGCTGCCAGTCCGTAATAAGGATGAACTGCTTCGCTGGGTCCGGGTGGATCAAAATAGGTGTCGGGGTCAGGGCCACCATGAGAATGACAAAGGCCCGTTCGCACTCCGCGTCCCAACTGAGGGGATGGTCCTTCCGTAGCAGGTTCGTTAAAGGTCGTGCGGCAGCGGCGAATCCCTTAATAAATCGCCGATAATACGAAGCCAGTCCGAGGAAGGCTCGAACCTGCGTCAACGACGTGGGGGTCGGGGCGTTTCGGACCCCCTCGACCTTTCTCAAATCGGGCCACAAACCACCCCGAGTCACTACGTAGCCCAGGAACGAAATCTCTGGGAGAAAGAACTCGCTTTTCTCCAACACGATCTTGAATCCGGCTTCCCTCAAAGCTCCCCGCGTCCACTCGATGTGCTGCGCGTGTCCGTGGTAGGATTCCGAATAGACTAGGATGTCATCCATGTACACAATGATGCAAAAATTGATCATCCCCTGCGTCAGTCGAGTCTTGTTGACAAAATTCTGAAACGTCACATTCATCGCTCGCTGAAACGTAGGCGGCTCGTTGCAAATCCCCATCGGGCATCGAACCCACTGCCACGTGCCTTCAAACAGAATAAAGGCCGTCTTAGGCCGAGAATATGATGAAACCTGTGGCGAATATCGAACTTACTGAAGAAGTTAGCATACCCAATCACACCCAATCAGTCGAGTCTTATTGACAAAATTCTGAAACGTCACATTCATCGCTCGCTGGAACGTAGGCGGCTCGTTGCAAATCCCCATCGGGCATCGAACCCACTGCCACGTGCCTTCAAACAGAATAAAGGCCGTCTTAGGCCGATCCTCCTCCTTAACCAGAATATGATGAAACCTGTGGCGAATATCGAACTTACTGAAGAAGTTAGCACACCCAATCACATCCAACAAATCATCAATCCGGGGAAGGGGGTATTCATCTTTAATCATGATATCATTCAGCTTGCGATAATCGATGCAAATGCGGACCGACCCATTCGTCTTTGGTACTAGAACTGCGGGGAACGACCACGGTCTCGTAGCCGGCTCAATCCATCCGTTAGCCTCGAACTCTCTAATCCTCTGTAAGGCCGTTTTCCGTTCAGCGAGAGAATATCGATATGGTTTGCAGTGAATTGGGTTCCAGTCCGAATCTCGTGTTGGATGATCAGTGACAGTCCGATGTCTGTGTTTGTTACACTAACCGCTTCCTGATATTCCCTTAGGATTTTCGCAATCAGGCGGTGTGTTTCGTCGGGTACGTATTGTGGCACGTGTAACTCGTAGGGTTGTCCATGGATAACGATCGTCACGTGAATCTTGCATGTCATCTTCGCGTCCTGTGGAGGCGGGGAGGAGATAAAGGAGTTGTCCGACTGCCATGAGAATACGGTGGCAACCATCTGAGCTTCCTCCTCTCGGATGGCCACGTGTTCTTCAAGGGTTATCCCGTCCTCGACATCCCGGGAATCTATCGGCCTTTCGGCGATTCGTATTCACATTTCGAACAGCGAGGCTTCGGGGTACCGAGGGGGTTCCGAAGCCCGTGTCTCCGCTCCTAGGCGCAGTAATCTCACTTCTTTTCCATGGTGAGAAACGATCAGGGAGGTATGTCCATAACGTCACAAAACGATCGTTTGCTTAGGTATCGTGGTAGCAATGGGGCAGCTTCCTCGTATAGGGTCCGAGAGGGTTCCAAAGAATCGGGCATCCGCGACACCTGTACTAACGGTTCACCTAAGATAAGGGTCTGAGTTCGTCGGGCTGCCTCGTTGCTAAATACGAACGTCTTCGCTGTTTTCTGTCGAACCGGGTAACGGATTATCCGTCGTGTTAGTTCGAGAATCTACGGGTCGTTATTCTCCTCACTTTCGGAGGTGGTCGCTGGTAAGGAAGCCTCATTACCTTCGGTGTCGGAGTCATCTGTAGATTTCTCCCATCGTATCATTCGCAAAATCGCGCCAGGTTCCCGTCATTGTCGCTCGATCGTCGGGGCAGTCGTGAGGGTAAGACGCATCGGGACGGTGTATGGTTTTCATCCTGTGTTGTTTAGGATAACGGCTTGTCGTTCGAAATCCAGCGTGGCTCGCAACGCTGTGAGGGGGGGTAATCCGACCAGAACGTCGTACGTGTTCACGTTCAGGACCACCACGTCACCCAAGGCATTGACCTTACCGATTAGGAAGGCTACGTTCGCCCTTCCTATGACTCGGATCTTGCCTTCGTCAGCGGAGACGAAATGATCGCCTTCCGCTAGTGGGATCACGTCCTTTCGCCTGCCGGCCGGTTCGACCACTCGCAAGGAGATGGCCAGGACCGCGGCTCCGGAATCAAGGACCGCGCTATAGGGGTTTCCCCAAACTTCCACGTCACATTCTGCGGACTTTCATGGAAGGGCCCTGATTCGTATAAAATGATTGTCTTTCTGGATTAGGCCCATTCGAACAGGCTCTGAAGTGCTTCTCATGTCATATCTTGGCTCCTTAGTGGGCGCCTTCCCTTTTGCTGATGCCATCCTGGCAAGGGCAAACCGTTTTCGGTTCGCCTTGCAATGTTGTATCATCTGATCATTAGCTTTTTCGGAGATGGACAACAGGTGTCCGATTGGTAGAGGAATACGGTGGTCTAACGCTCGGGCGACGTCCAGAACGTTGATTTCTCACGTAACGAACACGGGTCCTCCCGTTTCCATCTCGCTCGGGAAGGGTCTCCATTCCAATACTTTGTTATGGTCGGGGGCGGGCTGGATGACCTCGATCATGCTCAGGCCCGGATATCCTAGTGACAGGTATTGATCGAGTGAGATAAGTTTTGTTGCTTTCTCTGTAACCGCCGATGGATTCACACCATTGTCCATTTCTTCCACCACCGTAGCCACTCGACCAGGTCCGTTAGCGATCGGGGCCGCTGCCACTGGCGCGGCTCCGATCCTGGGTTGTGCAGGTCGGTGGGGGCAATCCCGGGCTATGTGTCCTGGTTGGTGACACGTGTAACAAACGCCTGTGTTGGTCGCTGCCCCTCCTACTGTTGGGGCAGGGGCTGCTCCTTGCATTCCTGGGGCTGCCCTAATGGTAATGGGGCGCATTCACGTCATCATCGATTCGATCCGTGCGTTGTGCTCACGCTGCTCCTTTTTGCTTTCCTGCATCAAATTAACTAACGTTCGAGTTAATTCTAATATTGCGTTGGACTCGTTGGGCTTTGCGGGGATGCTCGGGGGAGACGATGGTGCGATTGCTGCGACTGTATCGGGTACCTGCCTTTTGGTCGCGACCTATTCTAGGTAGGTGACAGGTCTGGAGACGAAACCCATATTTTTAAATTTGTTCTTAAGCGCTGCAAGCTCAGCTTTCACCCGGGCCAGCTTCAAGGAGTCTCCTTCCTTGGCGTGATCCTCGCTCTCTAAGAATTTGGCGGCGAACTTTCTTTCCATCTTCTCGGCTCCGTCCATGATCTGCTGCATGGTGTGGTTGATGGGGGAGAATTGCTTCCGCAATTTTGCCCTCATCGCCAAACTCCGAAGCCTATCGATAAACAAGTTTTTACCTACCTTTTCGTCTCTCTCAGACTTGACAAACAGCCTATAGAACCTACTACGATATTATGTAACGGATTCAAGCGGTTTCTACACACCATCTTTGATCATAAAGAACGTTTGTTCAGGGTGGATGTAATCGAATCGATGTAGGAAGTCTCTCTTGAAGGTTGGGAGATCAATCCAGGTGTAGGTGCTAAACTAATGATGCGCATGATCTTCTCTCAGTCGGGCGAGGATGTTGATCCGGGCTTCGTCGTTATCGTACTGTTGAGCCCGTAGGGTGGCCAGCCATGCCCTGACTAGGTGATGTGGAGGGTCGAAGAAATACAAATCAGGGGGGGCCGCAGATGCACGAACTCGGACGGGTGGTGCGGGGACAGGTGCCCCGCCCAACTATACATTAACGTTGGGTGCTTGATTGGCGTTCATATTGACGGCCTGTCTTCCGGCTGATCGACTCCTAAGTATTATAGGATCGCGGCGCGGCGCGTTTCGTTATCTAGGTCGTCCTCTGTTCGCCAGATCGTCTGAGCGACTATCCTACTCGTTTTCCCTGTAAGCTCGCTACGTGTCGGCTCCGATACCAACCTCACGCCCGACGCGACTTCCTGATCGGAGTGGGATGGGGGCCCGGAAGTGGGGTGTGTCAAGGATTTTTGGAAAGTGTGGGGGGGGGTGGAGTCCCAGGTCGGAACTGGAATCTCCTGTGTCAAGTTTCAGGGGTAGAAGTGCAAGTGTCTTCTGGCTCACAGTTGGGGCGATGATCGATCGTGCGGCTTGGGTCAGGGTGGGGTGCTATGGGTGTCTCGGTGGGAGTGCTCGTACCGCTGCCAGCCGTCGCAAGTCTCGGGGTCCGACGAAGACGAGATGGGTTCTCGTCGCTCTGTCCTGGAATGGGTTCGTTGCGTGACCCTCGCCTGCCGATACTCGCCGGGTTGCCGACACTCTGAGCACGGCGGACGGGGCCAGAACCGGGCTATGGAATCTCAAGGGATCACGAGTAACCGGTGGTAGGGAAGGACGGTATAATAGGGAGGGAAGTCAGTGGTGATGGTAATGAAGCCTGGGGTTAGAAGATATTGCTGGTTTTGGCTGTCGGGATAATCGGAAATTCGCGGGTCTCGGCTGATTGCCAGTTGGAAGTCACACCTGCACACTCGCTCATTTTCAGTCCCGCAGGGGTACTCAAGGTGCCCAGGGTTGCGTAGGTGGCAATATTGTCGGATCCGCTGCTGGCGGATCTGTTCCCTCTCCCAATACGCTCGATATTCTGGGTCCCTCAGGCATTCACGATCGGTGATCCAAAAAGAGGAATCTATCGCCATATCTCGTTCAACCGAATTCATGCACACACATCTTCCTACGGGGCGAGATCGTAGCTGGCTTTTGCAGGCACGAGTGTAGATGGCAAGTCCGCGGACGACTACTGTCTCACACGTGCGCGTGCACCGGCCAGTTGATCAGATCCTAAAACTGCTCAAATAATCAAGGAGTGATCCGTCAACGTACCGGCTCAACCATGCAGCTAGTTTCATCAGGCTATCAATCTTGTTTCGTCTTGGACATTCACAAAGCATACACAGCCAGCGGTCCCCGTAAGTCGGAGGGCGTCGGGACCTCAATTTGTCCCAACCTGTATCGCATATAGGGATTCCATCATTCCTATCGAGATCAGTCATGCTAAGTCCATTTGGGGTTGCAGGCCGACTTTATAGGTGCGTGTGTAAGTCATGCTCGTCAGATCGCACTTACACGGGGACTCGCGGGGTTGGTCTGATGTGGATCGATCTATCAGCCAATCAATTATGCAAAAGAAGGTTCATGCAATCATGCAATAATCTCTCAGCCATTTTTGTTCGAGCAAAAAACAGTTAGGGGGTCATGAGGTGGAAAATCCTCCTCCCGGATATGCAACACAACTCCTTTTGATTCACAAAATGACATGGCCTATGGATATCTCATCGCCACCAGACATACATCGAAGCATCGCAACAATATCAAACTTTTTTTTTTTTTTTTTTTTTAAAGGGTTGTGGAGGTGTCGGGGATTATGAATCAGGGAGGATGTCCGACAGAGGGCTTCCCGCGCCGGGGTCAGCCCTATTGGCGGTGCAGCGGGCCCACCCACTTACCTAGTGATCTCTCAAGGGTGAACGCACGATCCTTGCAACCCACCCGGGAGTATCGGCCCAGACTGGCGCTAGCAGGCCGCTAGCGACAGGGGTCCCCCCTCCCCCACTCAGGGCTTCACCTCCCTGTAGCTCCACCATCGGGAGGCTGTATGCACCACAGTCACAGTGGTGCCGTAGGGACGCGTCAGCTCCTGCTAGGGGAGGGGTGACCCCCTCACACCTCCCGCACGCTCTCAACTGAGCCTGCCCCTCCCAGAGCCACTCCCCCCCCATGGCCTCGACAACCCCAAGGGGAGGCACGCGCTCAACCATTACGGGGACCCAGGAAGTACTGTTGGGTTATCAGCAGGAGTGGGCACCCCTTGCAGGTGGCTCCCCAAGTCTAGAGCTGTATATATAGCCCTGTGTACATCCGTGCCCTTGGGAGCGCGCGCGCTCAATGTGTGAGTGGTAGTGCGTCAACCTAATGCCGTGCCGGCGGCATGAGGTTGCGGGTTCAAATCAACATCAAACTTCTTTTATCTCATTTAAGTGGGGATAGATCGGCGCTGCAAGCGCTAGGTAATCCCGGGGGTATTGCGCCAAACATTGGATATTCAAGCATTACCAGATCATCAAATCCGTCCCATGGAGCGAGTACAAAATAAAACAGGAAGGAAAAACATTAACCCATATATCACACGATAGCAAGCCGAAAGAAACGTCGAAATGCAAAACAGGGGCGTCTCGTTCGAAGCTAAAAGTTTATATACAAGGACTGAGAAAAGACAAGAAAAGATTACACTCCCACACTCATCTCTCTCCGCTCTTTCTTCCTTCCCGATGCGGACAGTTCGTCGTCTCGCACCCACCAATGAAGTTGTCACCCCGCTTAATCCGCATGCGCCCGTCAGGCTCGTCCGTGCACCACAGTTCGTCGTGGCCTACATGTCAACCCCTCGCACTTGGCACCAGCTCGTCGGGTCGCCCAACTCCCACATCAACTCACCTCTTACTTTGCTCATTAGCCGACCCTCACTAATCGCGCTAACCTCGAGCTTCTGGAAATGTTTTAAGAGAGCTATCTAATCGCGACGACGAAATTTATAGCATGCATGCGTGCGCGAAGAGTGTGAGATTGCGAGGATTAGAAAGAGGAGAAGGGAAGGCAGTGCCTGCATTCTGCATGATCAGACCCCAACATGGGGGACGTAGCCACACTCCACGCATCGATCTGATCATGCAGCGCGTCGCCCAATCAGACGTAGCAAAGAAAAAGAAGGAGGCGGGAAGAAGGCGAGAGAGGAAAGATACAGTTACAATGACGCCCGCCCAAAAATTACAGTTTCATGCAAGATTAAGGCGCCGTCTAGCCAAAACTTCGTTCCCACCGCAGGAAGATGCGCGCAAGAAAGAGGCGACGTTCGGCAAGAAATTCAAAAAGTCCTAAATTCCTATCTGAACTCGAAATGACAACAGAAAAATTCCGATGAGACGGAAGAAAAACAAAGAAAAACGTAAAAGAAATCAAAATTTTGAGATCCCTCGAGGGCTCGTCATCAGTTGAAAGGAAAATTTAAAAAGAAATCTGGAAAGCTTCCGTGCGATTATCGCGCCAAAAATCTCAGTTCCCCCCTTTTGTTCTCAATAGAGCAAGAAAGAACCATCGCCAACCGTTGTTGATTGCGCCCAATGGGGCGCGCACACTCAACCGTCTGCGCCGGGCTTGTCTTGTCACCGCCGAAAGGGAAGAAGCGAAGGAAAAGAAAGAAGCGAGGACACCGATGCAATTTTCCCGCCGATCCCACCCCTCGTAATTTGCCCAACCCTCCCATCTCAGGACCCCTCATTGTCATCGCGCAGAAAGTCACGCGACACAGAAAGTGGTTCGTCACAACCCCTTGTTCTGGACCTACAAATTTGGGTAAGAACAAGACTAGTCTGATCGCAAGAGGTTTTGCCAGTAGTTTATAGGATATATTTAGTAATGTTATTGGTCTCCAATTTCTTATATCTGACTTTTCTCCTTTTTTGTACATCAACGAGATGATACATTTGGTCATAGCTGGAGGCAAGGTCTTACCTTCTAGTACCTCATTGAAGATCTTGAGTAATCCTGGGGCTAGTTCTAACCAGAATGCTTACTAAAATTCGATTGGCAGTCCATCTTCTCCGGGAGACTTGCCAACCGTCATTTGGTTTTTGGCATTTGTGAATTCCTTTAGGCTGATTGGTTTGTCTAATTCTTCTTTCTCAGTCTGGTCCAGGGCCACCTTGGTGGCTTCCCAGAAGGGAGCAAATGTAGTGAACGTTGGATCAGAATTAAGGGGGGGGTCTTCGTGATGTGAGGATATCTCGAAAATATATACACGCGTGTGCACACATCCCATCTAGGGGGTTAGCTAGGGGAGCTATCCTCGAGAAGGGTGAGAAGGGATGTGAGAATGTCTTCAAGCAGGAACATTGACTTAGCGTGAGGGCACAAGTGCGCAGCCTGTAGTTTGCATATGCTTGATTGATAAAGGAACCATTATTGGTGAGCTTTAAAAGTAGGGTGATTGTTGCATGAAAAAAAGGAGTATTTGTGTGTATGTGTCAAGATTAGTGTGTGTGTGTTTGTGTGGGTGTTTGTGTTTATCACATCTGTTAGTGTTGGAATGTGTGGGATTTAGGTGATTTGTACGGTATTTATGTATTAGATATTTGACATACCTTGATTCATAGTTGGTGTCGAGGCTGGTGGTCCTTGAATCTTGGTCCATATGTCGTATAGGTGTGTGCTTGAGTGTTTGTTGTTGTAAGTTCTTTTTTTTTATATTAAATAAAGTTGTTTTGTCACATGTGACTCACTCAATCAGGCGCTGAACGTGTGGGGCGTTGAATACGTCCACGTTCAGACACATCTGTTTGCACTCGCAAATGCAATGCAGGTGTGTCGTTTCAACCTGCGGCCAAGGCCGCGCCCTTTACGATTGAGACTCTTCCACTTTTCCACTTTTCCACCCTGCCGCTGCTTTGCCACCGTTTCGACTAAAACCCAGCACGCGGTCCCACAGGCAGCTACTGGTCCCGCATTTTTCAAAGAAACTGCCACCCCCCCCCAAAGATCCACCTTGCCGCTGCTTTGCCACCGTTTCGACCAAAACCCAGCGCGCAGTCCCACGGGCAGCTTCTGGTCCCTCATTTTTAAAAGAAACTGCCACCACCCCCCAAAGTGCCGTGCCTGCACCTGCCTGCATTTTTTGAACCTTCCAACGACCAAGCGAGCCTGAATCAACAACGACAGGGGGGGGACTTCTCCTCTATCCTACCACTTACCTTGGTACAGCTCAATTTCCAACCCAAGAATGTATCCCCCAACAATCGTATAAGTGTAGTGCTTGTTCAGCTTAGGGCTTGGTAGACTAGTATAGATTTTGAACTCCAGTTTTTAATGTTGATGACATCCGGTTCCTCTGGGTGCCGTAAAAAGCGAAACTGGCTAATGCTGCCAGAGGTTCGATCCGGGTTGAATTGTGGGGTCCCCGGCCCCCGTTACCATTTGTTTTCGAATACAAACAAAAAAACAACAACGACAGGGGGGGGAAAACGCACCCCCTGACGGGCTGCAAATTAGTTTTCGAGTCTTTTCAACCTGGTTACCTGGCCGCAGACCTGCACGTGGTCGAAAACAAGTTTATTTTGCTTCTAGTGGGGCATACCCCCCCCCCCGATGTGCGGTGTTCGAATGTTCTGGGTCGCGGTGGTGTGCTGGGACACGAATGGATACCTGTTGTTGTGCACGTTGACCTCCGTCAGTTCCACATACAATTTGGCGCGGACATCGGAGCGATGTCGGATTTCCCCAGGTGAAATCGGGCTTTCATTGTTTGCCTTTCGGCCGCGGCCTATTCAGCCGCGCCTGCGGAAAGTACAGCTACAGCCAGCTGGATGGTCCATCAGTGGTGGACGCACACTTCCACGCGGCATGCTGTTCACCTGAGGGCCGCATGGCTCCACCAAGTTGGACCCGGGTTGATCCAGTTGTCCGACTCGGCACGGTTTAGGAAGCGTCAGCTGCTCGGCCCCCACTTCCCGCAACTCCATTTATGGCTCTGGACTCAGCGCCTTGGCGTGGCATATAATGAGGACACAACACCTCGCGCTCTGAAAAGAGCCGAGTGTATCATTCCATGGAAACAGGGAGGATACACTTCAGTCGCCAGTTTTCACATTTGGCAAGTGGCTGAGCGAGGCCCATCCTCCCGGATGCATCTGACAGTGATCAAGTCCACATCCGGATGAATGAGTCCGTTCACAGTCCGCGCATAGCGCCGTGTTCGGTTCGGTAGTTTTGCCGCGCCGAACTGCCGCGCCGAACTGCCGTGTTCTTGCGTGAGTCGACGACGTCCAAACTACGTAGCGGCGGGAAAGACGAGGAAGAATAGGGTGGGTAACTGCTTGCACGGTTTGTTTGCAATTTGGTGCAACACAATGCAACCGAAAGTGAACAAGCGCTTACGAAACAAAAGAAAAGAAAAAGGCACGCACATACGGAAAACATAGAGGTTGAAATGAAATTGAAGCTTGAGGGAAAAAAAAACAAAGAGAGGAAGGTGAAAAAAAAAGGAAATGAACGAAACAGGCATAGAAGAGGGAGTGAAACAGGAAAGTTGGGCAGACATTTCAGCACTCTCGTTACAGGTTATTGCCGAGAGAGTTCCGCTAGCTTTCGGGTTAATTGCAGCGAAGGCTTTCCCCACTGCATGAGAAACTTTGATGCGGGGCGCGTGGTGGGGTGGACAGGCAGATGGGCGGCAGCCAGTGGAGGGAGGGGAGGGGGGTGTTGTAGGGGTGTAGAAGGGGTTGATTATTCATGCGCCAGCAGCGCGCCGGCGGTACTGCATGGTGAACAGCCCATCGCACTGATTCTCCCCGCTTCTCCCCTTTTTTCCCCTTTGACGAGGGTCCTGGCGCCTAGATGCCGCGCGCTCGCGCCCGGGAGGGGTGTGGGATGGCCGGGTCCCTGGGGAGTCCGTGTGGAAGTGTGTGCCGCAGCGGAGCGCAGTGTCGGCGGAAGCGGAACAACAGCACTGACAGGGTGGTGACGGATCAGGCTCCGGGAGAGGCCCTTCAGCCCCTGGTCGGTGGGTCGGCTGGCAGCCCAACCGAGCGTCCACGAGGGCCGGGGCGAGATAGAGCAGACCGGCGAGCAAGCGGGAGGACAGTACTTCTGACGTAGGCTGACCGACGGATCGATAGGTGACCTGGATAGGAAAGTGTAAAGTAGCGTAGATGACACAAAAAGGTTTTGGGCTTTGGTGGCGGGAAGGAGGAAGAGGTGGAGGACGTGAAGCGTCTGGGTTCTCTGATTTGGATGGGAGGGAGGCTGATCATTTGTTCTCTTCGTGCCGTAGCATGGACGGGAAACACCGGGAAACACAGGCGGAGGGAAACACCAGGAAACACAGGCGGAGGGAAGCAAGTGAGGCATGTGGCAATCAAGGGAAAGAACGGGCGGGACGGACGGGCGGGACGGAGAGGGGGCTGTGCAGTGATGGTGGTGAACGCAGGGGATTGATGTCCGGGGAGAGGTGTTGCACAACACAGGGCGGCAGGATGTGCAAGGAGAGGTGGATGGTTGAGCGGAGAAGGGCGGATTGTTGATTACGTTGATGGAAGAAGAAAGAGGATGACCGGGGACTTGACCGGTCGTCAATGGGATATACAGTACAGGCTGGAGATAACGAACTCGCAGGGGTGCGTTGGAGACGGACGGAATGCGGCCTGGAGGAGGAATACTGGCTTAAACAAAGACGGAGTTGTCCCTTCTGTGTACGTATGCTTCGTGACGAAGACGGAGGTGTTTCTGCGGAGATTGATTTGTCATGCATGTGTGCGCGCGTGTGTGTGGGGGGGGGGGCGCGTGTGCGTTTGAACATGTGCGCGAGTCTCTCTGCGTGTGTGTGCGTGCGAGTTAGGAGGTGGATGTGAGTGCGTGTGTGGATCAGGACCTCCTCGGCAGCTTCCAGAGAGCACCTGTTGTCCTGGCCCTCACCCGTTTGCGTGCTCAGAAAGCAACAGTCGTGCTTTGCTAAACCAATTGGCGCTTTACTGGCGCCGCGTCGTCGCCGGTCTTTTCTAGTCTCGGTGCCGCCTCCCCGATTCGCCGTCTGCTATCCTCTCAGTTACCCTTGCAGCGGAAAATTCTGCCATTCGCACACTTCTCTCGCATTAAATACGGTCTTTGTCTTCCTCCACTCAACCGGCCGCGCGCAGAATATTGCCGAAACCCGCTGAAAGTTACGCAGATGAGCAGCGCCATAGCGCGCACGCGCGCCGCGCGCTCGCTCGCTCGCTCACACACGTACACACGCTTGCACACCCACCCACACTGACACACTGACGCACATACACACACACACACGCCCACACAGACACACACACACACACACACACACTCGCACATACATACAGAGACAGAGACACACAGAGAGAGAGAGAGAGAGAGAGAGAGAGAGAGAGAGAGAGAGAGAGAGAGAGAGAGAGAGAGAGAGAGGAAATATACGCTGTGTAAGGTGCAAGAGAGCCGAGTGCCGAGAGCGAGGGTGTGATCTCAGAGAGCGAAGCAAGGGACTGGCGACTGGTACGGGCGTTGCAAAGGCAAGGACAGCGACATGTAAATTTTGCAGCCCCTTGGCGCGATTGCCTATCACAGCATTGAGCGGCCGTCTTAGACTGTCTTCTAAGGTATGCTACCGCAGCTAGGTTGGACTTGACGCCGGTGATTCGCCCGGAGAATACATGAAGACGACCGCTTGGGGGTGGAGAATTGCGATGGCGAGGGGAAAAAGGCACGGGATACCATTCCGGGGGCGGGTCGGCAATTGACAGAAATCGTTCGGCTGTCACGAGTCATCCGGGTGTCCTCTGCCTCATCGGAATGGGTCGAAATCGATCAAATGATCGCCAGTAGCGGTCTGGCAGCACCAGCAGCCAATGTACTGACAGGTAGCAGACGGCGGACATATCTGCTGCTACTGCTAGGACGACCCAACTGAGACGAGCGGCGGGCTCGGGAAGTCATGTGCGACAGATCGGTTGGCCACGCCATTCACATGTTCTTCTGCTACGTAGACCGCCCTTAATTGTAGCGCGCACACCCTCTTCTCCTTGTATCAGCGAATTCCAGTTTCCTCTCCCCGACTGCTGTCTTCGTTCAACCGCAGAGCGAGATGCTCGGTCTGGAGTCATAGGATGGTGCGAGGGAGAGAGGGGGCGAAGCGATAAATTTTATGCCAACTGTGGAGAGCAACGAGCCAGCTGCTGCTCAAGTCCGAGCTGCGGACGATTCCACCGCGGCTCTCGGAGTCCAACTCGCGAGTGCGTGAGTTATTTTCAGGCGCCATGCCTCCTGTCGCCGGGCAGCGGTCCTGCTCCGCGGAACATCCCAACTCCGTACAGGTTCCTATTTCCTCCCTTCCACCCAATCTCCCTGCCCCGTTTTATCCGTTAATCCTTCGTTCATTTTCCTTCTGCTCTTCACTCCCTTCTCCTTCATGTCCGTCCCCTTCTTCCCCTCCTTCCTCCCATCTCCTCAGGTTACCCATCACACCTCAGTGCGACGCGTCTATGTATGCCGACTCTTGTGACCTGTCCCCCCGCCCTCCCTGGGTTCACCCCCACCCACCCGCCTAGTCTCTCTCCCGCCCTGCGTTGGCCTGTCCTTGGGCTCATTTGGTTGTTTTTCCACGCCGTCTTGCTAACCTCGATGTTCACTGCGCGGTACGATTCCAAAACTCAATCGCGCAAAACGAGATCAGTCTAGAGTTGCATTACACCCCTCTCCCCTCCCCCGTCGTGTCTACTTTTCTGTCTATATATTCATCTATCTCTCTCTCTATATATATATACACACTCACAAACACATGTAAAAAAAAAACAAAAAAGAAACATGTATATATACGACTCTCACACCTGCTCTCTGTCTTTGCGTTTGAAAGTCAACTTCTCCTTTTTTTTCATTTTCTTTCATTTTTGGTCTCCGTCACTGCCGGCTTTAGTGTCTCGTGGTTGTATGGAAGGCATTTCTTCGTCTGTGTTACTCTTCTTCTCCCAATCTGCGGGTAGATCTCTCCCTCTCTCTGTGTGCGCGTCGCCCCTGTTCTCCGTCTAGTCGTGCCGCTTTCTTTCCTGTTCTTTTCTCTGTCACTCGTTGCGGAAGAGGGGGATGGGCGCACCGTCTTGCTCTCCCACGCGCTCTCCCACGCGGTCTCTCTATCTCTCTGCGCCATGCACCGGATTCTATGGTGCACCGATAATCCGCGCCTCTGATAATCGCGACGGTGATGGCCGCGATTTTCTCGCCGCGAGTCGCTCTGGAGATAGATGATTGGTTTCTAGGAGATCATAGGCACACCGCTGTCGGATTCCACCACGTGTCCATTTCCATATCGGCTGAGGGGCCCGGCCTGTCTTACGCTCGCGCAGTCATTACAGAGGTGCTCAGTGGACCGTAGATCGATCGACTGATCGGCCGGCCGACAGATCGAAACCGTCCGCCGGGCCGGTTACTATCTAATGTTACTCACTGTGTCAGCTTTTTCCAACTTTTTACGATGCTTACACTTCTCCCGGGTAGATTTCACCTCTCCTCTCCTGCTGGAACGATTCAGCCCTCGTCGTGACTCCGACGAACGGTCCCCCTCCTTTGATCGTCCAATCAAGCGACCGATCGGCACAAATATGACGGGATGAACCGAGTTGCTGAACAGATGTATGGGGTTCTATCAATACCTGGGATAACTTGATTGAAATGTTCCTAGGAGGGAAAGGAGTAGGTCTCGCAAGCGGATAAACACAGAGGGACGTGCAGTACGTTGTTTGTACGGCATCGGATAGACATTCAGCTCATCTGCCGATCCTGCAGTGACGGGTTACGTTTAGAGATCCGCTCAGACCACCTCACGCCGTGATCATCCTTTTTTCTTTTCTCTTTTGGGTCGAATTTGCAATTTCATAGATCCACCGACCACCCGTCCAGCGGGTCGTTATCCTGAGCTGATGGCTTATGGAAAACAACTCCAACTATGCTTTCGCCACCTTTCTGGTTGAATTGGTGAATCTATCGAGTTGAAGATTAAAATCCAGAGACGGTCGATGGTGTCCCTTTAACAGCCCTTACGTTACAAATAATACAGTATATAACCCGCCTTCTTCTCTTGAATTGATGTACCATAACGTGCCGTTGCTTCATCCTCTCTCTCCTCACGGGAGTTTGGACACGTTTACGAATGAAAAACGTTCGATGTATGCACTAATAGAATCATGCTTAGATAGCCGATGGTAGCGATGGGGAGATGAAATGGACGCGTAACAATTCGTTTGTTCACCTGACGCTGACAGGAAAAGAAGCGGAGGTGTGTTTGTCCCGTCAGTCGATCGCTGATCACGCGATTTTTTTTATTTTTATTTTTATTTTTTGTTTTTGGAACGCTCACCTGCGCGGTCTCTCAGAAAGGAGGGAAATACTGTATGTCGATCTGATGATGATAATACTTTTCTCTCGTTCGCAATTGATCACCTCGCACACCTCTTCGCTGTCCTGGTCTTCGATACACTGTTAATTAGTGTTTTATTATGTTCTTAACACCATGAAATACTACTACTGCACATAAATAGCTCTGTAATGGGCAAGTTCTTTCTCGGTTTGTGCTTGTGGCCCTTGCGGCGGCGGCTATAAAAATCGTTGCAATTTTAACACGTGTCCCGAAGGTGGCAACTGAAAAAAAAGATTTTTTGAGGGCGCTTTTTCCAGGAACATATTTTTCGGGCATTGGACCTGCGAACTGAAAACGCAACCTTTTGATCGGAAGTCAGACGCGCTTCCATTGCGCCACAGCTCCTGGACGAAGGCGCTTTTTCACAAGAGCGCGGAGGCAGAACTGAAAATTGAAATTGAACTCGAAGACTTTGAAATGGAGTTGGGAGACGACTGCCTTTAGGGGAATGGAGATTGGAGTCTCGCAGGCGGCAAACGAAGGAATTGAACCGGGAGGGCGCTTTTTTACAAGGGCCGGGAAGCAAAAATGGGAATTGACAAAGACACTCAAACAGGGTGGGTGTGATCGGAGGGGAAAGAAAAAAACCGTGGATTTCGGAGACACGAACCGGCGATGTGTTCCCTGGCGGGATTTTAGTTTTTTGGAGCTGAATTGGATAAAATAGTTGGAAACAGTCTTGTGTGAGCGGATCTAGTGCATCTTTTTCTCCCGGGAATATAGGCTTTTATGGACTCGGACCCGAATCCGCTACAACTCCGAAGACTCTCAAGCGAATCCGTCCATCAAAATGCGAGTACGCTGGATTAGTTGACCAGCGTTCGAATGAACTTTTCAATTCTCAACGGAATTTCCCTGAGTTTTCAGTTGATAGATGATGTTGTTAAGGTGAGTCCCGGCGAGTCGAAAACTGGAGGGGGCCCGGGAGAGATGGAGAGAGAGAGAGAGAGAGAGTAGCCAAACAGATTGCATAGTGCGCGACAGAAAAAAAGAGAACCAAACACGCGCGCGCGCGCGAAAGAGCGCGAGAAAGAGAAAAAGAGAAGAGACGTAATGATAAATGAAATATAATCCAACAGTGCGCGGATGGGCAGACAGTGAGTCGGATATAAACTGAATGGAATAAAATTGGATGGGATTGAAACAAGGGCTCATTAAAATATAGCTCATCGCGCCTGCTGTTAATGGAAACGGATAACGATGGGATGTGCATTCTTATGACGTGAATTTAAAAAAGTTACTGGAATGGAACGAGTATAGCTAATCGGATCGCACCGCTCGATGGAAGGGGTTTCTTTCAGTGGACTTAGCCTACTGACTTAGCCTACTGAATGGAACAGTGTCGAACTTGGAAATAAGGGGGCCTTCCATCTTTCAGTGGACTTAGCGTAACTGAATGGAACAATGTCCAACTTCTTGGAAATAAGGGGGCATGAAGTCGTGAGCGAAGGGATTCAATTTCAATTTCACCGGCGCTGAGTGGAACGATTCCACTGAAATTTCTCTGAAAGTTGACTGGAACTGAAGTCTGAACTGAACAAAGTTCAATTTTCGAAATCGAGTTGGACATAAGGTGTGTGTGGGAATCCGCGAGTGGTTGTTGAACAGTTGTCCGCTCAAATTGAACTGAACGGCATAATTGCGTTTTGCTACCCGCGAAAAAATCGTGAGCACGCGGGGTAGGACCTCGCGCAAGCGATTCGAGTTGACTGTAGTGCTGGATTGAGCAATGTCCACTGAATGAGAGTGTTGGGTTGATTTGAAACTGAGTTGGATCAAAGCGCGAATTCGCAAGCGAACGAGTTGCATTGAAAATCGGAGGGAGGGGTGGAGAGAAATCGTTGCTCCCGGTTGCGCCGACGAGAGAGTGTCGGAAAAGGAACAAATGGTTTTTAGAAACCCGCCGTCATCGCATTGAAGGCAACTTTAGGAAAGAAAATGAATGCGAAAGAATTTATTTCCGAAAACTGTCCGATTGCCTTGACATGCTGTCGAGTTGGATTCTTTGCCGACCGCCCTCTCCCACCATTTCACTGCGGCGACGCAGGGGAGATGCTAAAAATAATGTAATGCTCTAGGCTACCAGCTAAAAATAATGTATTGAGATTCAAAAAAAAAAGGTCGGGTCACCTTATTTTCCCGGGCGGCCCGGCCGTGCAAGGACCAGGGAAGGTCCCGGCCAAAAAGAAAAACGAAAAAAAAAAAAACGAGAAAAAACTATGTTACGCAGAAAAATAAACTGAACAACTTTTGCCCCAAGGTCACATCGAAATTCTTTACTAAGTTTAAAATAAAAATTTAAATTAAAAAGTATTTTTTTTTCTTTTTTTCTTTTTGGCCCGGTCGGGCAAGTGGACCCGGGCCACTCTGGTAGCCTGGGTTATGCTGTCGCCATGACAATTTTAGTCGTACGATGTGTGGTGGTCTCGCGTTCCCCCCCCCCCCCCCCCCCCCCCCCCCCCCCCCCCCCCCCCCCCCCCCCCCCCCCCCCCTTCCCCTCCTTCCTCATCGGACTTGCACTCGAGTTGGCGTCGTGTTTCACTTTTTCATGCATCGGTCAGGCCAATCGATTTTTTTTAAACCAAAAAAAAAAAAGAGGAAAATTCGAACTCGTTTGACTGGTGGGAATCGTGAGATGATACGGGGGTAGTAGTTCCGCTCGCTCGCGGATGCTGTGCTGCTTGCGCACTGATCGTACAGGAGAATGGTCCCGTGTTTTTTCTCTTTTTGCTCATCCATGGAACATTTCTCGATTTATGCGTGACACTGTCATCCTCGCGCAGGGGCCCTGCTAATCTTTTCTGTATCGTTCCAATTTATCGTGTGTCCCGAAGGACATGGTCTCGTGTTTTGGAAAAGAGAAGATAAGAAAAAGCCGACGAGTTATGCCGAGCACAGGTCAAACTTTTGTGCTAAAAAAGCCCCGGCGAGTTCTCCATCTCCGGATAAACGACGCAGTGTCCCACCAAACGTTCATTAGTTCGTCTCCCATGGACTTCCTTTTTCCTTCCCACATTTTCATGCAAACGGTGCTTCGAGTCTTCGTACCGTGAAACTGAGGCGCAGTGTCCCTCTGTCGCTTTCTCTCCGCGAACTTCTCACTTTCTCTCATCCTAATCACCATTCTCGCTGCTCTATGGTAGGCTGCAGAGACTGATTGACAACAATCCTCTGGCCAGCAGCGAGAATGGTGATTAGGATGAGAGAAAGTGAGAAGTTCGGGGAGAGAGAGCGAGAGAGGGACAGCAACCGTTAGCTGCAACTGGCTGCTACTAACATTCAAGTTGAACCGGGCTGCAAATCACGAGAGAGATAGCTGAGTGGTGGGCAAGGATTGTCGACCTACTGAAACAGCAAAGGATCCAACGGTCATGGCCAGTTGTTATCAGGCAGATTGGTACATTCTAAAAATTCCGGAGACTGTGGTTCACCCTTTCGCAGACATTTGGACACTCGCACGAGTAACAAATGCTTAATCTAGTAATAAAGGCGGCTCGCCAAGTGTTTCGAGGCTAAACAGCTTCATAAAAGTTTGGCACATAAATCGAGACCTTTGTGAGCGCCGTCGAAGGCATGCATTTCAGTGCTGAGATTCTCTTGGACGTGGATCAGGCACAAACGGACACACAAATATACCAGCACTAGAGAGCGGATCGGCGTGGGGAAAGTCGAAAGTGTTTCGCACATAAATAGAGACCTTTGTGAGTGCCAGATTCGTCGAAGGCATGCACTTCAGTGCTGATTCTCTTGTATGCGGATCAGGCACAGATGGACACAGCGTGAGCCAGCCAGCTACAGGTTCTGACGGCTTGATGTCCTACTTCCTTCCTCATCATCGGCTCCCAAGCCTCACCCTGCACATCTCCTTCTGCACTTCATTTACTCTTTTTCTCCCACTGTGCACACCTCCTTCCTCACTTCATCTCCTGCCTCTCTCACCCCTCTTCTTCAAGTTGTCCCTTGCCCCCGTGACTACCAAACCTTCCTCCTTCCCAGCGTTCACTGTGTTCCCCAGGGAGGTGCACATCTTGATCGCCCGATCCCTGATGTTGTCCGCATCTCCCCCGGGTGTACGCCTCGTACTCCCTTATCACAGAATGAATGAATTGGCCCCCTAAGTCAAAACTCTAGCACTTATAGGTGCCAACTGGCCGCTCTCCAGTCCGCTAACTGGACTGACCCACGTGCACACGGCACACGGTGGCCGTTCTCCAGTCTGCTACTGACCCACGTGCACACATGCACACGGTGTGGTCCTGTCCCGAAAAGGACTGGTACCAGCACTAGACTGGGCTGCGGGCCACAACCAGTGGCACCCCAGGGACTGCACCCTTGGGCTTGGTGTCACTGGTACCAACAACGGGACGAAGAGTGCTGCTGCTGGTGCTGCTGCTGGTCCCGATGCTGAAGGCTCCCAGGCCTAGTACCAGATTTGGTACCACCACCGTAGTGGTCCCCAGGCTTGATAACACGGTACTCCACTCAAGCCCAGGGTATTTGGTGGTAGACCTTAGCCTCATTGGGGGGCCTTGGTCCACACGGCGCAGATCAGGTCCAAGTATGCTGCCTCGCCCCCAAATCAGCCGGATTCTTGTCACAAGAATGACCATAGTCATTGAGAGTAACTCCGACCTAGTAAGTCCTTTCTTGCATCCAATTTTTAAATGCTGTAGTCTGATGTAGAAGGGTGGCATAAACCAAATCTCAATTGAAGTAGCCATCAGTAGAACCAGCATAGTTTCTTCAAAACCTCAGAATTTTAATAGTTGGGCTGCATTGGCTGCCATCAGTCACAAACCAGCAAAACTAACCCACTTCAAAGGGCCTGTTTTCTGTATGGCTCTAATGGATAATTTATCTGTAAATTTTCCTTGGAAGTCTGATGCCATCACCATTTTTTAATGATGATTTGCCAACCCCCCAAGCCGCAGGATTTTCAGGAAGTTCCCCCGTTTTGTCAGTCGGCTGCATCACGGACTGATATGTTCATTTTCAGAGGTCTTCAGAAAGTTATAACTCTGGCTCAGAGGCCCCGATTCTAGAACTGCCTGACTTGAGTGTCAAAGAATTTATAGAAGACTGAGGTGCAATGAACCACTTATATTGTCTCCGCATTCATAAGCACACAAGGTTTCACACGAAATCCACAAAGAAGTCCATGGAAGGTGGGGCAGAATTAGCTCAGCTTATAATCTCAAATGAATGATCTTATATTACAAGCCAGAGTTCAAGTGTCCAGCGCTAGCTAGCGCAATATCATATTACAGAGTTTGAGAGTTTGACCCATAGCTAATCAGCGCAAGCATCATACACTCTGTTCGGGAGTTGGAGTCACTGATGCTCTTCAGCGCATCAACCAGCAGCAGTGTCCAGGTATGAACTTCCCTCCCCACTCTCTCTCTCTCTCTCTCTCTCTCTCTCTCTCTCTCTCTCTCTCTCTCTCTCTCTCTCTCTCTCTGTGTGTGTGTCCAGTCTTGTACCTCTCAATCTCTCTGCCTCTCTCTCTCTCTCTTCCCTGCTATTATGCGGATCTCGTCTCTGGATGCATCCGCCTCCTGCTCATACTCTGCTACTTCCTCTACCGCGCAGCTATGGATGCAAGTCATCAACAGCATAGCGTTGCCCAGCAGGGCTCCTGGTGCATGGTCAACTCGCAATAGCGCACAGCGCTTCCACCTTCTTGAGAATGAGCATTCTGTCCCGCAATGAGCCTGGCCAGTCTTTGTATCGACTTGGACTGGGCCTCGGCTGTACTGGCCTCTGCTTGACTTGGGTCTGCGTTTGACTTGGCTGGTACCGGGTCCCCTGGGATGGCTGCTGCACTTTTGGACTGTGAGACCTGACTGGTCATCGGGCACCTTTGAGTGTGACCCGTGCCTCTTGGATACCTGACGTGACTACCGTTCAGTTTCAGTCGTCTGGGGCTATTTGGAGGGGGACGTTGACCCTGGAATTCAAATTTGGGATCTGCGATGTGAAAAGGCCTTTCAGAAGAAGGTGATGGGAAACAGCTCTCGAAAACACCAGACTCTGAGAGGGTGGCCGAGTTTTCAGACCCAATCTTTATATCAGTCCCTCGTTGGAATCTCACATGATGGACCAAAGTTGATTCAATCTCCTCCAGAAGTTATTATCATTCACAAAGTGTATCCCATCAGCAGGAACTGACAACGAACAGACAGAAACCGGTCTCTCGAAAAACGATGGTTTTGCTCGTGCCTTGGGGAGGTGGTTGACAAGTAATTTTTCCTTCCACTCTTAGGGGCGTTACTCGGGCGTAGTACATCATATATGTAGGCCATAAGAGTATCAATTAGGCTCAGGGCAAAGGTAGGGACATAATCAGTGAAGTAAATCAAATACAAGTGAAATCAGGGCTGCACAGGCAACCGGCCGGTTGGACCGGGCCAGATCCAACTGGGCCGGTTGGACCCCCGGTGGTCCAACTGGAATTCCGGTTGGGCCCAAAAGTGGGTTAAAAAATAATAATAAAAAATGTTTTGAAAACATGGTTGGACTGCGCTTGCTGAGATGTCCCCGAATCTGCAAAGAAAACAGAGAAGTTCCGTTTTTAGGGGTTGGTGGTCGGGAGTTGGGGGGTTTATGGTGAGGGTGTTAGTGGTGGGGTTTCAGCAAGCACGGGCTTCAGCAGACATCGACAGCAACGTACCTGGCTTTCTGCAAACGTTAACCTTCCGCCCAAAAACTCTGAAAAGGGGGCTGGGGGTGTTAGTGGCAGGGTAGGGACGGTGCTTCCCACAACAAATCTTTGAAAAGGGGGGTGGGGGTGAATAATGTTACGGGGTGCTTGTCACTGCTTTCTGGTCCAAGTTGCCCTCAGTACGGGTAGGTTGACGGTCCTGAGTGCTGGTCATACTGAGATAGGATAATGGGGATAGAGTGTGCGCTGGGAGCATTAATGTGGAGAAGGGTAGGGAAGGTGGCCTATCCTGTCAGTACAACCACTGGCTGCTGCTGCCAGCGATAACCTTGGGAACCGCCCCGGTCGATCGGCTGGTAGGACCGTTCCGGTCCCGGCAGGGGGAGGGCCCCCTGGTCCTACCGGGTTTACAGCACTGCGTGAAATATAATTAGTAGATTGTTTTTGAATTATTTTTGAAAATTATGTTTTATTTGTTGATGCGCTACAGGAAACCGGGGGGGGGAACCGCCCCGGTCGATCGGCTGGTAGGACCGTTCTGGTCCGGGTAGGGGGAGGGCCCCCTGGTCCTACCGGGTTTACAGCACTGCGTGAAATATAATTAGTAGATTGTTTTTGAATTATTTTTGAAAATTATGTTTTATTTGCTAGGGCTAGGAAAGATTCAAAGTTGTGGACCACACACCACCACTTGGAATTCCGTGTGTGGAAACCGCAGTCACTCGTGGACTCTCAAGGGTTATTAGGGGAATAGCGCTAGGGTTCATCAGGCAAATTGGGTGCCCCAAATCCCCGACCACTGCGCCCAACGTCGAAAACAAGAAGGTAAGCGGCGAAAAACGGAGGCTGACCCGGGTATCCTGTTTTTAGGCTGCTCATCCTTTAACATCAAAGCTCGCTGGTCTACCATCTGACCAACCTGAGCTTGAAAACGTCCCATTACGGGTGGCCGACTGACTTTGGGCGCAAGAGAGTTGGCCTACAGTAGTCTTGTAGGTGGTGATGCTTTATTGTGGTGCGGCCCCATTGGCATGTTATGTGCCTTATTGAAAACGAATCCGACATGGCATTCACACGTTCCCATACACATGCACAGTGACAAGTAGACTTGGGGAGAGAGCAATCCGCACGACCAGATGATTAGAATACACAGCGGAAGCTCACAAATCCAAAAATAGAATGGATTTAATCAATACTGACACTGCACCCGTGTGGACGGTAAGCGTGAACGGTACGCTGCACAATTCTGTGCTAGCGACTGGCCCAGGCCCTTTCACCCGCTGGAATCCAACCCTGAACCCGCTGGCTTGCCGGCTCCCGCCCTAGTGAGCCATCGCGCCAGGCATAGCTGTACGCCACACTTTTGAAGTTTGAAGGTGGGCGGCCAGGCCGCCATTGCCATTAGCATGCAAGGTAGCTCGTGCTCCATGTGCGAGCGCTCTTCCTCGTCACCGCCATCTCCAACCAAGGAGAACAACCAAGAACCCTAAGAAGGGCGGCCAAGCCGCCATCGCCAGCCATCACCTTCCACCTGCTAACAACTCGTGCTCTACACGCGAGCACACTATCAACCGCCCATCGCCTACCCAATGGAGTAGCTCTCCAAGCAGTCTTCAACCTGGCCAATGACATTTGCGCCGCACGAGCGTGAGCGGGTGCAGCTTTTGCTGGAGGAGCCACTGACACCCCACCACCTTCGATACAACTTCAAGAACTCCGACCCCAACGACGACTTCGAGATCATCGGTGGCAAAGGTCCACCGACATTATGCACAGGTGCACGGAGAAAATCGACTATGTCAAGACTGAAATTCTAAAGTTAAGAACCCACTAACGACATTATGCACAGGAGCATGCAGAAGATCGACTACGTCAAGACTTTCCGAAGTTAAGAACCCAGTAACATCCTCTCCCCCTCCCGCTCTCTCTCCCCTCGCTTCTCCCTCTTCCGCCCCGTCTATCCCATCTCCTCCCCTCCCCTCCCCTTCTCCCTCCCCTCTCCTCCCCTTCTCCCTCCCCTCCTCTGCCCCCTCTGCTTCGTCATGCCCCTCATCTCCTAATGCGCCTACAATGCGCCTACAATCCCTTGCCACAATTCTCGAATCCCGAATCTCTCCCCTATTCCCTCACCCTACACTTGCACACCGCCAACAGCCCTCTGAAGCTCAAGAGCAGATCGCACCGCGGGGCTGAACACTGACCCACCCCCAACACCAAGCTCACCTTCCCCCCCGCCCTCCGCCAACTCCTTGTCTCGGTCACATACACACTCTTGCCCGCACCTGCCACGAAAGCCCCTACAATCAAACCCCCCCTCCACCTCCCCCTCGCATCAAGCCAAGATCCAAGTCCCACTTCAGGCCAGCTTCTTCCCCTCTCCCCGAACTATCCTTGGCTAACCCGACTGACACCCCCGCCGTTTGGAGCACACACCAACGACTCCACCTCGCCCACGTGGCTCACCTTATCCTCTACAGTGGTATAACTCTCCCCTCCCACATGCATTTAACCCACCAAGACTAACCCCTCCTTCACACACCCCAGTCACACCTAAACTTCTCTTCCCTAACCTTCTCACACCGCAAGGCCTCAGCCCCCTCACCTCTTACACCCCATCCGCCGCCAACTGTTGTATCCGTCATGGACCACCCTTTGCCACCCTGCTTGTGATTCACGAGAGAAGTATCCATTCGTCGACTGGCTCCCTGCACTCCTTTACGCTTGGTCGACGGCATCTGCACCCTATTACAACCTCGAAATCCACCCGTGTAGAGCTGTCGACTGGCTTGAACGCCCCGCAAGTTGAGATCCTCTCAGGCTGAACCCCTGTCCTGACTGCCCCAACCCCTGTCTCCACTTGCTTAGGCTATCCCATGTAGGCATCCCCTCTTCCCCCCCCCCCCCTGTTCACAAACTCAAACTCGTACTCAAAGAAAGCCACCACACCAGCTGATCCCTCAAATCTGGAGCTCCTCTTCAAGTAGGAAAAACAACACAGCTAAACCAACATCAGTTCCCACGTGCTCTCCTGCAGAACACTCTCTGCAGGACGAAGCTGTTCCACTCTACTTGGAGCCGGCGACAACAATGGGAGCTTAGGGGATGACGACGACGACGGGATGATTGACAGGTTCTCCTGGGATAGCGCTGGGATCGGTACCACCCCAACCCCCGAGGGCAGCACAGGGGACTACAGCCTAGGAACTGCCTCCTGGAAGAGGGCTAACGAGGACAGCGGAGGAACGAAACCTGACAGCGCAGGAACGATGGCAGCAGCAGATAAGAGACCCCAATGCCCCACCCAATTGAACTCCGCACCACAACAGCCGACCCTCCCCCCCCCCCAAAAAAAAAAAGAAGTCGATCAATCAGAAGTCAGTCAGGATCTAAACCTAGTGACCCGAACAACTTAAGAAAATGGACTGCAATAAGACACTGACCGAGGAAATAAGAACGGATTGGCAAATCAAGGGGCTGACGATCCACAGCTGGAACGTCAACGGTTTGGAAAAAATTCTGATTGACCAAGACGAACTTCCAGACATCCGGCTGGGCCTCGTAGCCCAGAAGAAAACGAAACCAGACATCATCCTTCCCCCACCTATCCAATCTCACAAACCACACCAGAATCAAAGAGACAGTGGAGAAAAGTTTGGATGGTTGTCCCTTCACACTGTGGTGCAACGAAGAGGGTCTAAGCATACGTGGCACAACAATCCTAATACCGCGCACCCCAGTCTCGTTCGCATCTCCCTATCCCTGCTGCTCAGGATCCTGAACCTGTACGTGCCTAACGCAGAAAGGAATACGACATTGGACCCCCGTCTCGTTCGCATCTCCCTATCCCTGCTGCTGGGCCCCACATGAGCAAGAACCCATATCCGGAAAACCATGACAGAATTCGAACTGATCGACCCGTTTCAAACTCTTCACCCGAGTGAGGAAGCCTTCTCCCTAATTAAATGAAATTGAGCAAATCATACGCAACGCTCGCGGATCGTTTTTTTCCTGATCTACGAACTACTGCAGGGCACAGTGAAGGAGGCCAAAATTCTGCCAACAACTGGGACTGGATCACAAACCCATCTACTTGCTTAACTTGAACTCCGTGGTAGAAAAAAGCCAGGGCTTCTACAGACTAAACGACTCCCTCCTCTCCACAGACCGTCTGACAGAGGCAGTCAGATGGAACTGGCTGCTCATCCAACAAGATGAGATGAGGCCCCAGAACAGACACCACTGGTTTGTAGACAGCTATGGGGACCGTCCCAAACTGTCTCGGTCGAGTCGAGAAGCATAGCAGCAGAACGCAAAATCAGAAAGGAGCTCCAAATTGCCATATCCATCACGAAAGCCTGACCTACTCACGTCCACCAAGGACGAGTTGAACGAATGGAGAAGATGGGAACTTAGAGGCTATAACTACACACCAGAATGACAGACTGCAACCTCAATGAATCCATGACGGAATTCTTCTCTAAAATCAAGGCCAATGWTAAAAACAACACAATCGAGAGGCTGAAAGACCCAGCAGACCAGGGCAAGATAAAATCATCCGGCTCATACATGGTAAGGATCGCCAGCTCTTTCTACGTCGACCTCTACCTCATTACAGATCCCACCAACAACTTTTATGATGACCTACTCACGTCCACCAAGGACAAGAATGAATGGAGAAGATGGGAACTTAGGGTCTATAACTACGCGCCAGAATGACAGACTGCAACCTCAATGAATCCATGACGGAATTCTTCTCTAAAATCAAGGCCAATGCTAGAAACAACACAATCGAGAGGCTGAAAGACCCAGCAGACCAGGGCAAGATAAAATCATCCGGCTCATACATGGTAAGGATCGCCAGCTCTTTCTACGTCGACCTCTACGAGACCAGGACCCCTTCCTTCCCTCCCACAACGAACATCATCGCTCGTCAACACATGATGTTGCACCTAGACAGGACGATCACGCAAGAGCAAACGGACAACCTGGAACAACCAATCACCTTGGGGGAACTTCAAGTAGCCTTATCCCGGATGAGGAACGACAAGGCACCAGGAATCGATGGGCGATCCAAAGAGTTTTGGGTATACTTCTGGCCGATAATGGGGAACGACCTCAACTTCATCAATGACAGCAAGGAAAAGGGAGGTGCGGGTCAAATTTTAAGCACTAGTGTGGTAGCTCTAATCCACAAGAAAGGGGATAAAGAAGACCTAAAAAATTACAGACCGATCTCACTTCTCACAACCCCCTACGAAATCCCAGCAAAAACACTAGCCAATAGGATCATAAACTCGCGGACAAATGTTTTCACATCGACCAAGCAGAATTCATCTCAGGACGGTACATACTTGACAATGTGATAGCCCTGAATGAGGCAGCAAAGATTACATAAAAACGAATGCAGACTGCTATCCTATTTTCTGACTTCGAAAAGGCCTATGATCAAGTGAACAAGGATTTCCTCCATAGCTGTATGGAGAAGATGGGAGTTGGCTTAAACTTCAGACGTTGGGTAACGGAGATCCCACCGGCAGAGTCCAGATAAACAAAATATTGTCAGACACTTACTAGATATTGAGATCTGTTCGCCAAAGCGACCTTCTTGCGCCCCCAATTTTTATATTCATCATGGAAGCCATAGCCTCCTTCCTCCACAAAGACCCCTCCATAAACCTCCTCACCGAACAGAGTTGCAGTCCCCTCCACGACTTCTCTCTACGTACGACGCTGATGTTTGCCGACGACCTCACGGTTCGCATCTGCACAAACAACAATTCCTTTTAGGCCTTGGTGAGAGCTATGTAAGCCTTCCCACTCACATCAGGAATGAAGGTGAACTGGTCTAAGATGGAATGCTGGTCTAAGATGGAATGCTGGTGGTTGGCATAAGACACCCCCCCCCCCCCAAACCCCGGACCTATCCCTCCCAATGTCATGGTCCACGGGAGACCAAGCACTTTGGTAGGGCATCATGATCAACAAAGACGACATTTGGCAAGGGATGGGGCGAAATCTAATCGCCCGAGCAAACCCACCTAGCTCCTTGCAAGAAAACCCAGGTTTCTTTGTTGGGCAGAGCACTAATCATCAACACGACAATATTCTCCACGCTATGGTACCTAGCATCCATATGTCCCCGCCCGATGACGTCTTGAGGAGCTTGAAGGCTAGGGCCAAATGATTCCTGTGGACCGGAGACCCCAACAGGACCACCTGCATAAACAAAGTGGGCTGGCAAATCGTCATCAGAAAACCGCATGAAGAGGCCTTAGGCATCATTGACCCAAAACAGGAAGCGATCACCCTTTCAGACGAAACGGATAGTCAAGATCCAAACCAAACAATCACTTCCTTGGACTGAATTGGCCTTAAGGAACCTGGCACCTGTAACCTCCGACATGAGTGGCCTGTTCTATATCATGGCCAAAGACTGGTCACTCAATCAGAGAGATCAGCGAGGAAAACCCAGCAAGCACTGTCCACTCAGCCCAATCCCACGCCCTACACTTACTGGACGCGGATTATGAAGGCCTTGGGCCGATTGATGCCAAACAAGAGAGGGGCACCGAGCAACAAAGAGGAAGTCCTAAGGCAGCCCCTGCTTGGCAATCCCTGGATCAAAGACGCCGAGGGCACACCCTGGACCCTTCGGGCTAAAGATTGTAGATGGCTGTCCTGGGTAGAGAGAGTGGTATGGCAGGTCAAACATCTATGGTCCGAGGAGCGACAGGATTGGTTATAAGACGAAGAACTCTGGACTCCCCTGAAAGGCTGTCACTGCATGAGCACCAACGTAGCGGAAATCCACCAAAGCATTCCTCCCCTATGGACGTCCCTCCTAAGAGAGAAGTACATGTGGAAACCAGGAGATTGGGCCCTCCTCATCTCCCAGACCCCTCCAACAAGAGCCTACCACTTCATATCAAGACCAGATCCAACCACTTACCAGACCAACTTCATATCCTAATCCATCACCAAACACAGCCTGTACAAACTAGAAGCTCAAAACAAAGCACCTCAGAACGAACGGGTAGAAACCTTCTTTCTTAGGAAGGTAAGAGTCTCTCACAGTAAGCCGTGGATCATCTTCCAGCCAGAGCTCAGCATTGAGGAGCTCGAATTCGACCCAAAGGAGTGGATGTAGTCAAGAATGATAACAGAATATGATGTAAAGCTCGGGTACGACCTCAAACTGCAGATCACAGATCCGAACCCCAGTCTGGTGGAGAAGTGGAGGAACATACTTCACTTAGACTCGACCACCTCCTTCACCGTCCCGTGGACCAAATATCTTCTCATCAGACCGATTAGAATCTGTAGTATGCATTGGCCCATAGCACAAGCAGCCCTCCCGGTTAACCAATGGCTTCACGAGAGAAGGAAGTTCTCAGAGCCAGGCAGCTCAGAACCCTGCGTGCTGAGTAACAACACCATACTTGACGACATCCCCCACTGCCTCCTCTTCTGTCCGGAAGTGACCTGGATCTGGAACGAGGTTCTGGAACTTTGCTCAAGCCTCTTCTCAACACTCCCCCCCAACATCCCCCCTCTACTCCTCACTAACACCCCCATTAACATCAAGGGCAGCAGGGAAGTCTGGTTCAATCTGCTCAGGAAACTGGCACTCTGGGTCTTATGGAAATGCAGATGCACACGGACAATCGAGGGAGCAGAGGTGGCATGGGAAGAAATGTGGTCTTTATTGCTGCGTATGGTGGAGACTGAAATCCGGAGCATATGGCGGAAAATAGAGGCTTCTTTGAAACACAGACGAGAAAGACAAGCAAGCAAGAGACACACATTCCTGAGAGACGCTTCTGAAGGGCAAGGTCGGCACCCTAACGGATAACAGGCTGAGATGGAAGAGGTGGTACCAGGCCCACCCATGAGATTATGTCAAGCCGAGAACCCCAGGAAGGACTATTACGATGAGACAATAGCAGAGGGAGGAGAGGAAGACTCCAGAAACACAACTGGAAGCGGATCCCTCCCACTTTTCTTGTTTTGCATAGGTGATACATGCTCAGTTGAGCGATGCATATGGAGCCAAGGATCCGCGAAGTGATGATAAGGACTCGAATGGACAATGCAGTGTCAGCAAAGCATCAACAAGCAATGCACATCCAGATACATATGAAAATAGCATAATGTAGTGCAATGGAAGACTCAAAGATATGACCTGACCTATCAGAGACTGACGCAACATCCCATCATACACCACATGTGAGAGAGGGAGGAGGGATCACATACATGGAATGAAGGTCCCTCCTTGCACACGCACATTGGGGAGATACCCCGAATGAAGAGATGGGGGAGAGGCGAGACGAAGATGGAGGTCAGGGAAAAGACCAAGATCGCGATAGCGAAGTCCAAAAATAGTCCCCCTGCCGAACGTCCAATCAATGTCTGCTGTGGAATCAGATCCTGGAGCTGATGCCCGATGTAACCTCTGCCTGTAACCTCTCTCTCTCTCTCTCTCTCTCTCTCTGATGAGGAGGAAGGAGGAGGAGGAGGCAGAAGGAGAGATGAGGGCGAGTGTCCTCCGCGCTATCTCACCTGCAGGTAGAGGAGGAGGAGGCAGAAGGAGAGATGAGGG
>BFEA01000550.1:232796-247221 GCA_003427395.1 Chara braunii | reverse complement strand
AGTGTCCTCCGCGCTATCTCACCTGCAGGTAGAGGAGGAGGAGGCAGAAGGAGAGATGAGGGCGAGTGTCCTCCGCGCTATCTCACCTGCAGGTAACTGCCACCATGTACTAACTGTCATCTCGTGTATCCTCTGTGCTGCAGGTGTGCTGGGGAGAAGACCAGCTATGGGGCCCAGATAGAATCCTGCCGATGCAGGTATGGCCTCCGCCTCACTCCCTACTTAAACCTCTACCTACTCCAGCGCAGCGCTGTAGCGCTGCTCCAGCAGCATGTCGCACAAGAAGTGAGCTACTCAGACTCTGTCTGCCCAGGCGTGGCACGGCTATAAGTAGCGCTGGGCCTCACGGGTGTGCCTCCGTGTCCCTCTGGTCTTCGGCCGAAACGTGGCCTACTGGGTTTGGGCCCTGAATGGACCCTGGCGACTCATGCGGTGCTGCGTCTTCGACATCTGGTCGTGTGCCTTGACATGGAGTTCTTGCATCCGTCGAATGAAAATAAGGTGGCCATCGCTCACGGTCGTTAGTGAGATGGTAGTGTTCAACGACAATGTGCCCGGTGAGCCATGCTCGAACTCGAAAGGCAACATCCGGATAGCCGGATGAATGGACGAGTTGTAAGTCAACTCGACGTCCGACAGTCACTCATCCCAATCCAGATGAGAGTGTGAAGAGAGTGTGAAGAAGAACCTGTGCGGTTTGATGCACCCTCTCCATTTGGCCATTGGTTTGTGGGTGGCGAGCCGAGTTTGGCTTGAGAAATGAGCCGCATCGTTTGATGATAGCCAACCAGAAGTCGGACATGAACCGAGTGTAGCGGCAAGGCAAAAACATGGCGAACTTGGTGAGCCGATCGACCACCGTGAAAATTCCATCCACACCAGTCTTGTGCTTCGGGAACGGCCCAGTGATGTCCATGGCAATCAATTCCCATCGTCCTAGGGCGACTGGTAATGGTTGCAATTCACCGAACGGACGATGATTGCGAGATTTGTAATGCCGACAAACCTCGCATGACTCACAATCGCGTGTGACATCGTCGAGAAGGTAGGACCAACGAAATGCTCGTGAAGTCGGCCAATCATATGATTGACTACGAAGTGTTCGGTGGCGGGAGCGCTGTGGAACTCGCCAAGTACGCAAGTGTGGATCGCTTGGCACGCAAAGAAAATTCTTTTCCTGTGAGTGGACTAACAAATAACCCTCTTGGATCCGGTAATGCGATGGTGCCGGATTTGGAGAGCAGCAGTTTGCATATTTGTTGCGAAACTCAGGGTCGACTTGGTAGCCGTAGATGATGCTGTCCCACAAGTCGTCGTCAATCTCAAACGTCGAGTAGACCGTGGTACAAAGGTCAGGTGCCGTGAAAGAGCGTTCCCAAAACGGTTAGACTTTCTCGGGATGTGATCAGGAAAGAAGTCAAACTGGTCAATCAAAGCCATCCAACGGGCGATGGTACTATTCATCGTGTCTTGGGTCTTGAAAAAGACCAACGAATTGTTATCCGTTACCCATCGAAATTGACTTCGATCGAGAAGAAAATTCTGCCACCGCTTAAGTGGGTGTACGAAGGCCAATAACTCCTGTGCGTCGCCTATCGAGTGCACAACGGGTAACTTCTAGCTAAAATACTCGACCGGGTGCCAGTCCATGCCATTGTGTTGCTCAAAAGTGGCACCAATGCCGTAGCGGACACATTGGTAGTGATGAGTGTTGGCATAAGCGGTTCGTAGATTTGTAAAACCTTAGCAAATAGAAAGGCGATTTGAGGGTTGAAAAGGAAGCCCGCACATCGCCGTTGAAGTCGTACGACCGATCCTCGCATTGAAGCTTGGTCAAATGAGCCATGATCTTCGAATAGCCTTTGATAAAGCGCAGATATCCGTGACGTGCTTCGGCTCCGACCACTCTTGAATGGCTTGAAACTTGTCCGATAATGGACGAATGCCTTCGAGGCGACAAAATGGCCCAAGTATACCAACTCTTGACGTACAAATTTGCACTTGTTGAGGTTGGCCTTGTACTTGGTGCGGCGGAGCATCTCCAACACATGTCGAAGGTGCTCAAGGTGATCCTCCAAGGTCCGGCTATAGACGAGAATGTTGTCCAAGTAGACCAGCACAAATTGGTCCAGCATCGCGCGAAACTCGTTGGTCATCGCCGCTTGAAAGGTCGTTGGGGTATTGGTGAGGCCAAAAGGCATGACAACCCACTCAAAGTGGCCATACCATGTCTTAAATGCGGATTTGTAGCGATCATGCGGGCATATCAAAATCTGATGATAGCCCGACTTCAAATCCAACTTTGAAAAATATTTTGTGTCGCCAAACGCTCAAGAAGATCGTCGATACGAGGAAGAGGCCCCGCATTCTTAATGGTTTGCGCGTTGAGCTTGCGGTAGTCAATGCATAAGTGGAAATCTTTGTTTGTCTTCCGTACAAAGAGAATCTACGCACGGAAAGGTGAGCTACCGGGGCAGATCTAGCCTTTGCCCAACAAGTCATCGAGTTGCGCGCGGAGAACCGCGAGCTCTTTCTCGCTCATGCGATAGATGCATCATTTCAGCTGCACGACACCGTGCCATGTATGATCTCATGGGAGATCGGTCGATCAGACACCACATCGGTAGGAGACTCGAAGACATCGGCGAACTCGTCAACCAACTGCACTGCGCAGGTGTTCTAAGATAAGTCCGTAGGTGAAAATTTGGTCGCTGTGACGGTCCTAAGAAAGCATAGGCCGATCTTGCCGGCCCACTCGTAAGCACAAGCGGTCCGAAAAGACTTGGCCATCACAACTTGGCATCGGATCGAAGGGTGCGAAAGAGGAATGGTACACAACACCTCGCGCCAAGGACATTGCGAACGGTAAGCATCCGCCGATGGTAGTTGATCGTGTGGTTTGCATTTGCAGTCTAAGGCATCCCCAAAATAATGTCGAAGTCCGTGTCCAAGACGTTAAACGTAACCGGCTCGCATGCATGATGTGCGAAATAGACCGGCACGGCTTCGATGTAGTGATCAAGAAGTTGTTGCGTTCGACCGTTCACAATCTTGACCGTCGTAGGATGTGGCTTCCTTCGGATTTGTGCACCAAGGAGGGCCCTTTGTATAAAGGACTGGCTCATAAAATTGCGAGTCGCGTCGCTATTCAGCAAAGCGCTGTAGGACGCTTGCCCAATATGGATGCGGACATAAAGGAGCAGTGTGTTGTTGTCATTGTACCACTGCGCACGAAACTCGCTGGCCACCTTGGTAATAAGGAGGTCCCTCACTGCAGCGTCGTCATCCGTCGATGAAGTTGGTGGTGCATAGAAGGATACATATGTGTGGAGATGGGCCCATAGTGCTGCACATTGAGGTTCCAGTAAGCGGCCTGTGGAAGGGAGAGGAAGCCATGCAAAACCCTCGAGCAACGACGGGTCCAAGAACTCTATGTTGAATTGGCGTGTCGAATCGCTTGAAGAACCACTTGAAGACCATGAAATGTCGCGGTTTCCGGACGAAGAAGAAACCGTATACACACCTTGTTCTTGAGCATGAGAACCCAGCGATGGAACGAGCCGGGGTAGCGAAGTCCTCGAAAAAATGAAGAATAGGACTTATGACTTCCGCATGCCTCAGAACTAAGGGAGGTTGCTCACGAAGCAACCAGTTTCAAAGTCTTTGAGAGTGCAGCCATTCACTCTCGGCGGTGCTCACTTTCCTGAAGGGGTCTTTCCTTTGGCTTTCGTGGGACAGCCGACGGTTTCGTGTGCGAAGCTGTTGCAACACAAGCAATAATGGTGTCTCGTTTAGATCTTGTAGATGCCCTCCGAGAGACCGTAATAAAGCCAAGGTTAAGCATTTGTTCCGGGCCGGGGACTGAAGAGGTGTTCGCCTTCGATTTGCCACGTCCTCGCCCTTTGGCGGGCGGCCACCATCCCGAGCGGCTGATAACCTTTCTCCCTCGTCAGATGAAGCAGCCCCGTTAGAATAGTCACTCGACGTTGTTGCCGCGACTATGACCACTTTCGGTCGATGCTGATCTCTGCCCTGGCCTGCAAAGGACGGACGGCCAACATTGCAAGCTTTCGTATTTGTCACTATAATCTGTGAGGCCTTGTTAAATAATTTCTCAGTTGTGGTGAGTGTCTCCACGACTTGCGTCTACGCATTCTGCAATGTCGGGCACAACCTTGTGATGAAGTAGTGTTTGATGGCCGTGAAGGCGATCAGCAAGTCGGGGGTGGATGCCAAGCGTTGGTACTCGGTGATCCAATCCGGGCTTGGCAAGGCGCTCTGATGGAACTTCTGCAATTTTTCCATCGCCTGAAGCTCGGACGGTTCCACTTTGAACCGCTTGTGCTATGCTGCCTTGAGATCAGGCCAGTTGATCTTCATGTACAGCTCGGAGACAGTGACCTTGTGCGTGGACAGCATATTGTCAAGCCAAGCTTGACACGCGCCCTCCCGCCGGTGATATAAACAGGCATGCCGGTTGGGGTCGCTGACTTTGTACAAGTCCAAACGCAGGTCAAATTGGCACCACCATGGAATAGGCTCGGTCTTTGCTGCATTGCCGAAGATCGGAATGCGATCAAATTTGGGTATGTGCTCGTGAGATGATGGGGCCGGACTGGCAGCTGCTGAGCAGATCTGCTGCTCCAACTGTTGGTTGGTCGTTTGCTGCTGCCGCGCCGTGTTCTTCTGGGCGCCCATGTCCACCTCCAATCTGTTGACGCGTTTCGGGATGTTGGAGGGGCCAACGGCTGTTGCTGCAACAAGCCGCTGTTCCAAAGTGTGTGTGCGGCCGAGCAATGTCTGCACGTGCAGGTCCAATGTGAGGATGTCCTCTTGCTGGGCCATACAGGTAGCCACCAAGTCCATGATTCGTTTGATGACCGTGGAGAAATTGTGTATGGTTGCGGAGGCAACCTCCTCCTTGGGCGAGGTGTCCCAGTCGGTGGTCAAGGTCAAGACTTCGGCCGTCTCGAATAATGCATCGCAGCGCGCTTGTAGTGCCTCCTCTGCAGCCTGTCGTGCTGCATCGTCGTGTGCTTGCTGCTGTAGTTCATCAAGGCGACGTTGTTCCTTGGCTTCTCGTTCTCTCTTCTCCCGAGCGACAAGTGCCACATCTGCTCTTTGCTTAAGCTCGAGCATCATGTCGGCCAGCCTGGCCTCGTAGTCCTTGTCAGACCCTTGTCCTTGCATTCAATCATGGTGGTCGTTGATCGAAGGACAGAAGGCATGTGTAGCCGGTGCTGATCTGGTATGGATGTTTGCTGACGTGGCCTGCTGATGTGTTGCCGCTGACATGGCCGGGTGACGTGTCACTGCTGACGTGGCCGGCTGATGTGGCCGGTTGACGTGGCCTGCTGATGTGGCCTGCTGATGTGGGCTGTTGATGTGTCACCGTGCTGATGTGGCAATGTACCACTGCACCGTAGTAGAGAAGAGAAGGAAGGAGACAAAGAAAAACAGCAGAGTAGCTGGGGTGGGTGGGAGGGGAGAAAATGAGATTCTAGCACTTCCCCACCCCCATGGGGTCACATTGATCGCCCAGATAAGGAGCCACTAATCAAAATTTGAGAAGGCCAAACTTTGGTGTTTAAAAAAAAAAAATCAATAGAAACAATAACAAATTGGAAATTGCAAGTTCAGTAGGTCTCCCAATCCCCAAAATCCCGAAATTGAAATAATTAAAAAACTATTTCGAATTTGAGACTGCAGATATAATCAGAGAAACGATGAAAAATTAATTTGAACTGGAATTTTTTTTCCGCAAGTTTGGGTAATTTCGAAAATAAAATTCGGATAAATTCCAGATGAGAGTAAGCGCAGCAATTTTCGATTTTGGGAAGTAGAACCCCGAAACTCAACTGCGAAGGGAGATTTTCCGAGAGAAAGCAAAATTTCGGAATATTAGAGCAGCGGAAAATTCGAAGGTCCAAAAAAACACAGGAAATCAAAATTTTCAGCGACTAATTAATATGTGATTCAGAATTTTGTTACGATCCTGGTCATTCCCAAAGTGCAAATTCACAATGAAAGACAATGCCACCCAATTGCGAAAGAAATGAAAGCACTTGCAAAGAGATGGATACCAAAGAAGAGAGAAAGAAGAAGAAGAAGAAGAAGAAGAAGAAGAAGAAGAAATCCCCCTTCTATCTCCACCTTCCTCCTCCTCCTCCACTTCGCCAATCTTATTCTTCTTCCAATAATAATAATACCAAAGAGTGGATGTACCAGAATCAATATCCGAAGTTCCCTCTTACTGCTGACACAACAACAGGTCCACCATAGCTATGGCTTCCCCCCTTCTTCGTCCTCTCTCATGCCTAGGCTATGGCGGACTACTAAGGGCTCTGCCCTCCTGTGCAAAGGACAACGCAAAGCAGCCATGTTGCTGCACTCTTGTCCAAAGGACAACCCAAAGCAGCTATGCCGCTGCTCACTAAGCTGCCATGCCTGACTCTACCTCGAGCTTCCTTGGTGTGGCACTATCCCAACGGGGCCTTCCAGATGCAGCACTCAACAAGGTGGTGAAGATGGTGTCCACCATAGCCAGGTAGGTACCTCGCCACTCTCCTCCTTCGTCCCCTTCTTTCTCCTCCTCAGGCTGGGCTGCTCGCCATAGCCAGGCTGAGCGCCCAGCTGCTCTTCTCCTCCAGGCAGCGCTTCCCAAGTCCAGCGCTTGGCTCCAGCAGCATGTTGCCAATCCTTGCATACCACAAAATGAGGAGGAGCTGGTTGCTCCTCCTGAAGATATAGCGGCCTACTGGCCTCTTTTGCGGTGACTTCCTAGGCCGAGCGACCTCCCAGCAACTGGTACCTCCTCCCTTTCGGAGGGAAACATCATTGCAGGCTCTGCTATTGTCCGGACAGGCCCTAGACTCAGGTTACTTGGACTGGTATAACCTACCGCTATTGGGCCTCTAAAAATGCCAACTTTTGTCTTCTTCTGGTCGGCCTCCAGTACCCGACACTTCTACCACTCCTTGAGTGGTACCGGCCTACCTGCTACTCGAGTGTTTTTCCGCTGCTTTAAGTGTCGAGGGCCTACCCCCGGTACTCGAGTGTTTTCCCCGCTGCAACCCTCAAAGTCATGGCCACAGGTAAGTACCGGCCCTGCGGGGCCTTTCAACCAACAAGTGCCCTTGCGGGTCACACACACACTCGGCCAACAAGCACTCAGACAGGAACGCAAACCAGCAGGCACGCACACACACAGACTTAGAAATCACAGGAGAATGCGGGAATCTCAGCAAGGCATTCATTCCACGGTAAATCCCAGAAATCAGCAGTGTTCTCGGTCTGTGTTTTGGCGGGTCATTACAATTTATAAAAAAAACGAATTACCGCAAAGAAAAAATATTCCAAAATTCAAAAAAAAAATTGGATTTGTCAAGCAGCGAATTTTTGAAAATCACAACAAAAGAAAATCGAGAATTTCAGCTACTGCGCAATTTTGGAATTTACTAAAAACGAATTTGCGCTAAAGAAAGATGTCCATAAAGAAAACAATTCGGAATTGGCAGTTAGGCAGGCTTGCATCCCTGCCGACCGCAGACCGTATTGCAGCCGACCAGTTGGGCCGACCGGTTGGCTGTCTGCCGAATAGAAAAAAAAAAAAAAAAAAAAAAGAGAACAACATCCACTGATTTTTTTTGAAATCTTAGTTGGGGGCTGTACTGCACTTTCTGAGTACAGCCCAGATCCGCTGAGAAACTTTGGGAATGGGGGGTGGTAATGGGGGGATTGGGGTTAGGGGGGTATAGGGGTGATACAGGGGGTGTTGGGGGGGGCTGATGAGTGTGTTGGGGCCGGTTTGGGGGGGTGTATGTGGGTATTAGGGGCTGCTATGGGGGTGTTGGTGGTGTTATTAGGGGTTCTGGACCCCCCCCCAAAAAACACGTTTTTTGTTTTTTTGGCGGGGTGCCGATGACCCCCGGCCGGTAGGTGCTGACCCGCCGATACCGGCCGATTGGTCGACGGGTCGGCAGCCGACCAGTCTAGGGCTGCCGACCATCGGGGGGTGCAACCCTGCAGTTAGGTGGAAAAACATGAATTGGTACTAATTAGTTTAACGGGGGCAGTTTAACCTAATCACCTAATCAATCAATCGATCTATCACGACTAATCAATCAACCAGTCCATTAATCAATCGATCAATAGATCAATCGATCCATCGATCCATCGATCCATCGATCCATCGATCGATCAATCAATCAATCAATCAATCGATCAATCAATCAATCAATCGATCGATCAATCGTTCCCAATCGCATGTTGGTCAGGTTAGCCCTGATTCACGAGTGGGGCTTCGATATCAACTGATACATGCTCAGTTGAGCGATGTATATGGAGCCAAGGATCCGCAAAGTGATGATAAGGACTTAAATGGACAACGCAGTGTCACCAAAGCATCAACAAGCAATGCACATCCAGATACATATGAAAATAGCATAATGTAGCGCAACAGAAGACTCAAAGATATGACCTGACCTATCAGAGATGGACGCGACATCCCATCATACACCACACATGTGAGAGAGGGAGGAGGGACGGCTTACATGGAAGAAATGTCCCTCCTTGCACGCGCACATGGGGGAGATATCACGGATGAAGAGATGGGAGAGAGGCGAGACGAAAATGGAGGTGAGGGGGAAGACAAAGATATGATAGCGGAGTCCAAAAATAGTCCCCCTGCCGAATGTCCAATCAATGTCTGCCCGATTCTGCTGTATAAATGTCGAATCAGATCCTGGGCCTTATGCCCGATGTAACCTCTGCCTGTAACCTCTCTGTCTCTGTCTCTCTCTCTGAAGAAGGATGAGGAGGGAGGAAGAGAGATGGAGGGCGAGAGAAGAAGAAGAAGAAGAAGAAGATGTCGTCCTCCTCGCTATGTCACCTGCAGGTAATTGCCGCCATGTACTAACTGCCGTTGCGTGTATCCTCTGTGCTGCAGGTGCGCTTGCACGAAGACCAGCTATGGCACCCAGGTAGGATCCCTCCGATGCAGGTATGGCCTCCGCCTCACTCCCTACCTACACCTCTACCTCTAACTCCTGCGCAGCGCTGTAGCGCTGCTCCAGCAGCGTGTCGCTCAAGAAGTGAGCTGCTTGAAGTGTCTGTCTGCCCAGGCGTGGCCTAGCTATAAGTAGTGCTGGGCCTCGCGGGTGTGCCTCCGTGTGCCTCTGGTCTTCGGCTTAAACGTGGCCTACTGGGTCCTAGGTCGCGAACGGACGTCCAGACCCTCCCTGCTGATGCAGGAAGGATGTCCGCTACTGGACGAAAACGGACCTGGCCTAACAGGGCCTGCCTATGTCCGTACCAGGTCAAAACGCGGCCTTGTCCGAACAGACTTTCGGTCTGTTTGGACGAACTGCAAGGCCGAAATGATGCCTGAACAGACAAAGATAGGACAGCAAATAAATAATAAATAAATAAATAAATAAATAAATAAATAAATAAATAAATAAATAAATAAATGAATAAATAGATGAATGCTGCCTCAAATCGAAACCTGCGGCCTTAAGGCCGGCCGTGGGCCTCCAGGGTGTGCGTTTGAGGTGTGTGCGGCCTGGGGGACCCCAGCAACCGTCTGGCCCCCGAATGGGGCCCGTGTGCAGGCTCAGCATGTAACAATAGGCCTATCTGACAGACCCCAGGACGGAGCCTGAGATCTGACAGTCGATCCTCCTACAGCGGAGCAATAAATGCTGGCCAGGGGTCCTTCGGCCATACTGAAGGAAGCGTGAGTGTGTACTATGTTGTATTCAATTTTGACTTGCCCGGGGAATAGGAACCGGACGGACGCTCCTCAGAAAGGAAAAGGAGCTAGGACCATAAGGACCTGTTTTTATTGTTAAAAGAAACAAAAAAACAAAAATTAAATCAATTCTAGTTTGATGCCATCTCTCACCAACTCAATCAGCAGCACAAAATTCCCAGGATCCCAACCACGTTACAGCACCCACAAACCAAGTAAGAAGAGGTTTCATGGAGTTTCAGGGGAACCTTCTTAGTCCCTCGACACCAAGCTCCAGCTATGGCGCATCTACGCGCCCAACCCGTCCACTGCGTCCAGCCTGCAAATCGTCACCCCCCCCCCGGACCTGGACATGCCACTCTGCACCTCGCACACTGCAGATGAAGTGTGTGCTCAGCAAGGGAGCGCAGCTCCCAGGATGAAGAAGAAGAATAGCAACTCGATGAAGGAGAAGACCTGCCGCTACAAAGAAGACCTGAAGAGCAGCTGCTTCACAGGCAGCCATTCACCCCACCAGGTACAAAATCGATGGAAGCGCCTAGCAGCGCTCAAGGGCTACTGCCTGGCGCTGTGACCTCCTATGCTGGCTGTTTCAGCTATGGCCGCGAGCCATCACGAGGAAGATGACCTGTGCTACCAAAATAGTGCTGCAACCCATGCAACCTCCACCAACTCACTTCGTCAAAAAAAAAAGGATGACGAACCAAGAACCCATACCGCGATGCCCGCCAGACTTTTGTCAGCTTGACCTACACTGACCCGATGAGCTACCACCTATGCGGGCCCAACAGCCTGGGACAGACTTAGGCAGACCCAATTGGTAGTCAAACAATAACAGAAGGGTCCCAATAGGGTCCAGGTCCAGGGAGTAAGCCCCGGAACAGTCAGAGCTACACAGAGTTAGCGAACTAACTAAATGGTATACAGCCCACCGGTGAAACACTGCAATTCATTGCAGGCACCTGGTCCTAAGGTGTCTCCCACCAATATCGATTCAAGAAAGAAAAAGGAGGATGGTCTGCTGGCAGAATTGAAAAGCCACGCTGGATTTATCTGATCGGTGGAGTCCCACAAGGGGTTGGGGCACATCATCCACCCACTACTCGGCGGTGCACATTGTCCTCGAGGCTCAAGCTATTGACGCTGGAAGAATTGAATAGCTGGATGTATCTACATTGTCCTCGAGGCTCAAGCTATTGACGCTGGAAGAATTGAATAGCTGGATGTATCTTATCAATGGGTTTGTGGCACATCATCCACCCATTACAAGCTAATAGACACCTGCTGCATTGCCTCCCTAGAAAGTCTACCTTGGGCGAAGAACGAGGTAGGTGAAGATGTTGGCACATATGTGGTAAGGGCAGTAGTTAAGACCCTGATTGACCCATGGATCCCAAAGACCTCCGTATCTAGCAGCCTAGAACGTCTACACAGGAGGAAACTGCTGCCTTTTGGTGGTAAGCCAAGGTAAATAATGGACCATTGTGACCGCCATCCTGGTCCTAAATACAGTACTCTTGAGTGTGCCGAGCAGTCCTTGGTCAAGCAAGCATGTGCTGCAAAATGTTGGGAGACCCCGATGCTCCTGCTACCCCTATTTAGATGTGTAGTGTCTTCTTCTTGCTTGAATCCCCAAATTCACGTCTGACTCATCTGCTTGCCGGTGGGTGGGGTCCCATACACTCCAGCTAAAGGCTGGGTATCTTCGTGGAATGAGCTCGTGCCAACCATACAAGAGCAGGATTCATATGGGCCACAGCCAAGGAGCACCATATGTGTCTGATCGCTGCAGCTAAGCCATGGTTCTTCATATGTATTAATGGGGCATCTGCATAGAATATGTATGTCATTTGCTCTCTGTTTGTCCATGTGTGTGTTTTGTGTCATTTGGTGACTCCTCTCCTAAGGGAAATGTTGCTTGTCGTTGCTAAAGTAAGCGAAAGGATTGGAGGAAATTAAGGAAAGCCTCAACAAAGGGAATAAATGTTTCAAGACCACTGTGGTCCATGATCCTGATCATCTTCGCACGGAAAAGTTTTCATTGACGATCTGCATCACCTAATCTCCTTTGATCTGTGTTCCTCAGCGTCATGATGTGCATTCTAGTGAAGGGGGAATACCGAAATGATATGTGTTAGTTGTAATAGGAACCAATTCTACAAGCTGAACACTGATCGTGCTGGGTGTCCAGGTCTGTGAACTGGTCAGGAAGCAGAAGTTTAAAGAACCTCTTGCGCATTGCACTAATAACCGGTTTCTCTTACTTTTGTTGATGGTGTTCGACCCGATTGTGCTTGTCTGCAGCTCCGGAGTGTCCGCACACTTTGGCTTCCTGTCGCTGAAAATGAGAACTACCTGTTGCTGGAGGTGCCTACTATCCAGACCCTCTTATCTTTTGCTCATTGTGCTGGAAACATGTTTGTTGCAGTGTTTTGTTTTTAAGAATAACCTGTGGAGGCGGATAAGTTTTATACAGATAAGTGCCCCGTGGCATGGTCCTTAGATGGACCATCCACACATATGCAGATGTGGTCTCGAGTCCGTCAGTCACGTTTGTGCTGATGCATATGTACATGGATTAGTTTTGGGGGCTAGATACTGCTGTGTTAGGTATTGAGCACGTACATACTTTGCTGCACACGTACGAACACCACCACTACATGTTGTGCTTGTCAGTACAGTTTCCACTCTGTGGTGCAACTCTGATTCATGTGTTCTATGTGGAGAAGACGATAAAAGCTACCGAACTTTTGGGCAAGAATGAGAAAAAACACTTGCAATCTTTGTCAATTCACCAAATACGATCTCCCATCCTAAATTGCTGGAAATATGTATTTCTTTTGCATGTGTTTCCCAAAATGAATTTTGACCACAAATATAAATAAAAAAAATAAAAAATGAATTTTGATAAGGTGTACACGTGTTTTTTTTTTAATGATGTGACCATAAGCAATTGTGTGTGTGTGTGTGTGTGTGTGTGTGAGAGAGAGAGAGAGAGAGAGAGAGAGAGAGAGAGAGAGAGGCTGTGGCTATTAAAACTCGCACAGGGTTTGGGAGGTGTTTGTTTCAGTGCTAAGACTCTTAACCAAAGCCAATCACCGTCCCACCTGATTTACCTTGCAGGACGAGGAGACTGGCGATGTTCTACTGCCTCTGATTTACATGAAGAGTGTCTTCGAAGCCAACTACAGGTGAGGATTGAATGAATATCTCAGGGCATACTCAAACGTACAGTACTTGGACTTACATGTATCAAGTGTGAAAAATGGCCAGATCCGTTTGAAGAATATCTAACAAGAGTATGCTCTCAGATCATAAATTGGTGAAGAAGGTGTTCGTACAACTTTTGTTTTATATTATACAAGTGAACCCACTGCAGCGCCAGCGAGGGTTGTCGCTCGGCGCAACCGGACCAAAATTCGCAAACTGAATTTTTTGTCAAAGGGATTATGAAATTTCCGATCACAACAGAAAAGCAAAATGTGCAATTGTTGATGACAACAGAAAAGCAAATATGTTCAGAGGGGAGAAATACAATCAGACTTGTCTCGATTTTACTTCCAACATGCATACATGCAGGTGCCGATGGCAAAACAACTTCCTCAAGTAGAATCAGCAACAAGCGTGAGATGGCGCAGTGCGCCCACACAGAAAACTCAGAGATGTGGCCTTCGGCCAGGAACGCGGCTCAAGTCAACTTGTCAGATCTTGCGGCTATGGTGTCTGAGCGCCTGAAACTCCCACCCGAACACTGTATCCACCATCAGACACACTCTCACTCACTCACGCACACGTAGACACGCACTAGGATCTACTGTTACGAACTCAGCCAGGGCTCCATCCCTGGTCTGCGGGTTACCACCTGCCAGGCTGCTATTTCATTTCTGAGTCTCTAATCTCCGGTCCCTGACTGTTAGCGCCCTCTGCAATTGGCGCCCGTTCTCAAGTCCCTCGTCTGGGACTTTCGGATTTCGATACTTGGCACCATCCAGCATTCTGGCGCCCAGGCTCAGACCTTCGATTGCGAGTTCAACCCTGAGGCAAGTTGCACTTCTGCTCTCGCGACTCAACTTGAGTCCAGTACTTAAGACCGGACTCGAGCTGAGTTCGGGCATGCAGTTTTCGGCCTCAGTGCTTGTGCTTCAGTGTGACTTGCTGCGACATTGTGTTGAGAACCCAAGATTGCGACTTTGCGACGTTGCCACGTTGTGTCTGCGTCCGTCGAGTTGTGTCGATTCTGCGCCGAGTTGAGTGAGTGTGTGTGTGTACTCTCACCCTCCCTCTCTCCCCCAGCCTCGCTGCTCTGCCTTTGCCTCATCTCACTGGTATAGGCGCGGCAAACGTCCCTCCCTCCCTCCGTGTTCCGGCGCTGCCATGTCATCGACATCGTCACCATCATCATCGTCTCCAGCGCCGCCACGTCATCGCTCGTTATCATCTTCGTCGTCATCATCACTGCCACGTGAGCGCCTCGTACCTGCCGTCATCGCTCCATGTCAGCAACTCCTCGTCCTTCTTGTCGCTGTCACGTCATCCATCTCGAAGCCAACGTGCGGGTAAGTGACCGACATATTTTTATTTTTGTCCTCTGCCTTTCTCTGCTTTTCTCTTCTTTCCTCCTGTCTTCCTCCTCCTCTTCTTCTTTCGATGATTCTCATTCTCCCCCTCCCCCCC
>BFEA01000550.1:215338-232414 GCA_003427395.1 Chara braunii | reverse complement strand
CAATGCGCGCTATCTTATTACCCCACCAATTTTAACCCTACCTACTACGCTACTGCCCGATCAATCATAGATAGGATCACTCTGTTCTCGATTTACTTGATTAGTTATTTATTGAATTCTATTCCTTATTTATTTTTATTTTTTATATTTGTTTTTATGTTTCTTAAAATTCATTATAAATTCTTGTAATTCGGAAATACTTTGGATTCTTTTGGAAGTAATTAATGATTTTTTAGACATTTCTTTTTCAAATTTTGAAAACATTTTTTTTTTTTTAATTAATTCCTTTTTTTCGAAAATTTTGAAAATACATAGAATTAATTATTCTTTCTCGGCATTTCTTCCTTGAACTTCAAAAATAATTTTAATAAACGTTTTTTAAACTTTTTGTAATTTGAAAATATTGTAGAATTATTATTATTATTTTTTTTTTCGTAATCCGAGAATACGTTAGCGTTATTAATCCTTTTTTGACATTTCTTTGGAATTCAAAAACAATATTAGTTATTTAAAAAATAATAATAATTCAAAATATGTTAGAATTAATTATTTGTTTTGCGAATTTTTTTTGTAATTCACAAATACTTTTGAGTTAATCAATTCTTTCTCAACATTTCTTTTTCGAAATTCAAAATACTTTTTTCATTTTTTTTTTGTTGAAAATTTTGTCATTCGTTTGAATTAATTATTTCTTTTTTTGTATATTTTAAACTCCTTTTTGAAATTTCTCTGGAAATACATCATGATCAATTAATTCTTTTTTGCAAATATTTTTTGATTTTTCTATTTACTTATATACTTCGGAAGTACTTTCTTTTTTTAGGTATTCAGAACTCCTCAATTAATTTTGACTTAATACAATTAATTCACGACTGAATTAATCCCTTTATTCGAAATTAATCACCCTTTTTCAAATTAATCACCCTTTTTCAAATTAATCACCCTCGTGTGCGCTAGAGTCCGCAAAGCGGGCCCGGGGTGGATTAGCGAACCTTGGCCGGCCGGCTCTTGGGGAGCAAGTGACCGCCTCGAGCCCGTACGACGCAATGAGGGAAGAGACGGCCCTCGTACGGAGCCGACATAGCTGAGCTATGCCGATGTGAGACTATACCCGAACTGCCCCTTGATTGGGGTAGGGACGCCGGTGCGTTCTGTGGTATGGCCCCCGCACGACTCCCCCTGGCAGCCTGATTGCACTGAATTACGAACTCACTTTCCTCAAGATCTGGACGAAAAGACCTAGCTACCTCGGTAATTTCGGAGTCATTGTTTGCTCGTGCCTGCTGGAGCAGGCCCGAGACAAGAACTGGGCGTGGTGAATTCCAACCGGAAGATATAACGGTAATCATGGATGATTCGGAGCGGCGCATCTGGACGCAGTGGGAGAGCGTGCGGCTGCGGTGGCAGCGTTTTGGCATGTCCAAGGAGTACAACGCGTCTCGATCTGCCTGTCCACATAGCAAGGTAGTTGTAGGATCACTGATTTCGTGTCTGTTTTCTCACTCAATAGGGTCATTACATTTGCTTCCTATGATCTGTGTAGTTTTCCATTCACGCTAAGTATTGGGCACATGTATTAGGCACTTGGTTCTTACACCTCCATAGGGGGGTTTTGAATACCCTTGGCTTGGTAATTGTGTCTGTCATGCTGTATCACACGAAGTTGTGAGTATTTGGGCTCTCTGTTGGTTTGTTACTTATCATTACGCTTACGTCATAGTATGCTTCGCCCCATTTTCCTCCTTGGTCTTGCTTTAGTAGCCCTGTCGGTCAGTTGGGTGGCGCTTCTCTTGGGTGGTCGGCCTGGGCGGTCTTTTGTCTGTTTGTTGCTTCGAGTATTAGTACGCCCTTAGCGTTTCGTTTTTATAAACATGTATTATTAAGTATCTTAGGATTAGCATTTTCCTTCTGCTTGTTTTATTAGGTGTAATTTCTGTTCGTTTGGTTGGCTGGTCTGTAATTTCGTAGTGGACGCGTCGATGTGCTAGGCTTTAATTGGTAATCGCTGTTAATTGAAGGGATCGTTTTGCGGTCTTGCGACGGGCAATTGGAGTGATAAATTTTTGGTTAGTTTGGGAGTTCCTGCACGTAATTTACCATAGAAAAACCTACGACAGTATCTGGGGAATTAAGTTGTTAAAGATAGGAGTTCGTTTTGTTGGGTAGGTGGATTGGTGTTTAACTGTTTAATAGTCCTTGTGAGATGGAGGTACGGTGGCTGATGATTGGAGATCAAGGCAACTGGTGATAGTACTGTGATACCCGTGGAATTGTTAGTAGCGGCGCCACCTTGAGAAGTGAGAGTGTAACAAGGGGCGGTGGGAACGTTACTGGTTAGGAGGCACGAGAGAACCGGTGAAGAGCAAACTTGAGTTGTACCCATTGTGTCCGCTGAACCACGAGGACCAAGGGTGCGTGGTGGGAAACCCGTCATGGCAGCTCAGGCCCTTTACAGGGTGTTGGAACAGAGTGGGTGAAAGGGTAACTCGTTACAGCAGCTAATGAGTGTGAGAACAAAGCAATCGGTACTATAGCCAGGGTGAAACCCAGGGAATTACTGATAGCGGCGCCATCTTGAGCAGTACGAAACTATGAGGGTATCAAGAGGCGGTGGGAACGCTTTTGGTCAGATGCTACGAGAGAACTGGTGAGGAGCAAACTTGAGCTGTACCCATTGTGTCCGCTAAAACCACGAAGGGCTCAAGGGTGAGTGGTGGAAACCCGTCATGGCAGATCAGGCTCCTTGCAGGGTAGTGGAATAGGGAGGGTAACAGGGTCACCCCAGCCAGGTGTGATCAAGTAACTGCTGTATGATTGTTCTCAATTTTTTGGGAGACAATATCACCACGTTTAGTTTGAAATTGGTTCGAGCTTGGGTTGAAATTTGGGATTATTTGGGATTATTTAGTTTGTTTTCGGAATAATTTTAGGGTTAAAATTGTGAAAATTCCATGTGAATTGCCTTGGGCGTTTTCGAATTCTGCAGATTATAATTTGTAGTTCCTTGCCAATAGTTTTTCGACGTTAGAAACCTGCCGGCGTTGCACTTCTTTCTCTGCGCTGCAAAGATATCATGTTATAGGCTGAAGGACTGGGGAGGTTTGTTATAGATTAGTTCAGCCGTCCTTTTCTGTGCTTCAAGGCTATTTTGAGGAGTTCTGTCCTATTGAGACTGGGCGGTTGTGGGACGCTGGACCCGGTTTCCAGCAGGTTTATCTCGTCAACACCGGGTAGAATTGTGAGGTCCCCGGCCTCGACCACTTTTGTTTTGAAATATAAAGTGACAACTTCTCAAGAAAAAAAAAAAAAAAAAAAAAAAAAAAAACATTATCTTTTTGTAAAATTCTTGCAAAATAACTTTCTAAATTCCACTAATCATTCCTAGAAAAATTCAACTAATTCTTTGTTGTGTGAATAAAAGCCTCTAACCTCCCCCCCGGGCATGCCACGCCAAACCAAGAACTCTCAGCGCGCCGCTGCTGCCGCTGCTGCAGTTGCCTCCACCTCATCACCGCCCGCTTCTCCAGCAATCGCCACCACCCCGACCATTTCCTTTAGGATGGCCGTGGAATCCAGCATCAATATGTCCTCCATCAACACCGTCAAGAGCCTCTGTTGCAGACTCATTGGTCAACAGGCTGCCACCCAGGTGGTCGCCGCTGACTCTTCCACCCTTCTCTCCCTTATGACCACCATGCAAGCCACCCTAGACTCCCTCCAAGCATCCCTCTCCGGCCTTTCCCAACGGATAACCGGCAAACAACAACAGGCCTCCCCCGTCATCCAGATCATCACCACCACGTCCCCCCGCCCCACCTCGGGTTCCACCACCCTTCCCCTATCCTCCGCCTCCACATCCACCGCCCTCTTCGCTAGCTTGTCATCCACACCCCTGCCTTCATCCACCACCACTTCCACCTTGATCATCCCACTGCCCAAGATGACAATCCCAGCCGTCACACAGTCGTCGACCATTCCCTCCCAGTCAAAACCTCTCTTGACTTCATCCACAATCACCTCCACCGTCCCCACCTATACCCAGATCACTTCCGCACCGCAAATGCTGCTCTCCATTCTTCCAATACTTCCTCCATCCGCACTCCTCCCGACCAACCACACCACCGATTTCACCTGGGTATCGTCCTCCTCACCCAAACTTGATTTCAACACCCTCGCTGTCACAACATCCTTAACGGGTAACATTCCCCCATCCTTCTGATCAATGGACATCCTCCCCTTCACCGACAGTCCCCACGAGGACGTCTTCGTCTTCCTCAGCAAACTCTACGGCGCCTTCTCCCTCCACAACGTCCCTGTCACACACTGGCTCCATATTGCCAGCACCAGAGTACAAGAGGGCGCTGCTCGTTGGTGGTACACCGAACGAGCTAACCGCCAACAACCAAACGCGGAACCCCATTCCTTCCTCGAGTGGGCCAACCTCATCACCTGCACATTTCGACCTCACCTGCACATTTCGACCGTAAAAACGACGATGACACTTTGAGCAACTTTGTCGCCTTCGACAGAACGGCCCGACCGACCGTTTTGTCCAATACATCCGTGCGTTGCGGCAACATATCCCTCTTGACAATGTTAGCGATGCCGCATTGATCTCCCGCTTCAAACATGGATGTTGCAAGGACCTTGCCACCTCCCTCGTCCACTACCCCCCGATGTCCCTCTTCGATCTCTTCAACCACGCCATTCACCTAGACAAATTCCTCACCCCGTACAAGGACGCACTCACATCCGCCCCACACCGCCCACGATCTTTCATAACATCACCGACGAAACCTCTCTCTCTGCCTCCTCGGACGAGTTCTCCGCCCCCGACCCCGACACTCTCTCCGACCCACTAGACACCACATCGCTTTCCTCTCTCTGTCATCCACCTTATGCAGATGGAAAAGAGAGAACGCACCAATTGCCCCCCTTTCAACACCCACCGAACCCGTCTCACGAAACTCACGTGGGATGTTTTCGGTGCCGACAATTAGGACATCAATAGACGAGTTGTCCATATACCAGACAGTTTACACGTCAGGCGCCCAGGTCCGCGGCCCCCCAACCCGGCAGTTCCACATCCACCACTCCTGGCCCCTCATCCACTTGAAGAATACTTGTCCCCATGATCATCACGGACCCGCCCTGGCATCAACGACTAGTCTGTCGGCCATCCCATTGGTGACGACCTCTACCCCACCGATGGCCCAGTTGGCATCGACAATTTGTCTGCACCCCCCTTCCGCAGTGACGCACCTCCCACCGGACGATCCCCAGGCATCGCAACCCACATTGCCTGTTGTCGCTCCCACTGGTACATATTCCTGTACCCTTCTCCCCAACCCATCCTCCGTCACCTTCTCTGATGTTGTTGAGGAACAAGCCCGACACGATTGGCTTGTCAAATTAGGCGGCTACTCCTCCCGCTACGGACAAACCTGATCAAACTTCCCCCTCCGACCCCGCTCTCACCTCCATCCTCAACGAGTTCATAGACGTTTTTCCCGAGTCCTTGCCTGTTAGATTACCCCCGAATCGTGATGTCTCTCATAGCATTGATCTAGAACCCGACCACTCTCCACCGTGCCACCCTCCATAGCACCGTGCCACCCTCCATACCACCTCTCCGTTCCGGAAGCAAAAAAAATGAAGCGTCGACTCAATGAACTCCTTGAAAAAAGATTCATTAGGCCAAGCTCCTTTCCCTTCCGTACAAGCTGCCTTTTCCTAAGGAATTGTGGAACCTCTAAATGAAGGATGTGCACAGACTACCGTGCTTTAAATCGGATCACGATCAAGAACAAAGACCCCCTACCTCGGATCTACGAGCTTCTTGATCGTCTCCGTGGAGCCAAATATTTTACCAAGATTGACCACCGCAGTGGTTTCCACCAGATCCGCATCCGCGAGGAAGACACCCACAAGACCGCATTCCATTCGCGCTTCGACCACTATGAGTTCCTTGTGATGCCCTTCGGACTCATCAACGCCCCCGCCAAATTCCAATCCACCATGAATCACATTTTCCACGATCTCCTCGAAATCTGCTCTACCTTGATGATATCCTTGTCTATAGCCCCACCTTCGAGTCCCACCTTCAACACCTTCTCGGATCACGATCAAGAACAAGCACCCCCTACCTCGGATCTACGAGCTTCTTGATCGCCTCCATGGAGCCAAATATTTTACCAAGATTGACCACCGCAGTGGTCTCCACGAGATCCGCATCCGCGAGAAAGACACCCACAAGACCGCATTTCGTTCGCGCTTCGGCCAGTACGAGTTCCTCGTGATGCCCTTCGGACTCACCAACGCCCCCTGCCAAATTTTAATCCACCATGAATCACATCTTCCGCGACCTCCTCGAAATCTGCTCTACCTTGATGATATCCTTGTCTATAGCCCCACCTTCGAGTCCCACCTTCAACACTTTCTCGGATCACGATCAAGAACAAGCACCCCATACCTCGGATCTACGAGCTTCTTGATCGCCTCCGTGGAGCCAAATATTTTACCAAGATTGACCACCGCAGTGGTCTCCACCAGATCCGCATCCACGAGAAAGACACCCACAATACCGCATTCCGTTCGCGCTTCGGCCACTACAAGTTCCTTGTGATGCCCTTCGGACTCGCCAACGCCCCCGCCAAATTCCAATCCACCATGAATCACATCTTCCGCGACCTCCTCGAAATTTGTGGCGTCGTCTACCTTGATGATATCCTTGTCTATAGCCCTACCTTCGAGTCCCACCTTCAGCACCTTCTCCAAGTCCTCTCTAACCTCAGAGAGCAAAAATTCTACACCAAGCTCAGCAAATGCACCTTTGCTGCTTCTATCGTAGAATACCTTGGCCACATCGTCTCTGCTGAAGGAATCCGCATGGACCTCTCGAAGGTCACCGCCCTCGTTGAGTACCCCCCCGCCCAAGACCCTACTCCAACTATGCTCATTCCTTGACCTTGCCAACTATTACCACCCCTGCATCTGCAACTTCTCCGATATCTCTTACCCACTCCACGAACTGACACGCAAGGACAAGCCCTTCAATTGGAACGAACGCCACCAAAACCCATTCGACTTCCTCAAACAAACCATCACCACGGCCCCCATCCTCAAAATCGTTGACCCCTCTCGACATTTCTACGTTACCACTGACGCATAGAACTTCACCATTGGAGCTGTCCTCTCGCAACATTTTCCTCTTGACACCTCTGAACCCCCCTCCATCAGAAACTCCCCCACCCACCCCGAGGCTCCACTCGGCAAATACCCCATCGAGTTCACAAGCAAGAAGCTCCTTCCTGCGGAGATGAACTACCTCCAACGAGAAATAACTCTCGTTGTGATTCACGCCCTCAAAGTTTGGCGCCCGTTCTTCGACGAGCAATACTTCACCATCCGCACTGACAAAACCATCATCTCCTCTATCCTCACTAAGAAAGACTTCACGCCATGCCAAGCCCGCTGGTTAGACTTTCTTGCCCAATTCACATTCACCATTTGCCACACCCCCGGCAAAAGCAACTGCGTAGCCGATGCCCTCTCTTGACGCCCCGACCACCCTCCGAGAAAGTCTATGCCACCATGATTGATATCCAACTCCTCACACCACTCCACCACCGTTACACCCACGGCTACCTCTCTTTCCCAGATTTCTCAACAATCTGCAACAAAGTTCGTGACCTCGACCCAGTCCCTGACTACTCCATTCACGACCAACTTCTTTACATTGACACCAAAGGCACTCGTCGACTTTGCATCCCCGACGCACGTCGGCTCCGTACCCAGCTCTTGGTCTAGCACCACAACGCCAAGACTGCGGGACACCTCGGGTTCCAGAAAACTGTTCACACCATCTCCCACTACTACTGGCCTTCCCTACTCGTCGACGTCAAAGCTTACATTCGCTCATGCCCCGCATTTCAAGCCGTCAACCCTTCGAACCGGGCCAACCGGTAAGTTGCAGTTGTCGCCTATTCGCACTCACCGTTGGCAGTCTATCTCTATGGACTTCGTGTGCGGTCTCCCCAAGACTGACCGCGGCCATGACTGCATCTATGTCATCATCTGTCGCTTGACCGAACGCGCGCACTCCATCCCTTGCACTACTTTGCACAACGCCAAAGATGCGGCCACTCTTCTTTGATCATGTCGCATTCCATCACAGCCTCCCCGAGAACATCATTAGTGCCCGTGATCCCCGCTTCCTCACTCAATTCTGGAAACACCTTTTCAAAGCATATGGAACCACGCTCAAGTATAGCACTGGATTCCACTCCTAGACTGATGGACAAACCGAGAAGATGAATGATACTCTCCAAAGAATCCTGCGGAAGTACTGTCATCCACAGCAACATAGCTGGGACCAATTGCTCACAGCCGCCGAGATCGCCTACACCAATGCCTTCTGTCCCTCCACTGGAGAGATGGTTAATGGAAGACCAAAAATTTGGTGTTTTCCGGTGCACCACCACAAGCAATGTCGTCAAAAATTTAGCGAACAAATAATGCAGGCTCATAATACTAACATAAAAAAATCTGGCATCTCCCCATTCTACCTCGACTTTGGCTACCATTCTTGCTTGCTCTTTTTGACTTTTTGCTTCCTTCTCTTAATGAATGGGTAGCAACAATTCCCTTCTCTCAATGAATGGGTAGCAACAACGAACAGACTCCTCCGAGAAGCCACTGAAGCCCTTGAACGAACACAAGAACAACAAGCCAACAAGACCAACAAACACAGACGTGACGTAACATTCAAAGTAGGGGACAAAGTCTGGCTCTCTGCCAAATGCTTTGAACCCGATCGCAGCTTGTCCAAGAAACTCTCGAACAAGTGGCTCGGACCCTTCCCCATCATTGAACAAACCTCCCACGTCAATTACAAGCTCCAACTCCCTCCTGACATGAGTCGTGTCCACCCTGTCTTCCACGTAGAATACCTAAAAGAATACCAGAAATCCCCACCCGAATTCGCTGACCGCCCATATCCTAGACCTCCACCAATCATGTTACCCACAGGCCCTGAATTCGTCGTTGAAGCCATCATAGGACGTAGAGCTACTCAGGTATCTGACCACCCTGAACCAATCACAGAATACAAAGTTTAATAGACAGGATACCCCGACGAAGAATCTTCATGGGAACCTCTTGTTAACCTTAAAAATGCCATGAAACTTATGAAACTTGTTCGCGCCTATGATCGCGCCCATCCTATATCCTAGCTCCCACTATGCCTAAACCGTGCCTCAGCCCTGCCTCCTTGCACTACACACATCCCCTGTACCCAGCAAAACCCTTGCCCCTCGACCTCCCTCTGTCTGATCCGCTCTTGCCTCTGTCTCGCCCTGTTCTCCCATCTGTCCTCTACCACATCTCTGTCCCTCTTGTCCAAGTCCTACATGTGGCCGCGTCGCCGGCGATAATGGATATAATGGCAAGCGCACGAGGAGGATGGCATGCTGCAGCTCAGTACGAGGATATAAGACAGCTGGTTGGCCACCATGCTGTTCCCTTTGGCCGGCACCTTGGACTCACAGACTTCCGGAGCAGCACCTCTGACATGGACATCAAGATCAGTCTGCAACCCGCTATCCGGATGAGACCTCATCATCAGATCGTATACCGGACGCAACCTGCTACTGGGACAATCAAGCTGAAGTCCTCGCCGTCTACATCACTGAACTGCTGAAGACTGCTTCATCACCGAGACTTCTGCGATACCCTCCAAGACTTCTTTTTTTTTCCCGCTTTTGACACTTTGTTACAGACCTGAGACACTGTTTTCATAGACCCCTCAGACACCCCAGCACTCGAGCATTGAACAAACAATTTTTTTTTTTTCTTCTCAAACCTGACAACCTCTGTAGAACACCAATAGGACTGCCCTGTTACTTGTAGAATCTCAATAGGATTACCCTGTTACCTGAATATTGCTACCCTCACCCTTGTAGAATAGGATTACCCTGTTACTTGAGCATTGATTCTCTCATCCCTACAGAACCCCAATAGTATTACCCTGTTACTTGAGCATTGATTCCCTCATCCCTCTAGAACCTCAATAGTATTACCCTGTTACYTGAGCRTTGATTCCCTCATCCCTCTAGAACCTCAATAGTATTACCCTGTTACYTGAGCRTTGATTCCCTCATCCCTCTAGAACCTCAATAGGATTACCCTGCTACTTGCATTACTCCCGTTTTCCTTTTCTGCCCAGTGATCGGCCCCGTCCCGTCCTTCACAGTTGTTCAATGGGTCTTTGGCAGCCGGGACGTTGCCTTCCAGAGGGAGGGGATAGTGTTACGGACTCAGCCAGGGCTCACTCCCTGGTCCGCGGGTTACCACCCGCCAGGCTGCTATTTCATTTTTGAGTCTCTGATCTCCGGTCCCTGACTGTTGGCGCCCTCTGCAGTTGACGCCCGTTCTCAAATCCCTCCTCTGGCATTTCGGATTTAGATACTTGGCGCCATCCGACATTCTGGCGGTCAGGCTCAGACCTTCGATTTTGAGTTCAGCCCCGAGGCAGATTGCACTTCTGCCCTCGGGACTCAACTTGAGTCTTGTACTTGAGACTGGACGGAAGCTTGAGTTTGGGCATTCAGTTTTCGGGCTCAGTGCTTGCGCTTCAGTGTGACTTGTTGCAACATTGTGTTCAGAATCCAAGATTGCGACTTCGCGACTTTGCCAGTTTGTGTCTGTGTTCGTCAAGTCGTGTCGAGTTGAGTGAGCGTGTGTGTGAATGTCTACGCACACATACACACACAGACACTAACTACTGATTTCGTCACACTGGCGGCTATGGCCGCTGTCGTCTTCCTCCTGACTATTGGCCATGGCAGCTTGCCCTCTTCCACCTTCGGGCTTCCTGCTGACCACCTGTGACTCAACGCACAAGTCAAGCAGCACTTCCAAGTAGCTCGCAGGCGAATGAATGAATGGCTGGGCGCTGCTGCCTCTTTATTTATACTGTTTCGTTTTGTGGTCTGGCCTGCCCGGTCCCAGGCCCTTGGACGTTTGTTCCACTCTGGTACTTGCTACTGGACTGGGACTGCCTATACCTGTGCCTCTTAGGGGCTGACTGGGGACTCTTGACCTCTTGGAGACCGACGGTCTGCCTCCTACCGACTCCCAAAGGTCAGGTTGACTCTTCAGAGGACGTAGGGCCAGTTGACCTCTAGAAAGGTCAACTGTAAACTTGCCTTTTCCGGAAACTTGCGGACGACCGCAAGACTCCCAAACGACTGACCTACGGATCAAACCCCACATGACGCAACTCGTACACACAAAACATTGATACACGGTTATGGGGACAGGTCACGGGTTCAAAACTCACAGGGTCAACGGACAACTGTACAGTGGGCTAGGGGAGGTCTGGGCATCGAGTCCTGGTATCTGCAATTGTCACGCGAAAGGTCAAGCACCCGGTGTCTGTTGATCCACCTTTTGTCATTGCATAGCCTTTTTGCCTTGGAAGTGAGGGACAGGGGAGATCCCGTCTGCACGGAAACACACAGAGGCAAAGCAACGGATTGATGGCCCCTCGTCTCTTTGCTATCACGTCTCACCGAGGATGTTTTTGTGAAGGAGGGAGGGAGAGGCGGGCACTGAATTTGTCATGTTGTTGTTGTTGGCATCTGGTGAGGTTGAAAGCATCTTGAGCTTCGATATAGTAGACAGCCTGTTGAAAAATGGTCGACTTGTAGACGGGGAAAAGGGGGAGGCACTGTTGGGCTTTGCGGTGGTAGAGGAGAATAGATCATTGAGGTACTCCCCAGGTTTCGGGTGGATGCTGTATGTTGTACGTGGGAAGGGTATGATGGGATGCAAGGATGTTGTGGATGAGTGCGATTGCTTGTGTGGAACCCCATGCTTCAGGGGGGTGCCACCTTGGTGGTTGTGGGGGTGGTTCGGGGTGGACAGAGGCAATGAATGAATACCTGTGGAAGGTGGTGATAATGAGCTCCTGTCTGTATTTGAGATAGCCAGTGCGTGAGCCGGTTGTTTGGCGGTGGTCTCGTTTGAGGAGCTAGAGGAGGAAAATTTTGGACTGTGCGAACTGTTGAGAAGGGAAGGGTGAAGGTTGTGGGCTTTCAAGGTTGCGTTGTCGGCGGGCTTTGTAGGGGGATTGAAGGAAGTGTAGAGAGGGAGAAAATGCAGCTTGATCTGTGAGCAGGAAATCCTCCCAAAGGCTCTGGTCAATGATGTGATCAATGTTATCAACATTGAGGTAATGGTGCCAGGCATCCTCTCCAGTGTACTCTTCAGGACGTTCGGATGATGTGTATCTTGATTCAAAGAAAAGGTGGTCTTGTGTTGCAGAATGCTGAGGAGGCGTTGTTGCAGGGACAATTGCTGTTGTTGTCTGAGCAGCAGGTGCAGGTAGATCGATTTGCTTGAGTCTCATATTATCCAGGCCAAACTGTTCCAGCGCAGTTGTGGATGGTAGAAGTGGGAGTGGAGGTCGGGAGTGGTGTAGAGGGGGAATCGGTATGGACGGGAGTGGCGTAGAGGGTGCAGAGGAGATGGGAGTTCTGGTCCGAGTGTTGGGGAGAGGCGAGGAGGCAGGGAAGGCAATTTGTGGAGATGTATTTGTAGCAGCAGTAAGCGGAGCCAGAAGGGAAGACTTTGGTCTCTTTGGAGCTTGGGTTTTCTGCGAAGTACCTGCATGCAACAATAAAGAAAGTGACTGTGTGCTCATGTCAGAATTTCTTCGTAGACGATGTGTGTAGTTGTATTAGCAGTTGTAGGGAGAGCAAAGCGGCTGTATGCAGCATCATGGATACGCGAGGCCGCGGCGTAAAGTTGGTCGTGCGTGAAGACAGGTTACTGCAGGTCCACGCCAGCATGTCTCACTGATGGCCCTGTGATTTGTTGATAGTAATCACAAAGGCAGGTCTGATCCGAAACTGTTGTCTTTGCCAGGGAAATGGTGAACTCTCATTGGTAATAGTGAGGAGGATGTGTGGGAGAAGAACCGGATGTAGGTCAGGCAAAGTATGGGCATGTAGGAGCCTATTGTTCATTATTGTTTCGACAATGAGACGTGTGTCGTTGCAGAGGCGATTTCTCATTGCAATATTGCAGAGGAGAATGACGGGAGTGCCTTTTTTTATGCGGAGAACATGTGGTGGCAAAGAAGGAAGGTAAAGTGTGTTCAGAGCATCAACGGGGACATTTGGGTGCTCGCCATGTTCGAGGAGAGTGTTGGCGCTCATGGATGTCATGGTTTGACCCGGGAATTGATCGAGCAAAATTTTGTTCAGATTTGCAACAAATTTCTATTCTTGGGTGATAGTATGAGACGTTCACCGAGCCAGTGCGGATCTTTGGAGTGAGTTTGGAGGGCGGGAGATGTCCAATCAATGAGCTCATAGGTGCTGTAATGAAGACAGAGTTGGGGTGGGAGTTCAGCAGTTGTCGGTGTGGTGCAAAGAAGGAAGGTCAAGTGTGTTCAGAGCAGCGACGGGGACATCTGGGTGCTCATCATGTTTTTGAGGAGAGTGTTGGCGCTCATGGATGTCATGGTTTGACCCAGGAATTGATCGATCAAAATTTTGTGCAGATTTGCAACAGATTTCTATTCTTGGGTGATAGTATGAGACGTTCACCGAGCCAGTGTGGATCTTCAAAGTGAGCTTGGAGGGCGGGAGTTGTCCAATCGATGAGCTCATAGGTGTTGCCATGAAGATGGAGTTGGGGTGGGAGTTCAATAGTTGTCGGTGTGGTGTTGGGTGTTGTCGAGAGCAAGCAGCCATTCTGCGTACACGTGACCTGCAAGGATGTTTTTGTGAGCAAGGAATCACATGCTGTCTGTAAGTTGCATAGTTTCAAATTGTCATCAGAGTTAGGATTTGATGCACGCTTCAATCATTTGGGCTCATGTGCCTTTTGTGACGATGGGAAGAATCTGTCGGAAATCTCCTCCAAAGATTGTGCTTTTTCCTCTGCAAGTGCTGCCAAATGTGGAGAGATCTCGTAGTGTGTGATACAGAGCATCAACGTGGAATTTGTGAATCATGGGTGTTTCATCCACACGATGAGCACTCGGCAAGGGCACTTTGTTTAGGAATATCTAATGTGGAGTTGTCATCGGGTGTCAGTGGTGCTTTGAAGCGCGAGTGGAATGTGCGGCCTCCATCAAGGAGAGTCGCTGCAACGCTACTTGAGGCAACAGCAAGTGCAACTGCGCCACGTAGTCACACATGTGCGAGAATTGTGTTTAGAAGGAATGTTTTGCCTGTGCCTGCAGGTGCATCGATGAAGAGGCAGAGCGGTTAATTGTTGTCACGTGCGGGTGATGACGAGCCGAAAAATTGTGAGCTGTGAGGGATGGAGAAGTGGGAGGTTTGTGTCGAGTGGTTCCTGCAGCTGATTTATGCCATATGATACTTCATCCTTGATAATCCGAGGAACATCGGGTTTGGGTCGGTGTTGTGTTTCAGCAAGATGAATTGCCCCGTGGACATCATTTGGTGGAGCTTGTGGAAGAGGTCGCCACATCTTGCAATTCTTTACCCGCTTTTTGGAGACGGTCGATGTCCGTTAGAAGCATTTCCCTGATGAGGTTTGGTGGAACATCGACCGCAACAAGATGAATTGCCTCGTGGACATCATCTGGTGAAGGTTGTGGAAAACGTCGCGACATCTTGCAAGTCTTTACCCTCTTTTTGGAGATGGTCGTCAATGTCTCTCAGAAGCATTTCCCTGATGAGGTTTGGTGGAACCTCGACCGCAACAAGTTGTCTGTGGAAATCGTCTCACATTTTTTGCCAGTGCGTTTCAAAGAGTTCAGCGGGATCCGCAGGCACACAGTGCAACGAATCGTGACGAAGAGGTCGAGGGCGGCAGTTGAAGAGGATAAGAATATCGCATCATTGACGACTTAATCAGATTCAGTATTGGCCTGCTTAAAATAAAGTGTTATTGTTAAGCAGGCCAAGTGTTTGACAGGCAGCTTGAAAAGTAGGGAGAGTTTGACCGACAATAGTCCGCAGATGTTCGAAAGTGACAACACCATGAGAGTTCGGTGAGTTGACGAACATGCGAAGATAAAAAGTCTCACCAGCATTTGGATGGATGGTGTGCATCTGACCTAACATATTTCTTGCTTGGTGTCACGGTACCCAAGTTTTTGTATGTTTATCGAATCTGATCTCTGCATCATTTCGTTATACAACAGTTTACTGTCAGGAGGATCAGGGATACGTTCTTCATTCCATTGAAACCACACCGTGTGTTCAGTCGAAACGGGTGGTCCGTTTGCTATTTCACGTGCTCAGTGGGGCTGGAAGTAGACACGTTGGCGTTTTTTTGTATGAGCAGGCAAGGCATATACGGGGGGATAGAGTTATTTTCCGTATGGACAGGCAAGGCATACACTTGGGGATAGTGTTTGAAATCAGGAATTCAAAATCCTCCAAGCAGCTTCAGCTGCTCCAATTGTTCGCATGTCTTGATACGATGCAATCTCATCATTTGTGTTCATAGTGTCAACAACCATCGCTCTGTTTGGACGTTTGAGAATATGGTGGTACAGGTAATGATAGGGTGCAGCCAATGCACAAATTTCAACATTGTGGTGACAGTGATATTGAAGCAGCAGATATGGATTGTAAGGGACAACCCATGAGCTATAAGTAATTTCGTTATTATGATCAATTGAGGGGCCTCCGTCAGACGGCACACAGCATTGGTAGATCGGGTAGCCTGTGTCCTCATTCCAGGTCGTACGATCTGAGAATGGTTTTGGGTACTTGTGCATACATGAGGCTGTCATATTATGATTCCCATAGGGGCGATGTATCATATATGTAAGCACAAGCTTTTGCAGTTCATGATTTTTGGGCAGCTCCGCACGGATGACTGAATCAATTTGTTCAGGGTGTCGATATTTTGAATTCATCTTTGAGTATGACAATTAAATGGGCGTTCAACAGGATGACATCCGGGGGCACGGGGCTTTCGATGACGCTTCGGGATGCAAGAGCAAGAGAATTCTTTAGTGCACATGCTCGTGATCGAAGCAGTCTTCCTTCGGGAGAATCTGCTTCCCAGAGTTGAAGGATTTGCCATGCCGGTGTGCTAGGCGGAGGGTATTCCCACAACGGGTGTTGCACTTTTTCGCGCAGACAGCAGAGGGAAGTCTGTTGGTGTTCATGAGGCCATTTATCTGCAGCACAATGAGCACACGGGGTTCTGCTTCCCAATGATGCGAACAGGTCGAACAAGGACCTGTCGTTGCATCAATGTTTGGGTGTACAGTCGTGCATGGTTTATTCGCGGTTTAATTATTCCAAGGTGTGCCTGTCTAAATCGTTGTTTCTCCATCGATGTGCAAGCAACGCTGCTTGGCGTGCAGCGCATCGATGAACAGTATGTGATGATTCCACTGCTGTCTGCGAATGACCGAGGAGTGTAATTGTAGAGCATAAAAGAGAGGGAACAGGCAGTTGAGAAGGGAAAAAAGGCAGGGCAGAGAAACAATTGCACGAATTGCCAGCCAAACACTGGTCGGAAGATCGAATCTGAGATTGTACACGCAAAAAATTGAATCCAGCGCTTTGAAACCCAAAAACCGAAATTCTCAATTTAGACCAAACTGCTTTGCATTGCAAGAGGACAAAGTTGAAAGATATGGAGATCTTAACCAACTTCACACAGTTCGGGCGCGTCTTTATTTTATGTTACTAGGGTTATATTCTTGTATGATGCAGGCACTTCATATAGAGGAGATCTTGTCCATGCACACATCCAATGTGTGATGGGTTCGAGACATCACGAAATCACAAACGTCAATTGACCTTTGAGTTTGAGCCCTCCTGAAATGAGTGAGACAGAATAAGCTCAACATGACGACAATCGGACAGAGAAACACACACACACACACACACACACACACACACACACACACACACACCCCACAGTCCGGGCCGCCTGCCACGCCACAAACCTTCCTCTTGCTCCTCGTTCATCTTGTGGTTGATGTGTTCTTCCCCCGATACGTCTCTCTCTCTCTCTCTCTCTCTCTCTCTCTCTCTCTCTCTCTCTCTCTCTCTCTCTCTCTCTCTC
>BFEA01000550.1:171194-215303 GCA_003427395.1 Chara braunii | reverse complement strand
CCCGCCTATTTCTTGCCCCTCCAGCAATTGATCAATCGATCAATCAATCTTTGATATGATTGATTGGTTGCTTGATTAGAAAACCAAAAAACGAACACCCTTGCTGCCTCCCCTTCCCCTGAGTCTCACTTTTGTCAGGTCCCCGCACCCCGCCTGCCTCCTACGGATCGAGGGATGAGCCTATTCTTCCTCTTCCCTCTTGCCCATTCCGCCGTCGTTTTCTTCCCTATCTTGCTTTTCTATGCCACCCTTTTCTTTCCGCTCACTTTTGCGCACCACGTTTCACCGGCTTCGTTCGTCGTCCCGTTGCATCATCGTCATCTGACTTGACCTTCTCTTCCCGCTCCCTCTTTCCCAACCCACTCGCCTTTTCTTCCCACTCGTGATTGTCATCATCATCGAACGATAGTAGAAGGATGGGGAAAGAGAGATATTTCCCCTCCCTGTTGCCCATTACTTTTTCCTGGGTTTGTCATCATTTGCCGTCATGTTTCGTCGTCATAATTTGTCCGAGCCTTCTCTTCACCCTCCCTCTTTCGCAACCCGCTTGCTTTTTTCGCCCCCTTGCGATCATCTCATCATCGAGTGGTAGTAAAAGGATGGGGGAAGAGTTTGGAAGTGCGTTGTCGATGACGTCAATCTTCCCGCTCAGTCCTCTTCCACAGCGTCCTCTTGTGACATGTATTCTACACGTGCACTGCCCGCGCCTCCCTTCTCAACACTGCTGCGTGGATGGTCTCTTTCCTCCACCATTGCTTTTCTCGGCATGCACGGCTCACGCGGCTGCAAATGAAACTGCTGCACGGACCGCCGACTGTCGGACCCGGTTGCCTCATGCCACCCGGACCATCGAATCTCGGGGCTTCGAGAGAGTTTGTGGGCCGTGTGATTGCCAACACCAAGCCTTTGCCCAACCCTTTCGCACGGGGGGAAAAAAAATCCGATTGCAAAAACCATCCCTGTCCCATGCCATACCTCTAATATTACACGATTAGAAGAAAGAGAGTAGTGCTTGTTGGAAAATTGATGTCATATACAAAGATCACTCCTTGCAAAGCAGCGCTGAGATACGACGAATAGTCGTGCTAGCCAAATGTTTGTGAGGAGGTCGTTCATGAATGGTGCAAATTGTTGGACGAGTGCGAGCGCAAGCAGGAATATCACTGCTATTTTGTGTTACGACTCCAAGAATGTTGCGAAGAGCTGGAGGAGATTTGTGAGCTTTGGGCACATAGTAAAGGTAAGGCAGGGCATCAAAGTGGGTGTAACCCCAATGGTGATTCTTATTTTGTGTTGAGACTCCAAGAAGATTTGTGAGCTTTGAGCACATAGTAAACGTAAGTGTTACATACTTCAATGAGTATGGGCAGAACCAAAGATCAACCAATATAGGATGAGCATTTATGCAGCGGAAGTCTGATAACGAACTGACTCACATAGACTGACCTACATGGCATCACTCCACACACATACAATCATGAGATGGTGGGGTCTGGGTTATTCATAGACGGTACCCAGATCCCGTACACACATACACAAATGAAAGGTGGGAGGAGAGACGAAGGAGGTAGGAGGTAGATCACACCGATAGGTCACAAGATAGAGTCTGGTAGGTCTCCGAAATGGTAGTCCAGAATGTCATATTACAAGATCAAAATGTCGAGGACCAAAGGTCACCAATGTCGGAGATAACCGAGTCCAGATGTAACCGGTGTCCAACTGTGATGCAGCCGAGTGTCAACCTCAACAATCTCCAAGTCTCCAATCAGGTAAGTACCACAGTCTCGTATCACCGAAATCCAACTCTGATCTCTGTCCAACTGGATAGTCTCCAATCTGAAGAAGAAGAAGAAGAAGAAGAAGAAGAAGGAGGAAGAGGAGAGAGAGAGAGAGGGGACTGGCGAGGGAGAGGAGGAGAGACCCTCCAAGCTCCCGGTACCTCAGGCGGCAATGGCCGCCGTGCTGGCTCAGTCGCCCTGCTGCTGCTCCGCTCGCTGCTGCGCTATGCTGCGCTCCTGCTTCAGCCCCTGCGCTAAGTTTAGCRCATCMAAACAGTRCACTAGYACTGACCMTGSCGTGCCGGTAGAGTTCCGGTAGGCYGATSCYTCAACTGAGGCGGATACCGGTACTTAYATCGGTAGGCAATGGTCTGGCCTCAATGCTGCGAGGCCAGGCCAGACCCTGGACCGTCCAGATGGACGGTTCAGCCTCAATCGGCGGGCGGCAGCTTCAAGAGCGCCGCCAGGCCAAAGAAGTGTCGTTTGGGCTACCCGATGGGATTAGTCCAAAATCAGGCCTTTAGGGCCTGTAAACCCAAAGGTCGGGCCTTTAGGCCCTGGTGTGTCCCTCCGGCCCTAAGTCGGGTCCGGTAGGACCCGTGTGAGTCGAAGATGTAACAGTAAGGCAAGGTATCAATGGTTGTGTAACCCCAATGGTGATTCCACAATCAATATTGGGGTTACACCCACATTGATAACCTGGTTTTACCTTTACTATGTGCTCAAAGCTCACAAATCTCCTCTAGCTTTTCGCAACATTCTTGAAGTCGTAACATAAAATGCCATTGTAGGAATCACCATTGGGGTTACACCCACACTGATACCTTGCCTTACCTTTTCCATGTCCTCAAAGCTCAGAAATCTCCTCCAGCTCTTCGCAGCATTCTTGGACCCACATGGAATCAGACTTGTCTTCTTTTGCTCAGCATGCATGCAACTAGATGACGATCATACTGATGCATAAGCGTCGACACAAAGCTCAGAGATAACATAGCCAGGAACACAGCGCAGATACAAACTTGTCGTGAATGGCTATGGCGCCACTACACCAGACAACGATTCCTGCTTGATCGACTGTATCCTCCGACACTTTGTTGCACACAAGCATGCACTCAGGGTCTCCCTGGATGTCACACACACACTCACACAATACACCGACACACTCCCTAATGCTAACCTACAGGCGGCTATGGCTGCCGTCCTCTACCTCTAACCACTAACTAGTGGCTATGGTCACGTCTTCCTCCTCTTAGCCCTCTTCCTCTTCCGACACCTGCAGACCTCCGTAGCACAAAACGTTTCGACAATGGTTCTGCACGGCTCACAGGCAAGATGAATGAATGACTTGACGCTGCCTCTTTATTTATACTTCGGATAGTCACAGGTCTGCCCTTCGACCTTGGGCCCGGGATGTGCACAGTCCCATATGGTACTTGCTGATTGGACAAAGTGCACCTTGGGACCGGTGCCGGGCGGCCACCTGAAATGACAGAATTTGGGTTTTGTTTCGGTTGATGGGGTGTTTTTTTGTGGACACTTTCATTTGACGGGCGGTTGAAAAACGGGGTGCCAGGGTTGACCCCTATTTTTCGTCGGATCATTTGCTGACACTAACCCTAGTTTTATGCGGACAATTATTTTATTTTATGTAGCTTCTGACATCCCTATAATTACCCTATTCTGTCCTTATTTTCATTCCCGTTGACACTTGGCTGTCGACGCCACTGCGACTTTCCGCGCAAGAGTTTCCATGTGGCCGACTCGGAGGCAGGGGCCTTATTTTCGTGACTAAACTAAACAAAAGAGAATAAATTAAAGAAGGATAAAAAGGAGCGTTTTTCTTGATTTTTGTTAGTCTCTCGTTTTTATGCCCGATTATGTTTCTTGTCGTTATTACCTTGATCCCTCATATTCTACAAACCCCTTTACAGCTCTTATTTTAGTGTGAGCACGACCTAGCGTATAATCGTATTTATGAGCTTGTCGGGTGCCACACGGGATTGGTTGTTTTGGGGGTCGTTGTGCATTGCCCTTGGGGGGGACTGTTATCTACAAGATCACTGGTGCTATTTGGGAGGGGTAAGCGGCCACACTAGGGCCATTTTCTCCTCCAACAATTTCAAGTTATTATTGGCCCGATTAGGGCCAGGTATGAGTGAACTTGTTAATTACCGCTGCAGAGACCACATTACCGGTACTAGTTCCGTATTCAAATGTTGAGCCTGTGGGCTGGTACCGTGGGTATTGAGCACATCTCCGTGCTGCTGAAGACTGAACCGAGATTTTCGGGGTCATTGGGGATTGAGGTGACCGGAGGGAACACAGCGCACGGATTGCGACCACAGGGAATGCAACTGACGAGTCTGTTGGACGTGAGGCGCTGCAAATCGGCGGTGGTCAATGAGGGCATGCAGGCGATTCAGACAGTTGGCAAGCGTTCACGCACATGTGAGAAGGTGAGAGCAGCTACCTTCTCTGATGAGAACAGTCATTCATGCTGGTGGTGGGAATAGCCATTTTGCTGATGATGAAAGCAGCTACCTTCTCTGATGAGAACAATCATTCCCGCTGGTGGTGGGAATGGCCATTTCGCTGATGATGAAAGCAGCTACCTTCTCTGATGAGAACATTCATTCCCGCTTGTGGTGGGAATGACCATTCCGCTGATGATGAAAGCAGCTATCTTCTCTTATGAGAACACTCGTTCTTGTTGGTGATGTATATATATCTATATATCGTCAAATAGATATATATATATATATAAACTCTGAAGAAACAGTTTGTCACAGCCCCTCGTTTGTTGCCCTCCTCTTCCTCTCTCCCTACGGTTTACCGGGCAGCTTTGTATTTTTTTTTGGTAAAACACTGAAAGAAATAGTAATATTGTGAAACAAAGAATAAGAGGACACTGTGTTGTGTCATTCTGGTTTGTTTGTCTCTTTGCCTGTCTGTCCTTTCATTTTTCTTTTCTTCGCTCATCTTATTTGTTCTACTTCACGTGCTTACGCTCTTAGTCAATAGTTTTGTGACATTGTCACAGCCCCTCGTTTGTTGTCCTCTTCTCTCTCTCTGCCTACAGTTTACCGGGCAGTTCTGTTTGTGACGATATATACATATATGATATATAATCGTCCAAACATGGACTGAAACACACAGCTGATTTCTGAGTTTTGCCCATAGACTGAATGCCCTGCTGAGTTTCCCGCTTGCTACTAAGTCTGTGTGTGCACGCTTGCTGGACTGCATGTCTGTCTGAGTGCTGGTTGGCTCGAGTGTGTGTGTGGCCGTGCCTTTCTGAATGCTGTTTGGCTTGAGTGTGTGTATGGCCCCGCAAGGGCACTTGCTCGCTCATTGGGCCCTCAGGGCCGGTACTTACCTGTGGCCGTGACATTGAAGGATTGCAGCAGGAAAAACACTCAAGTAGTGGGTAGGCCGGTACTGCACCCTGAAGGGGTAGATGTGCGGGTACTGGAGGTCGACCAGAAGAAGACAAAAGTGGCATTTGTAGAGGCCCGGAAGTTGTAGGTTAGGTCTAGGTGGATACCAGTCCAACCAGTCTGGGTGTAGGGCCTGTATGGGCAATATCAGAGTCTGCAATGATGTTTCCCTCCGAAAGGGAGGAGGTACCGGTTGCTTGGAAGGCCGAGCGGCCTGGAAGTCACCGCCCAAGAGGCAAAGCAGGCCGCTATATCTTCTGGCCGGGCGGAGAGTCCGGCCTCTTTTTAGGTGTGCAAGTTTGGCGACACACTGGTGGAGCGCTGGTTGGAGCAGCGATATGCTGGAGCAGCGCTGCTGGGGAGGAAGGAGAAGGACACGAGGGAGGAAGAAGGAAGGAAGAAGGAAGGAAGGGGGAGGAGCGCCAAGGGTACTTACCTGGCTATGGTGGCAGCGATCTTCATCACCTTCGTGGGCGCTGCAGCAGGGAGTCCCCAACTGGGGAGAGCCACACCAAGAAGCTTCAAGGCAGGGTTGGGCATGGCGGCCTGAGCTAGAGCAGCCATAGCTGCTTTGGGTTGTCCTTTGGGCATCTGGGCAAGGCCTAGTAGTCCGCCATAGCGTCGGCCTATGAGAGTGAAAGGTGGTGGAGGGGGCCATGGCTATGGTGGACTGAAGTGATACCTGCAGTAGAAGAGGGACTCGGGCATTGATTCTGGATCAGCTATTCAACATTGTATTATTATTTGTTGTATGAATAAGAGAAGGGGGAGATGAGGAGGAGATTGTTGGGCGTATGCTGGTGTACTTTATCTTCTTCTTTTTTCTTACTTCTTCTTCTTCTTCTAATCCTCTCTCTTCTCTCAAGTCCATTCATTTCTTTCTGCAATTGGGTGGCATTGTACTATCTGATGGATGTGTATCTCGAAATTTGCCAGGATCATAACATTGGTATCAGAGCGGATTCTACTTGCTGGTGAGAGTTGACTTTGCTGCCCTAACCTAACCTAAGTACTTGAGGGCACCACTTTAGGTTAGGGTTGGTTTGTGAAGGGAAGAGGGGCAGCATGGTTGAGGGAAGATGCCCCCACCTGGTCAGGTCACGGAGGGTCGACGTTGAACCTAACCAGGTTGCTTGAGAGTGAGATTAGGGTGGCAAGACATTTAAAGGAGACTTCATGCGGCAATTTGAGAGAGGCAACAGTGAGAGGCACTCGCACCTAGAATCTGATTCAAGGAAGACACTTGGCAACTTAAGGGCTGCCCTCAAGTAGGCGAGCTTGAGGGTCAGTGGCCACTCAGCATCTACGGACTGCAAGTTGCTACTTTGTTCTTCAGCATCGACGGGGGATCCGGCGTTGCACTTTGGTGTTGGAATCAGACCCTCCTAGGAGATAGGACACTAGTGTAGGGGTAGCGTTAGAGGGGTCAGGAGGATCACATGAGAGGGGGGTGATTCATATTCATCTTAAGGTCGCCTACTTAAGGGCAACTTAAGGGCTGCCCTCAAGTAGGCGAGCTTGAGGGTCAGCGGCCACTCAGCATCTACAGACTACAAGTTGCTACTTTGTTCTTCAACATCGACGGGGGATCCGGCGTTGCACTTTGGTGTTGGAGTCAGACCCTCCTAGGAGATAGGACACTAGTGTAGGGGCAGCGTTAGAGGGGTCAGGAGGAACACATGAGAGGGGGGTGAGTCATATTCATCTCGAAGCTCAAGGCCACTTAGGTAAGTGTCGTGCACCTACGGGATGCCCATGAATGTGTGCATGGTATTGATTGTCCTGTTGGGGTACTCTGGGTTTCTTTTCCTCCTCTGTGGTCTTGATTGTGTGACTGAATGCATGTGATCTACCTACTCACCTGATGGATGGAAAATGAAGTATCTCGATTTAAATGTCGAGTCTTTCTACAATGCTTTGTCTTTTCATCTCGGAACGGTTGTAGTCTGTAGGTTCTGTCGGAAGTTGAAATTTCGTTTTTTAGTACAGTAGGAACTGAACTAAGTCCAGGTGGAACTTCTCTTGGTTAGGACCTACGTGGGACCTTTGGAACCCAGTGGGACCGGGCCCAAACAAGAAGAGACCAAATTGGTTAGGCATTGGCCCATTGTCTTCTGACTGTGTTACGGAGTTCTTTCTTCTTGGTTAGGACACCCACTGTCGAGGGGATCTTGACTGAGACGTTTCGCATGTTTTTTGGTTGCACTGTCCGTGGTTTGACTCGCACCCTATACACCACTCAATTCTCCATTGATGCATTTAGTCACTCGTTTGATTTGTTGTATGGTCACGGAGCTGGCCAGACTGGACTCGAGAGGACCTCGTATGCAGTTTGATCAGAATGGGTCGCTGGATCAGACCTCTTGTTTGAACTTGTTTGTGTTTCTTTGGTTTGCTGCTCTCTACGTCCAAATGAAATGTCGCTCCGACTAGGAGTTCTACCTTCTCTTCTCCGAGCTTTCAAGTCTGTTTTTCTGAATTCATTTTCGATGCCCGTGGAGACCGCCGCCGGAAAGAAGAGAGAGAGAGGAGGGAGAGAGAGAAGGGAGAGAGGGAAAGTGACCGTCTGGAGTGGGCAAGGACTGGGAAAAGGAGTGTTCGTCCAAGTGAGAAGGGGAGTGAACCTCTTGAGAGTCGAATTGATTCTTTTGCTGATTGGCGACTCTTTGACCCACCTGTCAATACTAACGGTCCAAAAATGGCTCAGCTAACTTCATTGCAATGGTGAGCCTTGTTAGATGCAGCCAGTGATGTGGAAAAACTGTATCTACAAGCATTCCTAGATAGTGCAACCGAAAGGGAACAGGAGGCAGAGAAGGAGAGGAAGGAGTCATTGCTGAAAAGACAGGTGGCCATCCTCGACACTGTTCCCTCACTGACTGAAGAGCAGTGTGGGGAACAGTTGCAATCTATACTCACCGCCCTTGTTCAAGTCAGGAATCTTGAAGATCATACCACTCAGATCCCTGAAGTCTTTGCGAAGTTGCGAACACTTCAAGATGATCTGACTGATATGACCCACAAGTACCACAAATTGACAAAGAAGGTGGCTGAGTTGCGACAAGTCCAAGTGGCCAACCCTCTGCCTCTACCCCTTGGATTTGAAGCTGCAATTGAAACTACCTCTGCCTCTCTTACTATATCTTCTTCCTTGAATGTGATGGCAACCCCCTCGGGACCTGCAACAGGTACATATTTCGTTGTTGCTGTGACAAGCAACGAGGCTGGAAATTCTGCAACTGTTGCAGCCCCAAGATTGGAACCAGCAGGTGCTGGTCCCAGCTACGCCGGTCGCTAGGCGGTTCAAATACCGTCTAAGTACGATGGCAAAGAAGACATCGAATCCTGGATCAGCTCCATGAGGGCATACTTCGAGGTTTTGGGGACTCAACCTGAGACCCAGTCCGTGATCATGGGAATAAATGTTGAGCTGGTCGTGTGGGGCTTCTTAAAGGTCCAAGCTACGCGAGTTGGGATTCCCAAAATAAAACTAACATGGTGGCTTAAGACCACCCCGGTTGCCTCCCTCGAGGAACTCCTCATTTCGCAATACTTGGATCCACATGCTGCAGCAAGGGCAAGAATCCAGCTTGACAAAATCAAGCGCAGCAAGTGGACGGGCTCCATGAAAAGCCTGCAGACTTACCTCAGCAAGATGTTCACTACACCCGGATTGGAACTAATTGCTCAATCTTGCTTGGATGTGGTCAAAGGCGAGCTTCCCAACAACTTTACTAATTGCCTAGGCAGGGACTTCATTGGGTACACTGACTGGTTCACTCTAATGAAGGGCATATGTTGTGCATGACCTGCTGGAGGCCGAAGAAGAAGCCGATGCAGATGACCCCACTCTTGGTGACGACCAGGAACAGGACTCAAGACAGCAACCGTTTTGTTGTGCATGACCTGCTGGAGGCCGAAGAAGAAGCCGATGCAAATGACCCCACTCTTGGTGACGACCAGGAACAGGACTCCGATACAGCTTGTTCTTCAACACATGAGTCCGATGCGAACAAACAAGAAAAAAAAAATACTGCCTTTAAAAAGACTACCAATTCAAAAGGACCGAATCGGAGTGTAGAGAAGAACTATGTCAACTTCCCAAGGGAGTCAAGATCCCACCAAAACTGAAGGATGCGACCGCTAAACCTTGGGTCAACCTCCACATCACTGAAAATGACTGGCGGGGKAGACTCAAGAAGGGGGTATGCCGGCATTGCCGTAAACCAAATCACAAAGTACAGGATTGCCACAGGCTGCAGGGAAACCAGACCCAGGCGTAGAGTCAACTTCAGCAAACTCTATAGCAAGGGAAACTGAATCTGATGCAAATCAACAGTCCTCCCTTGAAGCCCGATCATTTGCCGAACACAAGGCTAAGGTGATTAACGTTTTGTATGTCGAGCCATGGGAGGAGTCTGGGACGGTCGATTTTCACTACCACTTGGATCATTGGGCAGAGATGAAACAGCAGCGTGCCCACGGGACAGTGAAGTTGATCTTCTTCAAACTTCTCATAAACCACCACTATCTCCGTGTTTTGGTTGACTGTGGTGCTACGGCTAACTTTATGTCACCTCACGGGATATGCAAAGTGGGCTTGGGGATGAAGCAAGTGGCCTTGCAGAACCCTTGTCGAACCGGAGTTGGCAACAAAGAAGTTGTCTCTTCTACGCATGCAGTCAAAGGTGTGCGCACTACCTTTGACAAAGACAAAATTGTCACCCACGCGTTAAACTTTTATGTCCTTGACAAGTGCCCCTTCGATGCTGTCCTTGGCTTGGGCTGGCTGTAGTCCCAATGCGAATGGACCAAGTGGAAGGAGTCACTTTTCATGGTCAAAGATGCACAAGGGAACGAGTTTCCCGTCCTCTTGGATGAGAAGCACGAATCCCCAGTGACTTTCTGAATGCTATGAAGTTATGCAAGAAATGGCGCAAGCACAAGGAGGACGAACAGTTGTATGTTGCCTTTGTTCATCCTGCCCATGTGCCATCTACTTTTGCGGTGAATTCCACTACTACTTTAGCTAATGATACTACTTCTAGTACTACTACTCCAAACACCTCTCGATCCCCCACCCCCACCGGTCCCACCAGACATTCAAAACCTCCTCGATCGGTTTTCGAAAGTTCTGGCCGAGCCACGTGGAGCCCCCACGCGATCGGTCTGACACACCATCGAGTTGGTTGAAGGTGTTGTTCCCCCAAAGGGCTGCATATACCGAATGGGACCCGGCGAGGTGGAGGAACTCAAGCGAGAGATTGATGAGATGATTGACAAGGGAAGGATCAAGCCTAGCGAATCCGAATTTGGTGCTCCTGTGTTGTTTGTTCCAAAGAAAGGAGGCAAACTCCGCATGTGTATTGACTATCGCGGTCCAAATCGCATCACAAGAAAGAATGCCTATCCATTGCCTCGTATAGATAAATTGCTTGATGCCGCAGGTGGGTGCAAGGTCCTCTCCAAAATCGATCTCAAGTCTGGCTACCACCAGATTGAAGTCGATCCTGCGCGCGATGGGTTTTAAGAGTTTATCGTAATGCCTTTCGGTCTTACGAACGCACCAGCCACCTTCCAAAGCCTCATGGACAAGGTCCTCCACGAACAGATTCGTCGGTTCGTGGTGGTGTACCTCGGTGATATCTTCATCTTTATCAAGTCCATAGAGAAACACCTCAAGCACCTTGAGGAAGTGCTCACTATCCTCAAGAAGACGCAACTCCATCTCAACCTAGAAAATTTTGAGTTTGGGAAGGATAGCGTCATCTATCTTGGGTATTGGTTGTTTGTTGCAAGCCTGGAGCCTGAGGCAACCAAGGTTGAGGTCATACGCAATTGGTCTCAGCCCGTGAACATTCGCGAACTGCGTTCTTTTCTTGGCCTCGCGTCATACTATCGGAAGTTTCTGCCCCGCTTCTCTATTGTTGCCCGTCCATTGTCGCGGTTGACCAGTAAAAATGTTCCTTATTCTCGGGACGCCGTTTGCACGAATGCCTTCCAAGCTTTAAAAGAAGCCTTGGTAAGTTACCCGGTATTCCGCATTGCAGATCCCAAACTGACATTCGTAGTTACTACGGATGCGAGCCAGTATGGAATCGGCGCAGTGCTGCAGCAAGACAACGGCGATGGCTTGCGGTCACTCGAGTACTATAGCAAACGCATGCCCAACGTAAAGGTAGCCACTTCCACCTACATGCGCGAGCTCTATGCTTTGCGTATGGCGTTGGACCACTCGAAACATATCTTTTGGGACGCCACTTCAAAGTTTTCTCAGATCATGAGACTCTGAAGTGGATCAAAGAGCAAACTACCCTGCCCCCTACCTTGCTTCGCTGGTTCCCATGAAATTGACATTTTCGATTTCGAGTTAAGACACAAAAAGGGTTTTTATAACCGAGGAGTTGATGCTTTGTCTCGCCACCCAGAGCACATGACTTGCCTTGTCAAATCCTACGACCTCCGGAAGAAGCTGAAGGAAGAGCTTGTAAAGCACACCGCCCAGGATCCGGAGCTTAGCCCCATCCTTGAGCAGCTACGGGCTGACCCTAGCAGTCAGCCTGATTTTCACGAGTATGGAGGATTGATTTTTCGTCGCTACGGGGACCACGATCGTTTGTGTGTGCTCAACCATGAGCCTCTCCGCACGCACTTTCTGGATCTGGCTCATGGCCGGGGCGGACACTTCAACATGGCAAAGACGTACATAAATTTGTTGAGACAGTTTGATTGGCCTGGCATGAAAGGGACTGCTGAAAAGTCTGTGGTTGAATGTTAAGTCTGTCAACGAATCAAACCATGCAGACAAAAGCCCATGGGGCTACTCACACCCCTACCCATTCCCAAAGGTCCCAGGGAGTCTGTCTCCATCGACTTCACCGACATGGGAAAGGTAAGTAAGAACGGCTACTCACAAGTCATGGTGATTGTTGACCGATTCTCTAAGTTCCTTAATCTGATCCCTTTGCCGCCTCATGCCCCAACAAAATTAGTGATTCGCGAGTTCCAACAGAAGTACATTCTGCAATTCGGAACCCTGAAGACTCTCGTAAGTGATCGGGACCCTCGCTTCATTAGTACTGAATGAAAGGACTTCATGTCTCATCGGGGGACCAGGCTGTCTATGACATCTGACCGACACCCTGAAGCCAACGGTTTGGCTGAAGAAATCAACCAGATTGTGTTCCAACTTCTCCGCGCTTTGATTATCCCGGATCAGGAAGCATGGGATGAAGAGCTACATTCCGTTAGGGGGTTGTACAACAACTCCATCCATTCTGCCACCGGCATGACACCCAACAGGCTGCATCTCGGTTGGCAGATCCGTAATCCGCTCTCCTACCTATTTCCTGAACAGCAAGTTGGCTTAACACCCGGCATGCCTGGCTTCAGGGCCAAGTATGATCGCTTGCTCAAGGTTGCCATTGCAGCCATGACCAAGCGACAACATGCCATGATCCATCACGCGAACAAGGGGCGCCGACCGTCGGACATTCAGGTAGGAAGCTATCTCTGGGTCAAGATGTCTGAATTCTCAGAAGAAGAAGGGGTCTCTCGCAAACTTCTCCCACTCTATTACGGACCGTGGGAAGTTTTGGATGTGATTGGCGAAGACCACTTTGGCCCTTCGTACGTAGTTGATGTGCCAACCCATATGCGAACATACCCCGTGTTCCATGCATCGAAACTGTACCTCCACCGTGATGCTAAGACGTTCGACTATCACGAAGACATGATCCCTCGTGCGATCAAAGGCGGGTATAAGATAGACAAAGTCAAACAGCACATAGGGAAGGGACGCAACAGACAGTACCAGGTTCACTTCATGTATCACCCATTAGACGATCTGTACAGGATTTCCAAATAGGAACTGCTACGCAATGCACCGCGCGTTGTCAAAGCCTACGAGCAACAAATCGCCACTAACGTTATACCTAAGATCTCTACAAGGCTCACCGCAACAAAGTACTCTAGGAGTCTCTTTGCCTTGCTTGCTTGTCGAGGACTTAGGATGAGTTACTCGCACGAAGGGACCTCGCTCTTGAGGGGGGAGTAGTGTGATGACCCATCCAAACATGGACTGAAACACACAGCTGATTTATGAGTTTTGTCGATAGACTAAATGCCCTGCTGAGTTTCCCGCTTGCTACTAAGTCTCTGTGTGCACACTTGCTGCACTACATGTTTGTTTGAGTGCTGGTTGGCTCGAGTGTGTGTGTGGCCGTGCCTGTCTGAGTGTTGTTTGGTTGAGTGTGTGTATGGCCCGCAAGGGCACTTGCTCGCTCATTGGGCCCTCGGGGCCGGTACTTACCTCTGGCCGTGATATTGAAGGATCGGAGCAGGAAAAACACTCAAGTAGCGGGTAGACCGGTACCGCACCCTGAAGGGGTAGATGTGCGGGTACTGGAGGCCGAGCAGAAGAAGACAAAAGTGGCATTTTTAGAGGCTCGGTAGTTGTAGGTTAGGTCTAGGTAGATACCAGTCCAACCAGTCTGGGTGTAGGGCCTGTACGGGCAATATCAGAGTCTGCAATGATGTTTCCCTCCGAAAGGGAGGAGGTACCGGTTACTTGGAAGGCCGAGCGGCCTGGAAGTCACCGCCCAAGAGGCAAAGCAGGCCGCTATATCTTCTGGCCGGGCGTAGAGTCCGACCTCTTTTTCGGTATGCAAGTTTGGCGACACACTGGTGGAGCGCTGGTTGGAGCAGCGTTATGTTGGAGCAGCGCTGCTGGGGAGGAAGGAGAAGGACACGAGGGAGGAAGGAGGAAGGGGGAGGAGCTCCAGAGGTACTTACTTGGCTATGGTGGCAGCCATCTTCATCACCTTGGTGGGCGCTGCAACAGGGAGTCCCCAACTGGGGAGAGCCACACCAAGAAGCTTCAAGGCAGGGTTGGGCATGGTGGCATGAGCTAGAAAAGCCATAACTGCTTTGGGTTGTCCTTTGGGCATCTGGGCAAGGCCTGGTAGTCCGCCATAGTGTTGGCCTATGAGAGTGAAGAGTGGGGGAGGTGGCCATGGCTATGGTGGACCCCAAGTGATACCTGCAGTAGAAGAGGGACTCAGACATTGATTCTGGATCAGCTATTCAACATTGTATTATTATTTCTTGTATGAATAAGAGAAGGGGGAGATGAGGAGGAGGAGATTGTTGGGCAAAGAAGAAGAGCCTTGTCATTTGTCTATGATGGTGTACATCATCTTTTTTTTTTTTCTTACGTCTTCTTCTTCTTCTAATCCTCTCTCTTCTCTCAAGTTCATTCATTTCTTTCTGCAATTGGGCGGCATTGTACTATTTGATGGATGTGTATTTCGAAATTTGCCAGGATCATAACATATATATATCAATTGCCTCCTGATGAGTTGGTGAAACTCCGACGAAACGGGTTTGTCACAACCCCTCGTTTGTTGTCCTCTTCTCCCTCTTTCTCTCTCTCTCTATATATATATATATCAGTCGCCTCCTGATGAGTTGGTGAAACTTCGACGAAACGTGTTCGTCACAACCCCTCGTTTGTTGTCCTCTTCTCCCTCTCTGCCTACGGTTTACGGGGCAGCTCTCACCACCTTTGACTTTACCCCCCCCATCTTCACCACCTTTATTTCCCTTGGTTTTATCGCCGCTTGTTACCCACCTTCCGAATACTCTACCACCCCTGTCTTCACCACTCCTACCTCCTTTGGTTTTGTCTCCATTTTGTACCCCTCTTCCTAATCCACAAACTACTCCGTCCACATAGACTTCGTCATCCTGTTTTGCCCCTGTAGAAAGCCTACGCCGTCCTAGACGTCGGCTTCGGCTTACTCCCCAACCTCAGCGTACTCCCCTTTCCTCCATATTTGTTCGTGGACGAAGAAGAACCCGTTCATTTTCCTCATCACGGCCCTCCCTAACATCTTGTCCCTGTCTTTTGCCATCCCAAGCATCCGTACCATGCTTGCGACGCTGTTCAACTGCAGACCTTTTTGCAACACGGCAAACACAAAATAGGAGGGATGATGGTGAGGGACCATCTGAGGTTGAACTTGGCAAGGGTATTGTAGGAGATTCTGTAGAAAATCCTCTTCACCGGCCTCGACCGAATCTGTGTAGCCTCATTGCTACTCATGTTTGCCTACAAGCCTATCGATGAGAACCATATACGCACTCTGATTTTTTGACTATGCTTTCGATCTTGATGCTTAGGAACGTAAGTTATATGGCGATAACCCGACTTTGCATCCCCCACATGATAGTATTTACACTCGATATGGGGGACTCATATCTCTGTTTTGGAGATGTTTTGATAAGTCGCGGGCTTGATATGCAGCGTGCCCCTTCGGGTGACGACCCAGACCACTGTTCGCACGTTTGTGCCTATATTCTACATACTCCCGGCCACTACACCGCTCTTGTTCGTGCCTCGGGTTTTTGGAAACTATGGAATGGCGGTGCTATGGTGCAGATTATTACTGCCATCTGTGATCTCGCGCGTAATTACCCTAACCTGCAATTGTTCCAGGTCATTGACCCTATGGGTACCTCGTGTACTTTCATGCCCGCCTCTACAGCTATGTATGACTATAAATATGCACGACTTTGCTAGCACCCTGCTACGGTTTTCTCCGGTCAGGTCGAGGAGTAGTGGTCGGGGTCGTCACTACACGACCATGTTGTGCCTCTCGTGTCAGCGGCATGTATGGAGTGTATTTTTTGGTTGCGCTAAACCTTTTTGTTTCGTGGGTGGTTTGCTTGCTTGTGATGGGGAGTGAACTGATAGTCTATAAAGTTTCATATGGGTGGGCGAGTGATAGTCTGTTGGAGGACTTTGTACCATCCATTCGAGTGTAGTTGAATTTGGCTCAACTGCCCAAGGCGCTTGCAGAGCGCACACTTCACTGGTTAGTCTGTTGCTTTTAGCCACTCGACCACTCTCCCGAAGAATTCAGCATCCTACATGATAGTCTGCTTTGATTTTCGTCACAGGTACCTTGAGGGCAGTGGTTGGTGTCGACCTCAGGCTATCAGTTGTGGGGCAGTCATTGAGGGGTAATAGACCGTGCGAAAGATTAATCCTGCGCCGAAGTTGGTCAACGTGATAGAAAGTAATTGTCACATTTGTGGCAAAGCATTACGATAGTATATGGGAATTATCTGAAGAGAGAGTTCTTCACAAATGTGCAACACCTCAAGTAACGCACTTCATCAAGAATCATCCCTAAAGCAGTCTGTAATCCAAGGAGATTTAAGCATGTATGGAGATAGGATTGCATGCCTAATATCAGGTCGGCAATAGAGTGGAATAGATGACTTTGGCAAGCGTGTCTCATCAAGTCAAAACTGAGGCAGTCCGACTACCTTGTCGGTTGCATCCAAGTGGTTATCAGAACCAACTCTTTTGTTGGCAAATTAATATAGTATTTTACTTATCAATTTTAAATATCGTTGGTGGCCAATTCCCTCGGGATTTATTTGAACATAGAACTTTATTTTCTTTGAGTTGTGCGTCAAAGGGACTACGGTTAATTTTGGGTTTTGGTTGAGACCGTCTTAGGAGATCAGCGCCCTTAGAACGAATGACGCTCGGGTCCTCTTGGCGTTTAACCAAGCGAACCTATACTGCAGCGAAACGAGCAAACGCCCTCGGTTGACCTACCTCGGCAATTTCATATAAAAGCTTTCAAACGTGGGTTAGAGATGCACCCCTAAGGGTGGTGGCAATCCCTTAGGGAAGACAAGTTGTGTCCCACGGGAACCTATCCTGTCGTAGGGGACCGTGGGAAGTAGGGTTGGCACACCCGGCTAGAGCGGCAAAGGGATGACGAGACTGCACCTGTCTCTGCGACTTGTGGGATTATTCAAGCGTTGTCTCGAAGTTCTCTTTGATTTTATTTTGTTCAACTCTTGCGTGACATGGCCGGGAGGGCTCTCGCCTATCCAGAAAAGGCGGGAGCTGATGCGCTCGACAGATGGCGTCGTTGTCGTGGATAATGGCTATCTACCGTTGTCCATAGTGGAACGATACTCGGATGATTGATAAAATGTGAAGTTACCCTTTTCTGTTTGGCTTTATGTAAAGGTCAGTAATTTAGACCCAAAGGTAAAAAGAGAAAGAAAAATTTAGAGGACGATTGTTTTACCTTTTTGACCCCGAGGGGAAGTTGCCTGATGTGTGGATCTATGTTGTGGTGATTTTTGGCACTCGAGTGCAAGTGTGTTTAGTGGGTGGTGTGGAATTCGGCGGAGCGGTTTTGCCCCTTTGGCGCAAGGGAGTGCGCCATTCTCGTGGGAACGTCGTAAAGACTTTTTGCGGAGACTATATCTTCATTAGCCCTTGTAGAGAGTTGAGTAGGGATGCGGTGAGGTGTGGCACAGCGTACAGGCTACCATGGTTGTGGAAGAGCATTGGGTTACCCCAGGCGCCTACTGCCATCGGTGCGATCGTGTCTCTTATTTTTGGGCGTCAACTGATGAGTCTGCATTAGAGCAATTCCTTGATTTGAGGTCCCATTGTTTGATGGCAATAATGCCTTCAGATGGGCTGATAAGTTTGAGCAGCTTGGAAGCTGTTGTGAGTGGTCAGATGAGAAGATGTTGCGGATGGTGAAAAAATATTGCAAAGTGGAATACATGGATGAAGTGGCAAAGGTGGTGCAGGCGTTAGAAAGTTGTTTGGACTTTAAAGAAAAGTTGTTGGACATGTATGAACAAGGGGACCAGTTGCTGGATTTAGCAGATCTGCGGAAGGTCAGTTGTCGTAATTTTGGAATAATAAAACACTCTTTGACAGAATTCGAGTGAGTGGCAAGGCTTGTACTAGACCTTCCTGATAAGGATCAACGTCTCGTCTTCCTAGATAAATTTTCGGAGGTGGAGCAGCGGAAGCTAGCCAAAGGAATCCAGGGAGGGTATGGTTGGCCAAAGATACGAGAGAAATCTGTTGGCAGGGAATTTTGATTTGAAATACTCTACCGATTTCTGAGATAATAGAACGAAGATTGAGAAAAAGTACATATTGGTTCTGACAAGGATAAAGAGGTTTATAAGACCCTCGCAGACATGAAAGAAATGATGACCGATATGAGGGAAGAGCGATTGAAGCTCCAAGTGATGATGGCGAGGTAAAAAGGAGCAAGAGAAAGGGGAAAAGACCAATCATCGAAGAAAGTAGCAGCGAGAGCGAAAGCGAGGAGGAGGAAGAACTGCCTCAGAAATTGACTAAGGTAGAAAGAAAAGCCCTAAATCAAATTCGACGGGGGCAATGAACCAGTTGGACGTGTAGGGAGAGTAGTGGAAATGGAGGGAATGGGAATGGTGGTCGTGAGGAGGAAGAACTGCCTCAGAAATTGACCAAGGTAGAAAGAAAAACCCTAAATCAAATTCGACGGGGGCAATGAAACCCTCAAGGCCCGCAAAATCAACATGGGGCCGGTAGAGGTCTAGGGAGAGGCCGCGGAAACGGAGGTGGGTGAGGAAACTGGCGAAAGGATTATGTTTGTAAGTATTGTGACCTAAAAGGTCATATGCTTGTTTTTGCCAAGTTCTAGCCAAGGACGAAAAGGATCGAGTAGTCGACACGACCGTCCAAGGCAAAGTTTTTTACCACGAAGCAAACCTGATTGACCCAAATATTGAAGGGGGTATGAGGAAGGAGGTTTTTCGACGGGTGGGCCGTACTCTTCCAGCTACATTCCGCGTAGCCAGTCAGGAAGAGACGAAACTTATTGAGCTAGAAACGATTATGGCGGAGAATCAGCAACTCTTCGTTTGAGATGAAAGAGGGAAAAACAAAAAGAAAGGATTATACGTCGGGACGGGAAGGTGACGCTGAAATTGGGCAGGTGTCAGAAATCTGACGTACGATTATGTATGGACGTGGAGGAGGTATGGCCAGACCTTCCAAATGTTTTTCTGTTTGGCGGCTGGGGCAATGATGGTTAGGATAAGTCAGCGCCAACAGCTACCTCCATACCAGGGTCGTCCTCAACGGCTCGACATATGGCGGTCGCGGTTGTGTCACGTCCTCAACAACTACCTCAAGCGAGGAGGAACACCAACTATAATGGTGAAACCTGGAAGGCAAGAAAGTCCTTGCAAGCGTAACCTGTGCATGGAGACAGTTCGAAGGGGCGTCAGGAGAAGGATTCTATTCCAGTAGATGAAGGAGACATAGAGGGGATGAAAGGTTGCGGGTAGAGGATGAGCGATAGGCAAGGCAGCGAGCTCTTGAGCGGGATCCGTAGAATGGGAAGGCTGAGATTGAAAAAGAGGAACCTCGACAGGAAAATAATGTGTATACGATTCCTATTGAAAAAGGAATCGATATTGGACAGTTGGTGGACCAAATTTTAAAAAGTTTGTGTGAATTGGTCATGCTCAGGGAATTTTTAGTTGCATCTCCAAGGATTAGAGTGGAGCGTAAGCATATCGAATAATTGGTGGACCAAATTTTAAAAAGTCTGAGTGAATTGGTCACGCTCAGGGAATTTTTAGTTGCATCTCCAAGGATTAGAGAGGAGCGTAAGCAGCGCATAGCGTGAAGGAAAGGTCATGAAAGTTAAACTCTGAGAGATCATTCCTCTAGAGGCTTAACTGGGCTCCGCCAGAAACCAAGATGAATTGGCGTTGTAGCCCGTGGAAATTTGAAAGTTCAAGTTGGTCGTTGAGAGTATTCTGCCTTTGTCGATGACAAGTAGAAATGAACATTATGCGACAAAAAAAGTTATTGAGGTGGATGTCCAGATCAATTGTACCGATTACGGATACCTGGTTGGTGTGAGTGGTTCAACTCCTTTCTGTGGTATAACCAACGATGTGATGGTTATGATTGGGAAGGTCAAGGTTCGTGCCTACTTTTATATCTTGCCAAAAGTGGAGCACGAAGTATTATTGGGACAATCCTTTTTATGTTGTACTGAGAGCATTATTATTAATAAGCATGACGACACTATGTAACCTTGTGTGATCTCGTATGCAGATATTATGAAATGATTAAGTTTAAAAATACAGGGCCGCACAACTCACGAAATTGACTCGATCCAAGCTCTTACACCTTTCCAGAGTCAGAGGGGATCAGAAGGGAGAAAAAATGAAGTGGGGAGGATGATAACCCCCAGGAATTCTCATGTGCATTGCCCAACATTTCTCACATAATCGAGTTTGTTTTAACAGATTCTTCTTTTAATCCCGACTTGGTTCGTGAGTTGAGTGAGATTGTCGCCGAAAAAGGTGGGGCAGGTAGTATGTATCGCACCTATCGGTCAGGCATCTCTTATGAGGAAGGTGTGTTGGCAGCTGTAACAACCAAGTAGGGACCTTTTTTTGAGGAAGGCGACTTAGCATTGACTCCAAACGAAAGCACAAGAAGGTAGTTGAGAAGGCTCAGTTTGTGCTCGTCTTAATTACTCAGGATAGAGAGGAGTATTATAAGGAAGAACGTGAGTAAGACGAATTTCGTCGTCGACGTTATGAAAGGAGTTCATTTGGCTTATGCCTTTGATGATGATGGGCATGGCAGGTTAGATGTCGACATGATTCCTATGATCTGCATTTACACGTTGCCAACGACAGTTGTGAAATATAAGGGAACCACGTTATCCGAATCTGGAAGGTCATTGTAAGATTGTCGACTACCTTGACGGTAAGATTCCGACCAAAGTGGTTGATTACTCATACGGACCATACACATCTCCTTTGTTTTGTTTTAGTAAGACGAATAGTGTCTTGCGATGGGTTCATGACCTGCAGAAGTTGAACTTAGTTACAGGCGGACTTCCTAACACTAACCAACTGTTAGAATCTTGTGTAGGCAGGTTCATAATTACCCTTATTGCCTTGCATTCAGGATATGATCAATTTCCCTTGTATATAGTCGATCGACTTATGACGACTATGCACACACCGAGGTTACTGATTCATATGTGCGCGGCACCTCAAGGGAATGTCGTCGCAATCGTTCAGAGATATATGTTGCAAGTCATGCAACCGTTTTGTTCGGACTTGACTTCACCATATATCAACGATTTAGCTATCCTAGGATCTTTTGTCAAGGATGAGACATAGGTACTACCAGTCATTACAAGGTTCGTCTAGGAGCATGTTTGTAATGTAGAAAAGGTCCCCAGGAAGTTGAAGGAATATAACGTCACCGCCAATGGGGTTAAGTCGAGACATTGTATGAGGGAGGCAGTTATTTTGGGTTTTCTTTGCGATGAGAAGGGTCGTCGGCCTGATGCCAAGAAAACTAGTAACATTGTGGAACGATCAACCCCCTTCAAATCCATCGCCGATGTGCGGAGCCTGTCTCTTATACACATCTAGATGTGTATAAGAGACAGGATCAACCCCCTTCAAATCCATCGCCGATGTGCGGAGCGGCAGTTATTTTGGGTTTTCTTTGCGATGAGAAGGGTCGTCGGCCTGATGCCAAGAAAACTAGTAACATTGTGGAACGATTAACCCCCTTCAAATCCATCGCTGATGTGCGAAGCTTCCTTGGAACTTGTGGTTTTTGGCGTATTTCGAGGGTGGAACAATTGAGGAAGTTGATTCGTACGAATCAAATATGGAAATGGGGACTGGAGAAGCAGTCGATTGTTGAGGATATTAAACCACTAGTACCTCCGAGCCTTGGGAAATTAGGGAAAATAAAACGTTTTTTCGTTTTCGCCGAAGAGTTCGGAGGTACCAGAGGCTCGACATTAGTTGTATTTCCCATTACCAAAACAAAAAAAAAGAAAAGAAAAGAAAGGACGAAAGGACGGTGGGAAAGGCCGTGAAGGAGATGTGCTCACATCAGTACTCGAAGGAACGAGTCTACCCAAAAACATAGTCAGTTTCGTTTTTTGTATGCCTTTTGCTTTCTTTTTTTGGTGATCCGCGTTTAGTGGCCTGCCAACGAGAGGCAAGGCGCATTCCACGAGCAGTTGACACTTGGCAATGGGGGGCGCATTCTCATTCGTACTCTAGATTCTGTATCCATCTGCTTTCACGTCCAAAGTGTTGTTTCTTTTTTCCTCTACCTTTTCAGTGAACATTCAAAGAACAGGGTCAAGCAAGTGTGGGTTCACACAGGTGTGAAGGGGTCTGAGTCATACTGATTGACTGACCTTGAGTGAAGTTGAAGAAATGGCCCACTCAAGAAGACCGTTTGGAATCTCGCCACGTTGCAACAATTCGTCCATAAGGTACCTTTAAAAATAATCTCCTGCTGCGACACCTTCTCAACACACTGTCACTCCCAACAATCCAATAACACCTTCGTGTCGCCGCCACTCACCCCCAATTTCACTGCACCACTACGGCGTCTCATCGTCGTTGTTACACCAACTGCACCCCCACGCCGTTGCCGTCAATACCAGAACATGCTACCACAAAATGTCCCTCACAGTCTAAGCAAATCGGGCAGCGCTTCCATGTCACCACCTAGAACGCGCTGCTGCCACTGCAAAAGTTCAGCAGCACCTCCGCGTTGCTGCCAAAAACAACCACCGTCGATGCCGGAAGATTTCGGCAGCACTTCCACGTCGCTACCAAAATCTCAGTGCAACTGCTGCAAAAATCGGCAGCGCTTCTGCACCACCACCGACAAACCTGACGTTGTCGCTGCAAAATTTCGGCAGCGCTGTCGCACTACTGCCGACAAAACGTTGCCGTTGCTGTGCCAAACAGGCAAAGTCTCCCCTGTACCGCTGGCCAAAGACTTGCCGCCGCCATGCAAAACGGGCAGAGTTTCCCCTGCACCGCTTGCCGAAAAACCTGCCACAAACAACCGCACCTCCAGCTGGCACCCTGCAGCACGGTGGCTATGGCACCCTCTCCTCTCCTCACCTCGCTGAGATGGCGGCTATGGCTGTGTTTCACAGCTATGGCCACCTTTAACAATCCTCCTCCCTCACTTGCAGACCTCCACTCAGGTCTCTCTTACTCCACCAGCAGCTCCTCCAGCAGCCAGCATTCACCCAAGCGAAATGCTAGCAGCACCAGCCACAAATGAATGCTGGCTGGCTGGCTGCTGGCTGTTTTATAGCTGGCTGAAGGTTGAGGGCAGTTGCCCTTGCCCCCAGCCAAAACTCGGAGTGAGGCCTGGCCCCTGATCTTAGACGAGATCAAGGGCTGAAAAACTTGATGTTCCCCTAGGGGAACCAAGTTCCAGGCCTTGGTAATGCATCTGGCCTTGGTAATGCATCTGGCCTTGGCTGTATAAAGCCAGGTAAAGCAGACTGTTGAATTTCAACAGTCTGTTGTCATCTTAGGATCCAGATGCTTCTACTTCTGCATCTGGCGCTGCATCGCAAACAGATTCGCGACTCCCTTTTTTTTCCCTACCTCTGTGAGGCTGCTCGTTGCCAGAGGCGAACAGCCATTTCACAGAGTCGAACTAGAGTCAAGCTCAACAGGGCCCTCTTTCCCTTGCCCTGCGCCCTTGTACCCGGGTGCAAACAGCACCTGGTGCATGCGTCGTTTCTGCAGCCTGTTGGTTTAACGAACAGGCGCAGTCGTCGGCCTACAGGGAAAAGAGAGAGGAATTCGAGGGGACTTACCTGTTGGTCGCTGCGTTCTCCTGTTCACCGTTAGGTAGACCCTCTTCCCCCTTGTAGTAGTAGTAGTAGTAGTAGTTGTAGCTGTATATTTTCGTGTTCTAGCAGTAGATACATTCGGATTTGTTCATCCTGACTGTCGAGGTTCAGCCTCCTGATGAGTCGGTGAGAGTCCGACGAAACAATCTGGCACATCATGGGGCTTGCTGCACTGCTCTTCGACATGCACAAAACACAAAAATCAGGGCCGCTAATCTTTCCATATTCTAGCGGAAGATTCGCTCTCGCTTTGCATATTCGAGAGTAGTGCAGCGAGGCCCCATGCCCCTTTTTTTTCCTTTTTGTTTTCTTTCTCTCCCTTTTTTTCCTTGTTTTTTCTTATTTTTTTTTTGTGTCCCGTTCGTCTGAAACGAACGGGTGCCCAAAGGAAACAAAATCCAAAAAAAAACTAGCACAAAATCTAAAAAAAAGAAAAAAAAAAAAAAAAAGAAGAAAAAAAACGACTTACCGCTTTGTCGAATAGTCGCCAGTTTCATCGGGCGCTGTCGAGAATATTGGGGTTGAAAACGCCCTGGTTTCTTCATGCTGCGCCACATGGCGCTTCGTGTGGGCTAGCTTTTAGTTCTAGTGTTAGTTTTTTTTTTTTTTTTCTAAATCATTAATCCGTTTGCTTAAAGCCAGCGGTCGCGTTTCGTGGTGTACCCCCACGAACTGTTGAAATACATACCCGAGTTCGACCCCTACCGGGATCGAGAGAAAAAAAAAAATTGGCCCATTTCTCGATTTATGCGTGCCATCCTTGCGCAGGGGCCATGCTAACCTCTTCTGCGCGTCTGATTCCAGCCGCACGATCTCATTGAACTCACCCGGCTGCTCCAAAAAGGAGCCAGCCCAAGGTTACATACGGATTCGATCCCCATATCTGTGGGGTATCAATTTGTTGTGTTTACCTTCTGGGCTGGCTCCTACTACGGTTGTAGTTAGAGCAGCCCTCCTACTTGAAGGGCTGTGGAGCTTGGTTGACCATCCCTTAGTAGCACGACGGGTTCCCCCAGCCTGTGGCCTTGTCGGCCTCGCCTGTTCGAGGCGTCGCGGACGCTACTTACTGGCCATGACTTACAGGTTAGCTGCGCTATTGTGGCTTGGTAATCACCTAACCGGGTAGGCCTCGACACCGGCTAGGTGGCCTTCTGGTTCAAAACCCAACCTAGCAGGCCCAGACTTCCTATTCCTCCTGCGTCCCGGCTCTATACCCGGTGCACCCCTGTTTTTAGCCTACTTAGGCCCTGAATCGCGCGGCTTAGCAGTCGCGCGTCATAATTTTAGGTAGACTAGGTCTAACTTTAGTTTTCCCATGACCGCACACTACTGCGGCCTTGTCAAGAACCGCGGACGACAGTGCCGAACGTCGATGACGTCACACGTCAACGACGTCCTACGTCAACGACGTCAGGCTTTAGGTCTCTCAGTTATAGGGTTGGTCTGAATAACTTTGGCAATGTCAATCTCATCATGTTCCTAAAATCCAGTGAAAAGAGTCGAACATAGTCTGACCTTGAAAAACTCGGGCAAAAACCCTCACAGAGGTTTCTGTCCCGACAGCCTTCCCCCCCCCCATTAAGCGATGTCCTCCTCGCTTATCATAAGCAATACAAGGGGGAGTCTTTATAAGATCTCACAAATATATCATATAATCACAATATATCTGGAATCAATTCAGATTTTACATACTCATACGTGAGGAGCGATGTTTCCATTGTTCGTCTTTCTTTCCCTTTATGATCTTTCGGGCACTCGTTATGAAATACTCCGTGCAGACTCCATTACTTACGATAACATCAACAAGAAGGGCTTACTTTCAAGCCTTTAATAGACAGAGGTTTGCTTTCAAGCCTTCAACACAGAGGTTTTCTAGCCTATTAATTCTTTCGAACCTTCCTTCGAAAGCACTTTCATTCAGTCACGAGTTGGAATGGGGCCAGAAATAACCTCTGACAGGCCTTTCCCTGGAATCTGGAATCCACCGTTGGCTTTACCCAACCTGAGGAATTACAAGAACATTTTAGAAGAATGATCCCAACATCATCCCACTGGCGGCCACTCATCCTTCGTTTAGTCTCTCATAGATGGGTGAGGTTTATCCTGCTGATGAGACTCTTTTCAGGCTATAACCCCCGGTCTAGGTCTCGTCAGGCTTAACCCCCTGCGGGTCTATCATCATTACAACACACTGAAATTTAACCTGGGCCTCTCATGTTCAAGGGGATGCATTCCCAACACCTCAGCATGTCTCTCGCTGCCAGTAGTTTAACCTAGGCCTCCCACGAAACAAAAGGATACTCACACTATACTACAGCATGTGCCGACACTATCCCAGAGAGAAATCATCCTTTCAAAAGTCCTTGTCCAGTGCGGTTATTTCCCACTCCAACTTAATCATCATGCATGACTTATCTCCTACATGTGTTGTGAATGTGTCGAGGAGTGGTGTAATCCATAAAGGATAACATGTCGAAGTCAAGCCCCGCTTTAGACTCGAGCCTCACCACTTCCCCTCCGATTCCAGTGTTATACATTTGTTAGTACCCTACTTGCAAGGCTGAACTACCCCTCCCTTATGACCTAAGCTGATTAGACCTGGCTATAAAGTCGAGGCGACCCCATTCACCACGAAGCAAAAGTTTCGGCGCAGGTCTTTGTACCGTTTATGGGGCTCACAACATTAGGATTCCTCACTGTATGACAATTAATACAACACCAAGTCATAAGGCATGGCAAACAATTGAACCACATGTCCGACGAATAACACATGTTATTGCAGTCAAGCATATGTCCCAAGTACAGATCGTCTCGTTAGACTTACACTTACAAAATCTCACGTTCATAATCACATACACGAAATTTCACAAGAGTTCCAGGTCTTTTAATCCTTTGGTACCACTCATTTACTTTACAAACAATTTTCAATACCTCTCATGCATAGTAACAATTGTGAGAAGGATATCACACTTGTCTTACAATCGTTTGTGACAGTAAGGCACAAATTACTTCCTTACAACAGGAGTCACAATCTCATTGATAACCTTCCAACCCCAATACTTTTATTAATAGTTTACAATTAATCGCGAACTGAAATCACAAATACTCCACTTATCCTCATAAGTTGTGATTGCAGTTATTACCCAAAAGTTATTTCCTTGGTTAGCCTAAGACAAAAGTCAGAACCAACTGAACCACAATACAAAGCAAAAAAGAATTACCAAAATTGATGCCATCAATTACCTCCTCCACCCTTCCTTTCTAAGAAGTTTTCACTTAACTCTTGGAATGAACTTTTGTAGATGTGCACCTGATACCCAATTCCTACTCCGAGACCCATCCAACTCTTCTATTTCGTACACCCCATGCTTTGTTTTCCTAATGACCCGATATGGTCCCAACCACCGACTGTCTAGTTTCCTGGACCACTGTTTTTCCAACGACATATCATACAACACGACAATGTCCCCAACGGTTCTTTTCGTACATGTGGCCTCTTATCCCATCTTTCCTTGTCATCTTGCCTACTTTCAGAAGTAGACACAGTCACATCCTCAATCCGTTCTTCAGTTACCATGATTTGTCTTGCCCTTAATTCCAACAACTCCTCCGTCGAAAGTTTCGTTTCCACATCCTGCCTCTGCCAAGTGGTCAGGATGTTCTCAATTGGAACCGCCCTCAAATAAATTGGCCATCTTGATGGTTCCCCCTTACATCATTTAGCCAACAAGTTAGACAAGGTGGCATGTCCTCGTTCCACTGGTGCATTGGTCTGGGGATGCGCTCTCGTCGTATAACTGAAACTCACCCCAAGTCTTTTCAAGAGCGTTTGCACCTCCTTGGCTCGAAATTCGTCTCCTCGATCCATAACAATCTCCTGAACAAATGGATAACGAAGGTAATATTCCTCAATGCACTCCGCCAAGACTGACCTAGTACGTTCGCGAATGGCACGACCATCAACGAACCGAGTCAAATTGTCCCTTGCATCAAAGATATACCTGTACCCATTTATCCCAGGTGGCATTACTAAGAGATCCAAATGCACTACCGCATCCGGCTCTGCCACATAACGTGGATTTAGGGGTTCGAGGTAGCGGATATTAGACCTCTGTTGGCAAGGGAAATAAGACTTACAAAAGTCAATCACCATCTTGCTCATCCCTTCCTAGAAATAAGGACGTTGGATCTTGTTCAGAGTTACCCGCGCAGATCTGTGTCCGCCGGCTGACCCATCATGCAGATCAATAATCACATCCAATTGTCTGGAGGTTCCTCGTACCACCCTCTTAGGAACGCCATCAGCTGCTTTCTTAAAAAGGTGACCATCACGAACAACGAATCCTTTGCTTTTCTCTCGCACAACCGGATCAACCTCGCTTTCGTCCAATTCCCAATTCAACCACATACCTATCTTCTTATATTTTCCTTCGTACTCCTTTCCCTTAAACGCCTCCTTGACCTCACTGACTCCTTCCTCTGCATTCATCAATCTCAGGTGATCCTCATGAACTAACAAGTTCATGATGAATGACATCCTTCCAATGGTCTGGAAAGTGTCATCAGCCTGCCTATGGCCCTGTTCAATTGTCAGTGGATCAAGCACAAGGTCGGTGTCATCGGTCAAAGTCAACCTCATCATCTCCTCTGAGGTTTGCTCGCCCCATGGATCCTCCTCAATGAAAGGCTCTTCCATCACGAGCTTTGATCGTACCTTGTGACAGATAGGAGCATTCCACATCGATCTCCCATGTCGAGTGGTCACATCAGTCATGTAGGTAAGATAATTAATAGTCAATCGTGACTCTTCTTCCTTCAGAAACGCATCGACCGGAACTGATTCTGCTTGATCCAACTCTGGATCCCATTCAACCCGACTCAACCCGTCAGCACGATCCTGATTCCCCGAAATCCGCTCAATTGCAAAGTCAAACATCCAAATATAAGTCAACCATCGTGCAATGGTGGGATGAGCAGGTGAATAATTCCTTAAGGATTGAGCCAATGCAGTCGGATCCACCCGCAGGATGAAGCGTCTACCGAACACATAATTCTGAAAGATACGGAGACGATGAAGCACAGCCAAAGTTTCATTTTTGAACTGGGAGTAGTTCCTTTCAGCAGCATTCAGAGTCCTGCTCTCAAATATAAGAGGTCTTTCCTGCCCTTCAGCATCCTTCTGAATCAAGACCCCTCCTAGGGCTGTGGGCCCCGCATCAGTTTCAATAACAAAAGGACGGTCCCTATCATCGACGAAGATCGAAACTCCAAGGATCAATCTGCCCTGACGAAACTCAGTCTTTATGTCCTCCACGACCGCTTGCTGCTTCGGACCCCATTCCCACTTTTGGCCTTTGCGCACAAGCTTTCACAAGTGCTCCACTCTGGCAGCAAACCTGCGGATGAAGATGCGCCAAAATCCATAGGTTCCAAGGAAACTTCGCACATCTGTGATCGACTTGAAAGGGGTCGGCCATTCCAAGATTTTATTAGTCTTCTTCGCATCCGGCCGGCGACCTTTCTCGTCGCAAAGGAATCCCAAGATCACTGCTTTCTTCATACAATGTCGAGACTTAATCCCACTAGCTGTGAGATTAAACTCCTTAAACCTCTTAAGGACTTTCACCACATCATTGATGTGCTCCCAGACAAAGCGGCGAATGCCCAACAACACCTCCGCTAGGTCTTTCGTTCGAGGCCCTGGAATAGCCAAGTCGTCAGTATACGGCGAAGTTATGTGAGGACAATAAGGTTGCATAACCCTCGTCATATATCTCTGAACAATGGTGACGACATTCATCCACCCCTGCGGCGCCACACACATATGGATCAACCCGCAAGGAGTGTGCATTGCCATCTTGGGCCGATCCGCAGTGTAAATGGGAAATTAATCATACCCGGAATATAAATCGATCAGGGTGATGATAGACCTCCCTGCACAAGACTCCGACAATAGTTCTGCATGTGGGAGTCCACCTGCATCCCTCACTGTCATTGAATTCAACTTCTGGAGGTCCTGAATCCATCGCAGAGTACCATTCGGTTTGATGAAACAGAACCATGGAGATACATACGAACCGTAAGAATAATCTGCAACCTTGTCCGGATCTTCCCATCAAGATACGCGACCACTTTACGATGATCTTTCAGATTCGGATAACGTGGCCCTCTTACATTCCATGGCTCATGTGGTATAATATGAACTCTGATCATCGGGATCTAATCAATATCCAACCTTCCTCGCTCATCATCATCAAATGCATAGGCGGATGTTCCTCCCTCAATATATCGATGATATATCCCTTTTCCTGCTCAGTAAGAAGGTCCTCCTCCCCAATGATCATACTGTCCACTCTTTCCTTGGTTAATCGGCATGGCCCTTTTTCACCTCTCTCCTTCATTTCTCTGATCCACTCCCACTCCTCACGATAATAGACTTCCTCCTCCTGAGTGATCAGAACAAGCACCGACTTTGCCTTCACGCCTACTTTCTTGTACTTACATTTTGCGTCGGTGTCAGGCCTGCGTCTTGTAAAAAAGGACCCTGTCGAGTGGAGGGCAATTTCTGATCTTCTCCCCTATTCCCCTCCGGCGGGGAGTCAACAAGGCTCATAGTTCATGCACTTCCGGTATCCGTGATGATCTCCGTCAATGCTTGCACCACATTTGGATCGATCGCCACATGTATCGACACAAAATCGATTGCCTGCCCAATATCAGGCAGGGTCAGCGAGAACTCACGAGGATTCGACGACGACTCTAACGATTCCTTCTCCCTTCTCAACTTTTCTGACTCCTGGAAGGTATACAATTCCGGATTCAGCCGGTTCCGCGAGCAATAGGGTCCAGTATTCGCACACTTGACCACCTCGTAGTAGCCGCAAACAGTATCGCAAAGGATCACAAACATAGTTCCATCATGCTTGTTAATGATGATGCTTTCCGACCGACATAGGAATGCCCTCCTCAGAAGCACCTCATGTTCCACTCTAGGTAACACATAGAAATACGAATGGACCTTGACTTTTCCAACCGTGACGAGAACGTCACTGGCTGTTCCACAGAATGGAGTCGATCCGCTGGCTCCCACCAAAAACCCGTAGTTGTCTCGGTTGATCTTCAACCCAGCCCTGATGGCATGACGTTTGCGAATGATGTTCATCTCGGCCCCATCATCCACTAGTGCCGAGTATTTTTTTTGTCCAATCTGGACCTTTAAATGACCGGTCGACACACTTCGCCAATCCATTTTCGTCCCATGTGGGGACCAGTTAGCTTCCGGCGGAATGACTTCGCCGAGCTTAACAGTCATGACTCTCTTCCGAGTCATTCGTTGTTTAAATTCTTCTTGAATTTTTGGCGACACCACCAAAATTTCCTTCATCGTGACCAAGTCGCGCGGACTCTCCAGGATCTTATCAACAAGTCGCTCGATATCGATTCCCTGTTCCACGGGGATCGAATAAATGTTTTTCTTCTTTCGTGGTTCCTCCCTCGCTTGCCTCGGCTTTCCCTTTCTCAGGTTCCCTTTCCAACGCACAATGACGAGCCCGTTCTTCCTCTTCGGCCCGCAATTTCTCATCCTCATTATCCTCATTGTTTTCACTAATGGGGATAGGCTATTCTTCCACTGCCTTTTGAGACCCTTTTTCCTTCTGAAGCTGCTCGCTTCGTCGCCGCATCCGAGTCTGAACGGCTACGGTCGGAGCACTTCTCTTTAGCACAGGCCTGGGTTGCATCGTGCTTACCATCGACCTAGTTTGCGATAATTCTCTTGGAGCCGACGTCCCTGCTTGGCCAGATACATCTTCCCTTTTATCACCCCGCTCGCCAAAGAGAAAGACATTTAGCAATCCAGGCCAGACTTCCTCCATGTCCACGCAAAGTCGGATGATGGAGTCCCGGCATCGGGCAAGCCACCTAGTGATGGTTTGTGCTCGTTCCACCACTTGTTCCCTAAACCCTTCCGGTTCCACAGGCAAGTCGTTAATATGTAACGATGCCATGACCTCCTCGACCTCGGCCAACCGCGCTTCTTCCGGAGAAGCAATTCGGAACGTCGCCGGAAGGGGACGACCCATTCGGCGAAACGCCTCCTTCCTCATACCCCCCTCAATGTTGGGGTCGATCAGACTATCCCTTCTTTCTCATCTTTTGATAATAGTTGACAAAACTGCATAGTATGACCTTTTTCTGCACAATAGTTACATGTGGGCTCTTGCTGCCACGCCCAACGATTTCGTTGTCCGTTCCCGCGGCCTTTACCGCGGCCTCGTCCACCCTGCGGCTGGAACTGCCCTTGATCTTGAGAACTTTGTCCTGCCGAACCACCGCCAGCACTGCCATTCCCTCCTTGATTATTTTGCCCACCGTTCTTCCCTTGTTTACGGGAGGTCCCCTGTCCACCTCGAATATGATTTAAGGTCTTCCTCTCCGCCTTTGTCAATTTACGAGGCGGCTCCTTTCCCTCCTCGCTCTCACTGTCACTTTCTTCTTCCACTGGCCCTTTCCCTTTCCTTTTACTCTTCTTCTCTTTGGCCAGCATGACTTGAAGCTTCAACCTTTCCTCTTTCATGCCCTCCATCATCTCTCTCATGCAGGTCAAAGTTTTGTAAATCTCAGTGTCCTTCACCTCTCCCAGCTTCCCTTTTTCCCGTTCCTCCTTTTGCTGCCTCAACAGCCGGTAGAGGATATCATCAAACTTCCCCACCAGCGCATTTTGCCGGACCTTAGTCCAGTCACACCTCCCTTGCATCCCTTCAACCAACTTCGATTGCTCGACGTCGTTGAAGTTGTCAAGGAAGATGAGACAACGATCTTTGTGATAAGTCTGGGATTACGCGAGCCACATGCTCAAATTCCGATAAAAAATGTTTGGTAGTACCAAACTTTTTACGATCCATCGCCCTCAAATCCTGTAGGTCGAGCAACCGATCGCTAAGCTGGTACTTCTCTAGCAATTGCGCCTTAAAATCAGACCAATCTCGGGAGATTCGCACCAACTCATCGATCTCGTCCCGGTACTCCACCTTGCGAAGCAACTTCTCGTCCGTCCATTCATTGCTATATCCCAACTGTTCAAACTTATCAGCCCAAGAGGAGGCATGATTCCCATCGAACAACGAAACATCAATCTTGGGGTAGGGCTCTCGCTGCGACTGCCGGATGACCCGCGCCAGTTCTCGAATGTCGTTCCTCCCATCGTCGACGTTATCGTGACGTCCTGCAACACTGTCCATCTAGAGACCAAAACATAAACCGAAGAATTCAGTCTAGGAGCTTGGTGGCATCTATTACGGTTTCTTCCTTACATTTGTAGAAGTTCAGAGATTACTAACCTTTTCTTTTAGACAACCACTAGAGCATAACCTTTTACTTGTTCCATTCCCGAGTGTTGTTCCACCAGGGACAACGGTAGTTTGCCGTTATCCCCGGCAACGGCGCCACATGTCGAGCGCATCGGCCCCCACGCGAGCGAGGGCCCTCCCGGCCGCGTCACGCAGGAGAAACTTAGGCTTTCAATCTTTTAGAGACAACTCGGGGACGACACAGTAACCCGCGTCGACCCTTCACCGCTTCGGCGAGTGCGCCAGTTGTACATCCCGCGGTCCCCTACGACAGGATAGGTTCTCGCAGGGCACAACTTACCTTCCCTAAGGGGCTGTCACCACCCTTAGGGGCGTATCCCCGCCGAGCTACCGACCCACGTGCGAAAGTTTTTATAATGCAATTGCAGAGGTAGGCCGGCCGAGGGCGTTTGCTCGTTCGCTGTAGCATAGGTACGCATGGTTGAACGCCAAAGTGAACTCGATCGTCGTCCGTCCCTGGGGCGCTGATCTCCCAGGAATCAGAACGTACGCCGGTCGACTAGGACGTGATAACCTAAGCGTAAGAAATTCTCAATCAATCGTAGTCCCTTCTTTCAAAGACAATCAAGAGTTACTCAAAAACAAAACACTTTTAAATAAAGAAGATTCGGGTTAATGTAAGTTAACTTATCCTCTAAAATTGATACAATCATGCATACCACTCGTTCAAAGATCAACACAGGCTGACTTGACTTCCATCCAACGACGAGACAGAGTGAGTTGACTCGTCAAGGGTAAGAAAATGACTTACACTCATAGCGACACTCAAATGGCGTACAATCAAAATATCTTCACTCTGTCTGCCAAACGGCCGAACTGTCACGATTGCCTACGATGGGGCAGGCGTTGGGATCCTCCCATCTCGTCGGTAGCAATGCAGCTAGTACTTCTGGCACTGCTCCGGGAAACACGTCGGGCCAGTAGGAATAATAGTTGTTCCTGCTAGGGTGGAGGTGGTGGATACACCCTCACCATCTCGAGAGATGGCCCAAGCTACTGACTCCAGCGTCGTCCCGCAAACATATTCAGACCCATCGAGCCTCTGTTTGATGAATGTGTTTGAGTCCTTAGATGAGCTAGAGGAGGAGTGGTCTAGATCAAACCCACTAGCTTCTTGGACGTTGTCAAGGCCCCGAAGGGTGAGATGTTCGTCAGCGAGGTGGTCATTGGCGGCCGCAAGGCCGGGGCTTATTATGACACTTGCTCGACTAGGAACTTCATTAGTCGCGCGTGCGTTGAGAGGCTGCACTTACAGGGGCAAGTGCAACGCCTGAGTCGACCTGTGGAGTCGACATGTGCCAACAAACAGCGCATGGTAGTCAACGACTACCTCCAGGATGTTGAGTGTTGTTTCCCGTACGCGGGAGGGGAATTGAGACAGCGCGTCTCGTTCATAGTGAGTGACGAACTCCCCATGGATATGTTGTTAAGCATGTACTACCTCTCTGCGGCACAGCCCCAGTTTGACTGGGACCGAAGAGTGGTCTAACACATTTTGTCAGGTGGAGGGACCGCCATATTGCGTAAGTTCAAAGCTAGCAGTCTGATTGAGTCCCACGGATGCATGTGTGCGGCCGCGTTCTATAATTATTATAAGCAAAATCAGGAGGAGGGTATGTACCTAGTTTATGTCTCTGCTACAGGCGAGCCGGTGAAAATGCCGCCGGAGATAGAGGGAGTAGTTGTTAAGTACCTTGATCTATTTGAAGAGCCGACAGGGGTTGTTGAGAGGGAGGTCGTCCACGCGATAGAGATTGTCCCAGGGTCTAGCATCTCGAAGGGTAGGATTTATCGGATGTAGCAACTCAAGGAACTCGTAGAAAAGGGTTGGATCCGGTCGAGTGTTTCTCCTTATGGGTCTCCAGTTCTATTCGTAACTAAGAAAAAGGAAGGAACACTGTGCATTGACTATAGGGGCTTCAATGCCATCACTGTTAAGAACAGAGAGCCCCTACCGCGCATCGACGATTTGCTAGACAGAGTGCAAGGGTGTCGGTACTTCAGTAAGATAGATCTGAAGTTCGGGTACCATCAGATTGCAATCCGGCCCGGGGATCAACACAAAACCGCATTTCAGACCAGGTATGATCTATACGAGTTTGTGGTGATGCCTTTCGGTCTTTGCAATGCTCCTGGCACCTTTCAGCACGCTATGAATCGGATCTTTCATGACTACTTGGATGAGTTTGTCATCGTGTACCTAGTTGACATACTTATTTTTAGTAAGACTGTCGAGGACCACGTTGCGCACTTGGACAAAGTCTCGAGTCTTCAGCGACAACACAAGTTCAAGATCAACGGTGAGAAGTGCGAGTTTGGCCGCACCTGTGTCTTGTACTTGGGTCATGAGATTTCCACGGAGGGATTGAAGCCCGATGGCGCGAAGGTGGCCAGCATTCGTGACTAGCCTCGTCCTCAGTCTGTGATTGAGATGAGGTTTTTCTTAGGGATGACCGGCTACTATCGCAACTTCGTGAAGAACTATAGCATAGTCGCCGCCCCTTTGACTGATCTGACCCGCCTTGACACCCCATGGGAGTGGACTGAGAGATGCGAGGCTGCTTCCAGACATCTGAAGCATGCGTTGACGCATTATGAAGTCTTGAAACTTCCTGATCATAACAAGCCATTTATAGTGACTACGGATGCTAGCCAATATGGCATAGGCGTCGTACTTGCACAACAGGAGGGGAAAAAGTTGAGGCCAGTTGAGTACATGTCCAAGAAAATGTCGTCTCAGAAGTTGGCTAAGTCCACCTATGAGACGAAACTCTATGCGGTTTACAAGGCTCTGACCCATTGGAGGCACTCTCTCCTTGGGAGGTTCTTCATCCTCAGGACTGATCATCAGACCCTGAGATGGATGAGAACTCAGCCGGTACTCTCCGACGCTCTCAAGCATTGGATCGAAGTCATTGAGCAGTATAACTTTGACCCGCAGTATCTGAAAGGGAAGTACAACAAGGTTGTTGATGCTTTGTGGCGTAGACCTTATTTCTCAGGTGCGCTGATTACTGAGTTTGATCTCGAGGACAATGTTACTAAGTCCTTGGTGGAAGCCTATCGCGAGGATCCGTTCATGTCTGAGATCATCCGCAGACTCTAGGCGAAGGACAAAGTGACTTCTACCGAGTTTGAGTTGGTCAACGGCTTGCTTTTCCTTGAGAAGGCTGGGAATAAACGTTTGTGTGTTCCTAATAGGGAGTCTTTGCGTAGTTTATTTTTACGAGAATGTCGTGATGCCACCGGACATTTTGGTTTCAAAAAGATTGCAGCCAATTTGTTGCAGCGGTTTTGGTGGCCCACGATGATGAGAGATGCGGAGTTGCACGTGGAGACTTGTCAGGTGTGTCAGAGAGACGAGCCACGTACTTGGATTCCTCTTGGGCTCCTGAAGCCTCTTCCGATTCCGGAAAGACCTGGTGAGAGCTTGTCCATGGACTTCATGGATACGTTGGTCACCAGCAAGAGCGGGATGAGACATATCTTTGTCATCGGGGACAAATTTAGTAAGTATGCTAGGCTGATAGCCATGCCGAAAACTGCAAAAACCGAGTACGTTATCAGACTGTTCAAAGAGAACTGGGTAAGAGATTTTGGTCTACCCAAGTCAATTGTGAGTGACAGGGATGTCAGATTTACAAGTGAGTTGTGGAAGGCTGTTGCTGCCGAACAGGGAACGCAACTGCAGATGACTTCGGGTAATCACCCCGAGGCCAATGGTCAGGCCGAACAATCGAGCTGTCCAACACCTATTGCGGCATTACATTAAGCCCAATCAGGTTGACTGGGACGAGAAGCTCGCTCTCATCGCCAGCCTGTACAACAATGTTGTTCACAGCGCCACCGGAGTGAGCCCTAACAGTCTGTTATTGATATTCAAGCCTAGACTACCTCTAGACTTCTTACTACCTGAAAATCAGACAACTGCTGCACCCGGTACTTCAGAATTTGCATACAAATATGAGCAAAAGATGCAGCAGGCAGTGGAGCAAATGCAGAGAGCTCAGGCGGCAATGATATAATGTGAGAACAAACATCGCCGCCCTTCTACATTTCAGGTTGGGGACAAAGTTTGGGTTAAGTCCTCGGAACTGGGACAGGAGCACGGGATTTCCCGCAAGCTCATGCCCCAGTACTTCGGGCCATGCGAGGTCTTAGACATTGTCGGGACAGATCCGGATGGGCCGTCTTATGTACTCCGGATCCGTGGTCATCTCCGCACTTATCCCGTCTTTCACGCCTCCAAACTTGCACCTTTCAGGGAAACAGAACAGTTCCCTTGTCGTCGCTCAATGCTGCCCCCAACCATGGATGGAGACGTGGATATCGATGATATCGTGGACCACAGGGAGCTGCGAGTTCCAAGACCAATAGGCAGGGGAAGTCCTCCGAAACCGAAGCTGCAGTACCGCGTTCGGTTCCGGCATCATACTGATCCGAAGGAGGATCGCTGGTTCACAAGGGAGGAACTTATGCGGACCGCTCCACAAGTAGCCCACTTTGAGAGATCTCTGCAGAAGGGAAAGCGCCCGATGATTGAAGACGGAGCTTCTCAAAGGACTGTTGAAGCTATGGAGGAGGGAATGCGAGGCCACAGCCTCTATGAGCCCCTTTCAGGCCCTTTTCAGCAGCACGTCGGCCGCCCTACGTGAAGGCAGGCTCAAAGAGGACCTCAGGGTGTCTATTTCGACCACCGCGCAACTAAGGAAATTCAGGCAGTTGCGCAGCGCCGGTTGGTTGAAAGAACCCAGGCCCTGGGCCGCCTGTTTGCATGTATCGAAAGCAGGCCCTGGGCTGGATACGGGGTATGGGCCAAACACAGGGCGAAGGCAGTTGGGCACAAGCAACCACCTCAGGCCCTAGGCCTGATCTGTTTCGGGCTGGGCCTCAGCCTACCGGGGCCTACCGGAAGCTTCTTGGGAAAGGCCCAGCCCACCCTGGGACAGAACGCAGGCAGGCCACTTCCATATAGCAAAGGGCCTGCCTCCGCATTCGACATTCGGGTGCTGGCTGCATGCTGTGCAAGCGCTGCTGCGCTAATAGACGGGCGAGCAGGGAGGAGCAGGCAGCCATAGCCGAGCTGCGTTGCTGTAAGCTGGGTGTGGCGCACGGTGGTCCTTGGGTGCATGTGGCATCTGTGTGTTGGGGAACAAGGTTGTGAGTGAAGCGAGAGACTTACCTGGTGCTGGAAGCGTGCGACATTGGCCACTATCTGTTCGTACGTCGGGAGAGTTGTTGTCGTCAACTTCGACATTGTAGTCTAGGCTAGATAGGATCTGCCATCTATAGTCTGGGCGCCGAGCGCCAGTTAGGATATCAACATTGGTTCTTCGTTGATGATGATGATTAGACTATTCCAGCATTGTCAATTATGAGCTGTTGGTGTGCTCCTATTTGGTGAAACTCGTGATGCAATTGTGCTCTTGGTTCGAGGTCACGACTATCTGGTCTTATGTGTATGATGCTGTTTGATTGTTGAAGTTTGCTATTGCTCATCTTCCTTGCAGATGGAGGGATGGATGATGTATCTTGTTCTCAATGACATATCTTTCTACGGTGCATTGTCTTTTCGTTTCTAAACGGCTGTAGGGGTAAGTTCTTGCTGAAAGTTGTCTTTTCCTTTTCAGTACGGTGGACTGACTTGGTACACCTATCTCGTTGGTCCTAGTCCACGACCTACTTGGGACCTTCGGGACTTAGTGGGACCAGGCCCAATGGGACACGACCTTTAGGACCCAAATCTGTTGCCGCCAATGCATCTCTTTGCTGTGCTGAACTTGGGGGACATACGGCTAGCAAGGGCATTCCTTTCAAGGGGATCTTGATTGGTCTTACTACATGTTCTCACATACTGCCGCGCGTCTGGCTCGGCGACCGTCTGCACCCCTTGAAATCTCCATTGCTGCAGTTAGTTTTCTTCGGCTGACTTATTGTGGTACATGTACCTTGTCAGGTTAGACAAGAGGGAATCTCCAGCTAATCCGATCGGGCCCGTTCGATAAGCCAGTCCTCTCTTTCGTTTTTATTTATTTCTGCTGCGTGAATGCCATCGTAACAGGCCCAATTCTCTCTGTGCCTGCTCCACAGGTTGTTGCGGTTCCTTTGTTCCAAACGTCAATATCCACCCCTATGCCTCTCGCAGACAATCTAACTGCCTGCAGGCTGCAGTCAGCCACGACACCATGTCTTATGCCCTTCAACTTCGATGTTCCACCTGTACAACAGGATGTGGTCCTTGCCAGAGTACACTCTTGATTTTCGAGACAGTCCGTGCTCAGGATGCGGCCCCAAACGTTGAGGGACTGGAACATGATCTGCCCGGATTGCAGTCAACCCCACAAGGCGTAAGCCACATGGGGGATCTGCAAATGGCTGACCAGCATCATTTGGGCAAACCACAAGTCTGTCCCCCTCCATGCGCAAACCACATGAGTGATCTGCACATGACTGACCAACAAACAACCCAAGAGATTTTGGGCTTGCAACACTCGGTGGGTGATCTGCAAATCGTTGGCCAGCATCCGACACACCAGCCTGAGACGCTCACCAATCTCTGTGGTCTGACTGCAATTAATATCTGTCTTCACATTCTCCACCGACCGTTTTATACACCATCATACTTTGTTCCTATCGCCCTTCAGCGTGATGCTGATCTCCCCCACGTACCGCTAGAGAATTGTAATTATACCAGGGCAAGAGGCTTCACCATTGCTGTCCTACAAGTAGCGATGAGGGACCGCCAACTTGAACTACGCAATGCTCGAGCAGGTGAGTGATTGAATCCTCCATCCCACATCTCTGCTTGCATTGTGCACGGAGCTGGCCATAGTACATGCCACTGACCACTCGGAGCTGTGGAACAACGGCATCATGGTCCATGCCATGACTGATGTTACTGATTTCTTACGTAATGATGCTGTTTTCTTGCCTCACCAAACTGTTCGCAATCTCTTTTGTGTCGAAGATCATCATTCCTCTGGCCCCATGCTCCAGCAGGACAATGTACCAACGCTCTGCGACCTTCTCCTAGGCATAGCTACAAACACTACTACACTCGGTTGTAGCCGCCATTGTCTCTGTCACAATCACTACAATCAGATGGTTTCTGCATCCATGTGTGTAGAGGACTGTCCCTCCGTTCTTGACTGCAGGCACCCTCCGCATTCGGACACTTGGTCCATTTTGCGGCCATGGGCACTATACTGAATGCATGGTCTTCTGTGGTGAGCGCTCTTCCGTCATTTTGGCCTGCAATCGACATGCCATATGTCGGGAGCGTATGGTGGGCATGCTCAATGCCAGTCGTCGTGGCAATTGTTGTGGTGATAATGCTGAGCTAGGTATTCCATGTTGTCACCCACTTTATCCTTGCAATGTGTGTCGTCTCTGTCGTCAAGAACGGACTCGCTCTTGAGCTTTTCTTATCCTCTCCTTTGCCTTCATCTTCATTCCACACTTTGTACTTTCCCTTACTTTCCCCTTTTTTTTCTTTTTTTTTTCCGCTTATTCCCTAAGCCCAACCAGTTCAGTCACCTGTCGAATTTGGACAGCACCCCTTCAGACCTTTTTTATAGTCATTATAGTAGTACGGAGCGGCCTAGCTCAGTTGGTAAGGCACGCAAGTGGCATTCAGGAGGTCTTCGGGTCAATCCCCATCGGCCTCATGTACGTTCCTAGGCAAACTTGGCGGCCGCCACCTAGAGATATGCCGTTGGTTCCCCCGAGTGCCATTGAGCAGAGGCTGCTGATGCTCATAGGGGGAGGGGACCGAAGGGGAGGCGCACTGACTGGCCCATCAAAGGAGCTCGGTCCTGATGCTACCGGTTGACCCCTGGCTGGTATCGCTGACCTGCTGTAGCAGTTATCGCAGCTGCTGGTGGGTGCAGCTCCTTTCCCTTTTTTTTTTTTTTTTTTTTTTTTAAAGGCTAATTTCCTAAGCCCAACCAATTCAATCACCTGTCAAATCTGGACAGGACGACCTTTCAGACCTCTTTTTTATTGTCATTATAGTGTTACGGAGCGGCCTAGCTCAGTTGGTAAGGCGCACAAGTGGCATTCAGGAGGTCTTGGGGTCAATCCCCATTGGCCTCATGTACCTTCCTAGGCAAACTTGGTGCCCACCACCTAGAGATATGTCGTTGGTCCCCCCGAGTGGCATTGAGCGGAGACTGCTGATGCTCATAGGGGGAGGGGACTGGAGGGGGTGCGCATTGATTGGCCCGTCAAAGAAGCTCGGTCCTGATGCTACCGGCTGACCCTTGGCTGGCATCGCTGACCTGCTGTAGCAGGTATCGCACCTGCTGGTGGGTGCAGCTCCCGCATGTTCCCTCGTTGGAGGCTTGAGAACGGATGTTACTTTGCCTTTTGGTTGTGTGTTAGTCTTCTCTTCATCTCTCTTCCCTGTGCTGATCACCTTCCCCTTTGCTCTGCCTCTTTCTCACAACGTGCAAGTGGGTCGTTATGGCACACGGATATGCGGGCAGCTCGCGATCAACTTCATCTACGTGGCGAGTCGTGTACGTGAGAGGCATACTGAAGGGGGAGGTAAAAGAAGAATGGTAAAAATAAATGGTTTCAGTGCCCCTTATGATTTTTTTAATTTTTTTTTAATCCTTGCCTTTTGTTTTGCAAAATGCACTATTTTAGTTCATAGTTATGTGATTATATATATATAGGATCAGCCTCCTGACGAGTCGGTGAAACTCCGACGATACAGTTTGTCACAACCCCTCATTTGTTGTCCTCTTCTCCCTCTCTGCCTATGGTTTTTCGGGCAACTCTGTTCGACGATATATAATTGACAGTCTGTAGAGTTTTCCATCTGCTGTGAGTGAGTGATAGTCTGCTTTGATTTTCGTCACAAGTACCTTGAGGGCAGTGGTTGGTGCCCACCTTAGGGTATCATTTGTTGGATAGTCGGTGATGCTTAACCACAACCGGGGTTAAGGGGGATGATCACTATATTGTAATCAGTTAGGGGCTTCTGCAGACTGCCGAGGGTTCAGCCTCCTGATGAGTCGGCGAAAGTCCGACAAAACATTTTGTCACAACTCCTCGTTTGTTGTCCTCTTCTCCCTCTCAGCCTACGGTTTACTGGGAAGCTTTGTTTGGGTATATATATGTATATATGATATATATGTATAATGTATATATATTTGTTCGACGATATATATATATAAATATATGTATATATATCTAAAATCAGACTTGTCACGAACTGGCTTCCAACATGCATGCAAACAAATGTCGAATACGACTTAGCACAATGCGGCCACACAAAGCTCAGAGATAAGAACGTGGCCAGGAACACACTTCAGATTCAACTTGTCTTGAATGGCTATGGCGCACAACGCCTGATAAAAATTCCCTCGTTTAACTGTATCCACCAGCAACTTGTTCACACACACACGCACACACTTGGACACTGGACTAGGATCACCTTTATTGTCATTGACTTACCACGAGGGCACGGGTATGCAGCGCATAGTGTTTGTTGATGCAGTTGGGGAAGGGTGAGGTAGTGATTATGGTGTGCGTATGTTTTGCTATGTTCGCTGTACAACTCGAAGAGTGTGTCTGGGGGGTTCCGACTGGTGCTCTACTAACGATGTTCATGGGACGCTGGACCCAGTTTCCAGCAGGTGTTGCTCCCCACCAATAGACAACATAATGTGTGTGTGTGTGTGTGTGTGTGTGTGTGTGTGTGTGTGTGTGTAAGAGAGAGAGAGAGAGGGAGAGAGAGAGAGAGAGAGAGAGAGCCCTGCAGCATGCATCGTGTCAGTGGCGGGGAGCACAAGGGCAGGTGTTGACCTCCAAAAAAAAAGAGAAAACGTAATATGCCATTGGAACACGAGAGTTTTTCCTTTCCAAAATTCCAGTAGAAAGGGTACATGTATTCGAACACAACGCGCATGTGTTCTATCCGAACTGCTCGTCTATTTGAGAAAAGTGGACCCACACCGTTTTGATTTCGGAATTTTCAAAACTCAAGGACGGGCCTTCTCGGCCTCCAATGGGCAGCTACTGGTCCTTCGCATGCCCCACCCCTTGCTAAGCCCTGAAACCTCAAAATGCCCACCCTCCGGAGCGACCACCAACATTGAAATTTCGATGTCGTTGAAATGTCCAGGGGGGGGAAACGCAACCCTGACGGGCTGCGAACACACCCTACTCTATCCTATGCGGCAGCTATGGCTGTTGTCTTCCTCCTACATTAGCTAGCGGCTATGGCCGCTTCTTCAACCTCTTAGCCCACTTCTTCCTCGGGCACCTGCAGACCTCCCACGCAGCGCTTCCACATGGCTCACAGGCAGAATGAATGAACGAATTGACGGTGCCTCTTTATTTATACTTGTTCTCGTCGATGGTCTGGCACCGTGGCCCAGGCCCAAAATGCGCACAGTCCCACTTGGTACTTGCTAACTGTACAAGGTTAGGACTGGGACTGGGTACTGCTGACTAGAGTAGGATAGGATTGGGACTACCCTTTGCTGACTAGGCTATGAGTGCCCTCCGTTGACTCAGCTACGGTCTGAATCCTAAATCCTACGAAGAACTAGTTCGGATTTATCTAGTACGCCCTAGGCTAGGTAGGACTTGACCTTTCGGAACTGTAGCAGCTACGACCTAGACCGACCCTACGACTACTGAAACTAAAGTCCACGGGTCGAGTCCACGCGACCAGACTATGTACAACAGTCGAACATACGACTTTCAGGGATAGGTCCCGGGTTCAAACACATAGGGGTCAACGGTACTGTACATAGGAAAGGGGACAAGTCATGGGATCGAGCCGTGGGAACTGTCTGTCACGTGACTTCGATCCTCCAAGAATAACTCGATGCAAGGCAGGACCTTTACCCTTTTTTGCTCTATCATAGGCATGGACTATGTCGGGAACGGTTTCTAAAAGTTTGGTTATTGTGAACCAGCGGTCGCCCTCGGGTTTCTGATAAGCGAACCTGACCTT
>BFEA01000550.1:154337-166109 GCA_003427395.1 Chara braunii | reverse complement strand
CATGTACACCCATCCGGACAGGGATACGGACAGGTCGATCCGGACATGTCCGGATTAACCGGAAAATATCGGAAATCCGAACGTTCGGATGAAATCGGGAAATCCGGTTCCGGTGTCCGGACTTGTCCGGTTCACTTGTCCGCCGTTGCCATGGCGAGGACACTAACTACAGGTTCATCTAGCTTCTGAAACTTCAGGCCAAGCTTCAACTTCTTCAACTCTGTAGGACTGATGTAACTACGGGTGGTCCCACTGTCTATAACGGCCCGTACTCGAGCTCTGAATACTTCTACATCTGCAATCAGTACATGTCCTTTACGTTCCCTTTTCATTTTGGCCCAGACCGGCATCCTCTCCTTCAACTCTTCTACCAGACCTGTGAGGGAAGCATCTAGAGAGACTCTAACACAGGCAGTCTAAGGATAGCTAACTAGACGCTGGCCAGCAACCTCGCCATAGACGTACGTGGAGTGGGAGTTTCTATATGGCGTGCACACTCATCTCCACGCAGTCTAAGGGTAAGAGCAGTTGCTACCCCTACTGGTGGCTGCCTTTTGAAGTAGCATTCCAACTAGGCTACCTGATTGGACGTCAGGGACCCCCCTGACCGTTCGGGGTTGTCTGCTCGGACAACCGGTCGGACATCCTCCCCTGGCAGACTGTCCGAGCCCGAACGACAAAAAAAAAAAGAAAAAAGAAAAAAAAAAAGGTCCTCCAAAAAATCTGAAAAACAACTATGTTATGCAGAAACATAAACTGAACAACTTTTGCCTTGGGATGATAATGAAATTCGTTGTCAATTTTAAAATAAAAAATAAAATTAAAAATACCCCCAAATTTTTTTATTTTTTTTTGCGCATTTAATTGCTAAAAATGGAGTTGTCCGGGCCCGGACGTCCGGGACCCCCCTGACTGTCCGCCCAGGACGTCCTGCCATCGGACAACTGGTAACATAGCATTCCAAACACCTTTGTAGCTCGAAACATGCAATGGTACTTATCTACCTTGTCCTGCAAAACATTTTGCCCAATGCCCAGAGTTTCCCAAGGCCGGCCCTTGGTCCGACCAGGGTGGCAACCACCCCTCCTAGGAGGTGATCGATCTGAACGCGGATAGTTACACGGGGGATCGTGATCCCTGCCTCCCGCTTGGCAGTTTCCATTGCCGCCAACCCCCGACGGCCTTGCCTTCGACCACCAGAGGCCTGACCATTTCTGGTTTGGCCTTTTCCTCCTCCCTGCAACCTCTCTCCAGTTGCGACAACAGCATAGGTACCCCGCTTCCCTATACTACTGTTTGTGTTCTCAAGGCCCCACTCTATATTGCTATAAGGGACCTCTGCACCACCCTCCTCCATTGTCAGTATAAGATGGTCCTTGGTTGTGACTTGGGCAGAGATGGTGGGACCTTTCCAATTTTTGCCCTTGACAAGGTCCTTGTGCCAGAAAGTGGTAACTGGCATAGAGTGGGAAGCGAAGGCAACAACTTCCCTACTTAACTGGTCATAAGTCATCCTAGGTTGTTGCTTCTTCTCGAAGAAGTGCCCTTACAGTTGCTCGGGCATCGAGTGGTAGAACAGTTGGATTAGTTGTGCCTCTGTAGCACCATCCACGACCAATTCATCCATGGCGACCTTAAGAGCGTAGGCACTCCTTCGCTGTCCTGTATGGATGTTTTGGAGCTTATCGGACGCCCTAATCCCTCTAGTGACGTCTGCAAACATTTCTTTAAGAGCGGCGAGGAAGTCACTCTTATGATTGATCGAGGAATAAGCAATCATATCGTTCTTACAGCAGGCAGCGCTTGCAAGCGACCTAGCGAAGCTAGTAGCTTCCTCTCTCATTGGAGGGTTGGTCTTGCGATCGTCGCTCGGGAAAGTCGTCTCGTTCCATCGGGCACCTGAACGATAAATGAGGGTCCTTCCGGTGCGTCACCAGCGGGCGCTACAATGCTCCAAGGCCCCATCCATTTATCTTGCTCATGATTGAATTCCGCGCCGGGGACCCGAACTAGGTTGCGTGTGTGGAACAGGCAAGGAAGACGCTGACGGTGACGGCTCATGCGTTGCTGTGTCCTTGACATCTGGTCCCGTGCCTCGGCAGTAGCTCTTGCATTCGTCGAATGAAGACAAGGTGGTCGTCGCTCTCGGTTGTCCGTGGAATGATAGTGTCCAACGGCGATGTGAATGGCGAGCCATGCTCGAACTCAAAAGGCGGCATCGTGATAGCCGGGTGGACTATTTGTATGCCAACTCCACGTCTGGCAACCGCTCGACCGAATCCCTTTGATTGGGGTGGATAAGAGTGTGAAGAAGTACCTGTGTGGTTTGATGCGCTCTTTCTGTCCGACCATCAATCTGCGGGTGCCGAGCGGAATGAGGCTTGAGAAATGGACCCCATTGTTTGACGAGAGGCAACCAAAAGTCGGACATGAACCGAGGGTCGTGGTAGCAAATGATCTCCTTGGGGTAATCCTTGGTGCGAGTCCAACCGGCGCAAACAACCTCGGCCAACTCTGGTGCCCTGGCGTGATAGCGGCAAGGCAAAAACATGATGAACTTGGTGATTCGATCGATCACCGTGAGAATGCCATCCATGTCGGTCTTTTGCTTTGGGAACGGTCCGATGATGTCCATGGCAATTGATTCCCGTCGTCCTAAGAGGACCCGTAATGGTCAACTCCCTGAACGGATGATGGTTGTTAGGTTTGAATTTGGTGAGTCGATCAACCAATGTGAGAATCCCATCCATGCCGGTCTTTTGTGTTGGGAACGACCGGATGATGTCCATGGCAATCGATTCCTGTCGTCCTAAGGGGACCCGTAATGGTCGCAACTCGTTGAATGGATGATGGTTGTTGGGTTTACAATGCCGACAAACCTCGCATGAATCGCAGTAGCGTGTGACATTGTTGAGAAGGCCAGGCCACCAAAAGCACTTGCGAAGTCAGCCAATCGTACGATTGACTCAAAAGTGTCCGGTGGCGGGAGCATCGTGGAACTCACCAAGAAGCCGCATGCGCAAGTGTAGATCACTTGGCACGCAAAGAAGATCCTTCCCCCATGAATGGACAAGTGAGTAGCCCTCTTGGATCCGATAATGTGAAGGCGTTGGGTTTGAAGGAGCAATTCAAGTACTCGTTGCGAAATGGTTGACTTGATAGTCGTGGATGAAGTTGTTCCTCAAGTCGTCGTCAATGTCAAACGCCGAGTAGACCACGGTACAAAGGTTCGACCGCCACGAAAGAGCGTCCGCAAAATGGTTTGACTTTCTTGGGATATGATCGGGGAAGCAGTCAAACTTGTCGTTGAAGGCCATCTAACGGGTAATGGTACCACTGATCGCGTCTTGGTCTTTGTTACGATCTTGGCCAATTTCGAAGTATACATTCATGAAAAAGTACAATGTTGTCCAATTGCAAAAAGAAATGAATGAACTTGAGACGAGAGAGAGGGAAAGAAGAAGAAGAAGAAGAAGATGTACTCCAACATAGACCAAAGATAAGGCTGTTCTTCCTCGCCAACCAATCTCCTCCTCCTGCGCAGCATGAGGTCCAGCATAGCCATGGCCACCCTTCCTCTTCCTCTTCATGTAGGCCTAGGCTACGGCGGACTACTGAGGGCTCTACCCTCCTGTCCAAGGGACAACCCAAAGCAGCTATGTTGCTACTCTCCTGTCCCAAGGTCAACACAAGCAGCTATGTCGTTACCCATTCAGCTGCCATGCCTGACTCTATCCCGAGCTTCCTTGATTCGGCGCTACCCCAACTGGGGCCTTTTAGATGCAGCGCCTAACAAGGTGATGAAGATGACGTGCACCATAGCCAGGTAGGTCCCTCGCCACTCTCCTCCCTGGTCCACTTCTCCCTCCTCTTACCGGTACAGCTCCACCATAGCCAAGGTGGAAGCTCTCGACTTCTTCCTCCCAGCAGCGTTGTAGTAGCCAGTGCTCCTACAGTCAGCACTCCAGCAGCGTGTCGCCAAACTTGCACACTGAAGAATGAGGCCGGGCGCTTCCCTTGGTCTCTTGATATAGCAGCCTACTTGCCTCCTGGGGCCTCCAAGCAACCGGTACCTCCTCCCTTTAGGAGGGAAACATCATTGCAGACTCTCATATTGCTCGTACAGGCTCTAGACTCAGACTGGGTGGACTCGTATTGACCTAGACCTAGCCTACCGCTACGGGGCCTCTAAAAGTGCCAACGTTGTCTTCTTCTGCTCGGCCTCGAGTACCCGGCACATCTACTGCTACTAGGTGCGGTATCGGCCTACCTGCTACTTGAGCGTTTTTCCGGTGCTCTAAGTGTCGCGGGCCTCTGACTGCGCCTCCTGCTGCAACCCTCAATATTACGGCCACAGGTAAGTACCGGCCCTATGGTCCTCCCAAACAAGCAAGTACCCTTGCGGGTCACACACACACTCATGCCGACAAACATTTAGACAGGTACGCAGCTCAATAAGCACGCACACATACAAACTTAGAAAAATCAAGCAGAATGCGGGAATCTCAGCAAGGCATCCATTGCATCGGCAAAACTTCAGAAATCACCAGTGTTTTGAGTCTGTGTTATGGCGGGTCATTACATCTTGTAAAGGACCAAGAAATTGTTTTTGACCGAGAAGATAATGCCACCACCGCTCGAGCGCATGTACGAAGGCCAACCACTCCTTTTCCCGTGTGTCGTCAATGGAGTGCACGACGGGCACCTTCTTACTAGAGTACTCGACTGAGTGCCAATCCACGCCATCATGTTGCTCGAGGACAGCACCAATGCCATAGCCGGACGCATCAGTAGTGACGCGCGTCGGCAAAAGCGGGTCACAAATGCATAAAACTTCCACGGATAGCAAGGCGTCTTTAATGGCCGAAAAGGAGGCCTGCGCATTATTGTCGAAGTCGAACAGTCGGTCCTTGCATTGAAGCTTGGTCAAGTTAGCTGCGATCTTTGAATAGCCTTTGATAAAGCGCTGGTAGTCGCTAGCTAGACCGAGAAATGAGCGAACATCCGTGATGTTTTTCGGTCCGACCACTTTTGGACGGCTTGAATCTTGTCTGATAACAGACTAATTCCCTCCGGTGTGACAAAATGGCCCAAATACTTTGACTCTTGATGTAGGAATTCACACTTGTCGCGGTTGGCTGTGTACTTAACGCGATGAAGCGTCTCCAACACACGTCGAAGATGCTCAAGGTGACCCTCCAGGGTTGGATTATAGACGAGAATGTCGTCCAAGTAGACCAACACAAAGTCCAATATCACGCGGAACTTGTTGGTCCTCGTCAGTTAAAAGGTCGTCGGGGCATTGGTGAGGCCAAAAGGTATGACCACCCATTCAAAATGCCCGTACCGCAGCTTGAACGTGGATTTCTAGCGATCTTGCAGGTGTATCGAGATGATAGTTTGACTTCAAGTCTAATTTGGGAAAATACTTTTCGTCGCCCAAACACTTAAGAAGATCGTCGATACGAGAAAGAGGCCTCACATTTTTGATTGTTTGCCTTGAGCTTGTGATAGTGAATGTACAAGCGAAGGTCCTTGTTCTTCTTTCGTACAAAGAGAACCGGCGCACAGTATGGTGAGCTACTAGGGCGGATCCAACCCTTACCCAACAAGTCATTTAGTTGCGAGTGGAGAACTGCGAGGCTGTGCGAGCTCTTCCTTGCTCATGCTATAGATGCGACCCTTCGGCACCACGACAGCACCATCAAGGATGATCTCATGGGAGATCGGCCGATCCGGCACCACACCGGTAAGAGACTCGAAGATGCCGGCGAACTCATCAAGCAAATGCACCGCGCGAGGGGCTGAAGACAACGCTGAAGACAAATCCGTAGTTGAAGATTCGGTCGTTGCGACAGTGTCAAGAAAACAAAGGACGATCTTATCGGTCCGCTCCTAAGGTGTCTCGGTCCGCTCCTATGCACAAGTGGCCCGAAAAAACTTGGCTGTCACAACTTGGCATGGAATCGAAGGATGTGGAAGAGGAATGTTGCACGGGACTTTGGCATCGAAAGCATTGTGAACGGTAAGTGTCGGCCGATGGAAGTTGATTGTGTGGTCCACACTTGCGAGCCAAGGCATCCCCAAAATGATGCCGAAGTTCGTGTCCAGCACGTCAAACGTGATTGGCTTGCGTGCATTTGGTGCGAAATGAACCTGCATGCCCCAAAATAGCGATCAAGAAGTTGTTGCGTCTGACCTTTCGCCATCTTGATTGCCGTAGGATGTGGCTTCCTTCGAACTTGTGGGCCAAGCCCGACCCTTTATATAAAGGATTGGCCCATAAAATTGCGAGTCGTGCCGCTATCCAGCAAAGTGTTGTAGGGAACGCCCAACTTGGATGCGGACACAAAGGAGTGGTGTGTTGTTATCGTCGTACCACTGCATGCGAAACTCGCGGGCCACCTTGGAAATGTACGCAAGGAGGTCCCCCACCACAACTTCATTATCGTTGGCGAAGTTGGTGGTGCTTAGGACAAATACGCATGCAAATGAGTGCATAGTTCTACGCATTGCGGACCCGGTAAGCAGCCCGTTGAATGCAGAGGAAGCCATGCAAAGTCCTCGGGTCCAAGACCTCCACGTTGAACTCACGTGCCGAATCCATTGAAGAACCACTCGAAGACAATGAACTGGCGCTGTTACCGAATGGAGAGGAAACTGCGCACACACCTTGTCCTTGAGCTAAAGAACCCGGTGGTGGAACGAGTCGGGCAGCAAAGTCCTTGAAAGAACGAAGAAGAGGACTCACGACTTTCTGCATATGCCTCGAAACTAAGGGAGGTTGCTCGCTAAGCAACTGGTTTCGAAGGCGTCGAGAGTGCATCCGTATCACTTTCGGCGTTGCGCACCTTCTCGAATGAGACTTTCCCTTGGCTTTCGTGGGACAGTTCGTGGTGTCCTGTGCGTCGCTGTTGCACCACAAACAACATCGGTACTTGGAGCGTATCTTGTAGACGCCCTTCGAGATGCCATAATGGAGCCAAGGTTCTTGAGCTGTTGTTCTGGTCCCGGATGATGAAGAGGTGTTTGCCTTCGATTTGCCGCGTCCTCGACCCTTGGTCGGGCGGCCACCATCCCAGGCAGCTGCTACCATATCTCCCTCGTCTTATGAAGCAACCTCTTTGCTTGGACCGGTTGGCGTTGTTGCTGCGACCATGGCCACCGATGCTGATCTCTGATCTAGCGTGCGGAAGATGAACGGCTAGCATTTCGGGCTTCCGTGTTCGTCACGATCATCTGCGAGGCCCTGTTGAAATGTAACTCGCTCGTGGTTAGTGTTGGCGTTTTGCAATGTCGGGCTCAACCTCGTAATGCAGTAGTGTTTGATTCTTGTGACGCTGATCGGTAGGGTGGGTGTGGATGCCGAGCGTTGGAACTCGGCGATCCAATCCGTGCTCGGCAAGGAGTTCTGGTGGAACTTGGGAGGTTCCACTTGGAATCGTGTGTGCCATGCTGTCATGAGATCTGGCCAACTGATCTTCGTGTGGAGCTTCGAGACGACAACCTTGTTCATGGACAAGATGTTGTCAAGCCATGCTTGACATGCACCACCTAACCGGTGATAAAGATGAGCATGTTGGTTGGTGTTGCACACATTGTACATGTCCAAACACAAATCAAATTGTCGCCACCACAAAATTGGATCGGTCTTCGATGCATCGCAGAAGATCGGGATGTCGTCCAACTTGGGTGGTTGGTCGGGAGGTGACGAGGTTGGACTTAGCGCTGCTGCTCCAACTGCTGATCGACTGTTTGGAGTTGCTTATTCGTTGTATGCTGCTTCTGGGCACCATCCTTAAGAGCGCCTACGTCGAGATCCGAATTGTTGTCGTGACCGACAAGATTGGAGGGACCGGCGGTCGGAGTATGATATCCTCCTGCTGTGTAATGCAGGTGGCCAACACAGCAGGAGGCCAGCAGGTTTGTGACGCGGGTGAGCATGCAAGCTTTCTCCCACAGTCGCTGGCTCCCTCTTCCTCTACCTCCTTTCGCCAATCACCAGCCAGCGCGTGCAATGCGCATTCCTCCTGGAACAGTCCCTCGCATCGTCGTACCCGTTCTTCATCTGCAGCCTTTGCTGCTGCTGCTTCGATTTTCTTGCAGTTTTCTTCCACATGCTGACGTTTTTCCTCTAATGCCTCCGCCATTTTCCGTATGGCTGTGGCCGAATCTGTTCTCTTCTTCATCTCCGCCATCAGATTCAACATGCAGGTGACCACTAGCTTACGCCGCAGTGGCGGGTGGCAAGGGCTGACGTGGCGGGTGGCAAGGGCTGACGTGGCACTATGCTGGTGCTAACGTGGCACTATGCTGCTGCTGACGTGGCATTGATCGGCTGTCGACGTGTCGCTGACATGGTCTGCTGATCTGGTCTGCTGACATGTCACTGCTGATGTGACTGGCTGATGTGGTTTGCTGAGTGTCACTGCTCCGTGGCCTGCTGACGTGGCAACTCACCAATGCTCGCAGCAGAGGAGGATCAGAAGAAGAAGAAAAAGAAGAAGAAATGCACAACAACGTAGGTGGGGTGGGTGGGCGGGGAGAGAGTGGGAGATAATAAAAAAGGCTAGCACCTCCCCAACCCCGTGGGGTCACATTGATCGCGCAGATAAGAAGCCACTAATCCAAAATTTGAAAGTTCGAACTCTGCTTTGATTTTTTTTTGGAAAATGAAAAAAAAAAAAAATGGAAATGGCAAGTTCGGTAGGTCTCCCAAATCCCCAATGTGCCAAGTTGAAATTGTAATAATAAAAAAATAAAAATTTGGAACCTCTGACTGAAGTTATAGCAGAGAACGAATAAAACGAATAATTGACCTGCGAAAATTTCTAAAAAACAAAATTCAAAATATTTGCGGATGAGAGTAAGCGCAACAATTTTCAATTTCGAAAAGTCCCCAAAACACAAACTGCGAAGAGATATGTCCGAAAGAAATAAAAATTTTGGATTTACCAAAGCAGTGGAATTTTGAAATTCTGAAAAGTGAAGGGGGGAAAAAAAAAATCAGCTATTTGGCAATTGTGGGATTCCAGATTTACAAAAATAAATAAAAAAATGAATTTGCGCAAGAGAGAGAACTTCAAAATTTCAAGAAAAAAAATAAATCGAAATTTTACAGTGAGACAAAAATCGCGATTGAAAATTAATTTGGTTATCCTAATTAATCAATCAATCAATTAATCAATCAATTAACCAGTCAACCTCTTACTTGATCAACCAACCAATCAATCAATCAATCGATCAATCAATTGATCAATCAATTGATCAATCAATTAGGTGAGATTGTAGTCCTATGTCACTAGCGCAGCTCCGATACCAACTGATACATGATCGATCGACCAATATATATGGAGCCACAGGATCCGCAAAGTGATGAAAAGGACTCGAATGGACAATGTAGCATCAACAAAGCATCAACAACCAATGTACATCCAGATACATACACAAAACAAGGAAATTAGTATGGTTTTCGACACGGTGCATTCTAATTAAATTCGATTAATTAATATATAGATATAGATCTCTATCTATATCGATATTATATTAATAAGAATATATCTATAATAAATCTATCATAAGATTATATATCTAAAATATCTAAAATARCGATTTCTATGATCATAATTTACATATTCATTTATGATTGATCCCGGGTGGCCAGCCCGTGCAAGGACCAGGGAAGGTCCCAACGAAAAAAAAAAAAAAAGGATCCGGAAAAAAACTATGTTATGCAAAAAAAAAAATTGAACAATTTTTGCCTCAGGGTCACATCGTTGGTAAGGCACACAAGTGGCATTCAGGAGGTCTTGGGTTCAATCCCCATTGGCCTCATGTACCTTCCTGGGCATGCTTGGCGCTCGTCACCCAGAGATAGCACGTTGGTCCCCCCAGTTGGCATTAAAAAGCAGTCTCTGCTGATGTTCATAGGGGGAGGGGTAATCGGGGAGGCACAACGACTGGCCACTCAGATGATGCTCGGTCTCTCTCCCACCGGCTGTCCCCTGGCCGATGTCCCCCATTGGGGGTTCCCTGAAGGCAATCAAGGCCACCTTGGGCTGAAAAGGCCACCCGTTGTCAGATTGGACACAATATTGAATTTACCTGGGCTGGTTAGTTTGATGATAATACCTCAAGGCCATCGCCCTTTAAAAAAATAAAAAAAAAAAATAAAAAAATCTTTTCTACTTTTATTTTTCTTATTTTTTTTGGCCCGGTCGGGCAAGTGACCCCGGGCCACTCTGGTAGCCTAGATTGATACTAAAATCAATATCAAGAATTCTTTAATTTCATGCAAATGAGACTTGGCGGGTCTTTTGGAGGCAATCGAAATCACATCAATAATCTCTATTATTGATGTGATTTCGATTGTCTGCTTGTCAGGATTGATAGAGACGCTTCGTCTAGCGAGCCTGCTGATTTACTCTATCCACTCGAGCGGCCTTTCTACCGTATTTCTTGGTAGCGTATGTAAGAATTGCGAGTGTTCCAGCATATAGCCAGATTTTATAACTGCCCTGAAGTTGGCAGTTAGAGTTACTGCCACCGTTTACTGGGGCTTCCGTTCGAAGCTTATGTCACTTCTCGCAGTGGAAGACTCAAAGATATGACCCGACCTGTCTTATGTCACTTCTCGTAGTGGAAGACTCAAAGATATGACTTGACCTGTCAGATACTGATGTGACTCAACCCATCACACACCACACATGTGAGAGAGGAGGATGGACCTTATACATAGAAGAAAAGGTCCCTCATTACACACTTGGGGAGATGCCACGGATGAGGTGAGGGAGGGGCGAGACGAAGATGGAGACGAGGGAGAAGACCAAGACTGCGATAGTGAAGTCCAAAAATAGTCTCCCTGCCGAATGTCTGCAGCAAAAATGTCGAATCAGATCCTGGGCCTCATAGCCCGATATAACCTCTGCCTGAAACCTCTCTCTATCTCTCTCTATGGAAGAAGAAGAAGGAGAAGGAGAAAGAAGAAGAGATGGAGGGTGAGAACAGGAAGAAGGAGAAGATGTCGTCCTCCTCGTTGTCTCACCTGCAGGTAATTGCCGCCATGTACTAACCCGTCGGCATGTCTCTCTCTGTGCAGCAGGTCGCTGGCAGCTATGGCGGCCAGGTAAGTACTTCACCATTGCAGGTATGACCACCGACTCTCTCCCTACCTACACCTCTAACGCAGCACTGTATCGCGCTGCTCCAACAGTCTGTCATCCAAGATCTGAGCTACTCAGAACTGTGTGGTGATGCGCCTGGCTGGTGTTCCCCTTGTCCTGGCCTGAAACGACCTGCCTGGGTCCCTACAGGACGTCCAGGCTCTCTGTCGCATACCAAGATGGTGCAGACCAGAACCAACAACGGACCTCTCATAGATAGAGCAAAATACCACAGCGGAAACTGGAATACCAATGTTCAGACCCAATCAATGTCAAAATGCAGACTGGACATACATCGTCATCATCATCACACGGTGTGAATGGCCTAGCGTCGACTGGACACACACCGTCATCATCATCACACGGTGTGAATGGCCTAGCGCCACACACAAGGACGAAGGCACCAGGCACAACTCGTACACAGATGAGGAGGAGGGGGAAGAGACGAAGAAGAGTGGGGGAGGAGATGAGAATGTCGTCGACCCAAATGTCGTTGACATCACTCCCAAATAGGCCCCCCCACAGTGTCTCTCTACAATGTTGAGTCTGAATCCCAATGTTGCCAATCCCTCTCTCTCTCTCTCTCTCTCTCTCTCTCTCTCTCACACAC
>BFEA01000550.1:125033-144680 GCA_003427395.1 Chara braunii | reverse complement strand
TTTGCACCTGATTTCCATTTGAAGTTTCAAGCCATGGACCGAACTACAGATATAGTGTAGTGACCTTACATCAGCATGAAAATAGAGCCCTAGGAACGGGTGTGCGAGTATTGAAGGATCTGTGTCCAAATGGCTTGTTGCACTGTCCCCCCTCTGTGGACTAGCAACACTCGAATTGTCAAATGTCACTGTAGAAAACCTGATATTGGACAGGCCTGAATCTTGACCGAGGCTCTCAGTCAACAAAGAGCTTAGTAACTGAGAAAATATGCTATGAAATTCTGCTCCGTAATATCAAGCTCAAAATTGACAACGGTATTAAAATAAATGAACACACAAGTATACTTGAGCACCAGTCGAAGCAAATCTCAATCGGAGGGCACATCATAAACCTCGTTGGATGATGGAAGTTGAGGGGGGTGAAGAATGTAGTACATTCTGGAAGACGAGGAAGAAATGTGCCAATGAACATGCAAATAAACTTGAGCACCAGTTGAAGCAAAACTCAATCGGAGGGCACATCATTTTAGTTGGGGGGGGTGAGGAATGTAGTACATTCTAGAAGACGAGGAACAAATGTGGAAAGAAAATATTAAGAGAAATGAGCACGTGCAAGGAACATGAGCAACAGCGATATACAGAAAACCAAGTTGCGAAATCACGCAGATGTCCAAGTAGTCATGTACAAGCAGAGAACGCCAATGCACCGTGATTCCATCCAGATAAGAGCAATACAATGAACTTACGAGTCAATGTCCAAGCCCTCAGGCCACACCAACACTGTATCCAATGTCGCTCCTACTCTGTCTGGCGCCCAGCGTCCAGCCTACATTACTCGCCTATCCTACTACACCAGCGTTCACGCAACAGGCTCACTTCGACTTTGGAGACCAAGGTACGTGACGTCAACACCATAGCTCACCTCCCTCATGCACCAGGTATGTATCTCGTCTCTCCCCTCATCACCCCTGACTTCCCACAGTGTGCATTCTCAACACCTAAAGACCACGATCGCCATCCAGACCTGCGCCCACTGCCCAGCAGTGCACCTCACACCCCGGCGCCCGTGCACGCGACCCAGCCGGCAGCTTCGTGCAGATCACGAAGTTGTAACGCAGCAGCGTGGCCGCATTGCCTGCCTAGGCCAGAATGCCCTGCCCAGCGATGCTCACTTTCCTATATGGAAAGTGAGCTCAGCCTCTGCTGCCTCTGGTCCTGGCTGGGCGAGCATCCAGTAGCTTCCGGGCCTCAGTGCCTGCGCCCAGGCCCAGTTGCAGTTATGGGCCTGCGCCCTTTACAGTTGGGCATGTCCAGGCAGTCCACGGGCCTCCACATGTTTGCTGTGATCTCATTGGCTCACGGCCACTATGTGCCGACAATGCTGCAATCTCATGGTCCGTGGCTGTTGTATGATGTGTCAGCCTCTGAAAACACACACCCAGGGCCTTAACTGTACGGGGCCCTGACTCAACTGCCCGTTGAGGCTGCAAATTCCGGAAAGAGCCTAGAGAGGCTCGCGTTGCTCTTTAACCGACTGGTATGCTGCAACTGTCTGATACGCACATATGGAAAAATGTCAAATCTTGGCCTCTTGTGAATATTCAGGCCCGCCTTCACTTAGGGTGGGCACAGGGCTTGCTGGGGGCCTCTTCCCAGAACATGTGCATGTCTGTTAAGGGCCCTGCGAGGGCTTATTCCCCACACATATACGGCCCCTTTAGGGTGATCACACTGGCCTGTACCCAGGCCTTGGCACATATTGCCGAGGCGTCACATCCTCGCATACCTTCCCCCTTAGCTTTGAAAGTCCCGTGAGACGCCTTTAAATTCTTCATCCACCTGATGTCTGCAGTGACTTGGTGCGGTAGAACTGCTTGTAAGATACAGAAGATATGACTTCTAGGAGGCCTTATTTTGGATGTGTAATGACGAACACAGACTGAGAACATTGCTGATTTCTGGTATCTGCCGCTGGAATGAATGCCTTGCTGAGGTTCCCACATTCTGTTGTGATTTCCAAGTCTGTGTGTGTGTGCGTGCCTGCTGGTTTGCATGCCTGTCTGAGTGCTTGACGGCCTGACTGTGCGTGGCCCACAAGGGTACTTGTTGGTTGAAAGGCCCCGCAGGGCCGATACTTACCTGTGGCCGTGGCTTTGAGGGTTGCAGTGGGGAAAACACTCAAGTAGCAGGTAGGCCGGTACCACTCGAGTAGTGGTAGAAGTGTGGGGTACTGGAGGTCGGGCAGAAGACAAAAGTTGGCATTTTTAGAGTCCCAGTAGCGGTAGGTTAGAGGTAGGCCAGTACCAGTCCAAGTAGCCTGAGTCTAGGGCCTGTCCGGATGATATCAGAGCCTGCAATGATGTTACTTTCCAAAAGGGAGGAGGTACTGGTTGCTGGGAGGCCGCTCGGCCTAGGAAGTCACTGCCCAAGAGGCCAGCAGGCCGCTATATCTTTGAGAGGAGCAAGCAGCTCCTCCTCATTTGCAGTATGCAAGGATTGGCGACATGCTGCTGGAGCCAAGCGCTGGACTAGGGAAGCGCTGCCTGGAGGAGAAGAGCAGCTGGGCGCTCAGCCTGGCTATGGCGAGCAGCCCAGCGGAGGAGGAGGAAGAAGGGGATGAAGGAGGAGAGTGGTGAGGTACCTACCTGGCTATGGTGGACACCATCGTCATCACCTTGTTGGGCTCTGCATCTGGAAGGCCCCAGTTGGCGTAGTGCCACACCAAGGAAGCTCGAGACAGAGTCAGGCATGGCGGCTCAGTGAGCAGCGGCATAGCTGCTTTGGGTTGTCCTTTGGACAGGAGTGCAGCGACATAGCTGCTTTGTGTTGTCCTTTGAACAGGAGGCAGAGCCCTTAGTAGTCTGCCATAGCCTAGGCATGTCAGAGGAGGAAGGAGGGGGGAGCCATAGCTATGGTGGACCTGTTGTTGTGTCAGCAGTAAGAAGGAACTTTGGATATTGATTCTGGTTCATCCACTCATTGTTATTATTATTATTGGAAGAAGAATAAGATTGGCGAAGTGAAGGAGGAGGACGGTGGAGAGAGAAGGGGGATTTGTCATTGGTCTTGCTGGTGTACATTTTCTTCTTCTTCTTCTTCTTTCTCTCTTCTTTGGTCTCTATCTCTTTGCAAGTGCTTTCATTTTTTTCGCAATTGGGTGGCATTGTCTTTCATTGTGAATTTGCACTTTGGGAATGACCAGGATCGTAAAAGATGTCTCTGTCCATGGTTGGGGGCAGCACGCATTCGTAATGAATGATATAATCAGTTCTCATTCTCCATGCGTGCCGGCTGGTATCCTACAGATCGAAGAGGCTTTACACGAATGCGGGTAGTGTAGGGGTGATCATCCGAATCAAACCCGAAAAGAAATCAGGAACCAGACCAGAAACCAGATCGGGTACCAGGTCAGACTATTAATTACTCTATTAATTAGTATAGCAACCTTCTAGATGTCAAGTCTTTATGCAACTGCTCGTGGCCTAATTCAAGGCTCTTTCTCCTTATTTATCTAATGTATAGTCATCCTGATGCAAATCCACAGCCTCCAGCAGCTGTTTATAAATAAACTTCTGAACTGGCATACAGAGTTGTTGATAATCAGGTTTCAGATAGGAAGGAGTTTACTATTAATGTACGCTTGCAGCAACTGCCACGACGTAGAAAGTCCTTTTACCGTGCTTCAAGATCGATTCCGGAAGGTATTTCGCAGTTAGCTGTCCTTCTGTCTCGGCCACTTGCTTTTTGGAGTTTGGTTATAAAGTAGACATCTCAAGTGTGTCTGAGCAGCTAGGCACTCTGGTAACCCATGTAGGTCTGCCCGTACGTTAGTTAGCCCTTGAGGTCTCAGAAAGAGCGATTACCTAGCTTACTGCAAAGATCAGTCCTTTCCGTAAAATACCTTACACTTCTTTGTCCCGCTGGTTTCACATACATTTGAGAAACATAATCAGACGGAGAATGAAGGTTTTGTATGTTTATTATTAAAATAAACTACCCAAAAGTGTTTATTGTAATTTTTTAATTAGTAAATTATGAAATCGAGTTTTATGTTATTTATTTGGAGATCCCGCTGGTTTCACATACATTTGAGAAACATAATCAGACGGAGAATGAAGGTTTTGTATGTTTATTATTAAAATAAACTACCCAAAAGTGTTTATTGTAATTTTTCAATTAGTAAATTATGAAATCGAGTTTTATGTTATTTATTTGGAGATCCTCAGTCTCCGCATCCCCATCTCTTTTAGTTAGATTTTCATATATATGGCCCTATCCATCTCTCTTTCGTTTGATTCGCCAATCGTCATCTCATAACATAAGAGTCATCCTATAGTTCTTTCCTTCATGGGAAGGAGTGTTAACTATCTGTTGGACAATCTCCCTGTTTATGATTCCTGGCCGGTTCCAAGGAGATACGAACATTAAGGGGCAACATTTTCTCTCTTTGAAGAAGCTTGATAGGCCTTCCCTTCCAAGACTTCGAAATTAGGCAGATATCCCACCTTTGGTTTTGTTTGTCACTATAGGAACACTTCAACCTCAAAGTGGTACCTCAAAGCGAAATGTTACAACCAGCTTGTCGCTATGCGGCAAACGAGATTAGTGTCCACAGTTGCCTTCCCCCTTAGCTGGAGGAACTTGCTACAATTTTCATATTGCCATTACACACATCTTTTTGGTGTGGCCTACGACAAACTCCACAGTTCTCCTTGGCCGCTGCACTAGATTCTAGAGCGCAACATTCCCCCCCAAAAAAGACTAATGTAGTCCTAGGTAGAGTCATCGTCTGCGAGAGCCCTATCAGGTTAAGGAGTTTAACTATGACATCTACCAACCCTCAAGACCTCAACTATGGTCATCCAGGCAGCTAACAGGTTTTCCATAGACCGTTTCGGCTAGCTCCTCTAAGAAACGTCACATGAACAGAGCATCATTTGATCTAGATGTGCTAGCAGGGTGACTAAGGACTCGGGCTACCTCTGAGATGGTGAGGGATCTTCGACCATCTCACACTGCGCAGAAGCGGTTACAACTTCTTCCCGCCAGATGTGTTTACCCTGGGAACTGCTCGCAGTGCTTTCCCAGGTTGAGAGTGCCTCATACCCCCTATGAGGCCGCACCCTCACGGTAACCTACTCGTTTGAACCTTGCCTCTCGGTACGACCGTACAAGCCACACCCTTAGCAAACATTCCTCACCGGGCAGTTTCCCACACACCCATTGCAAGACTACTTATTCCTATTGGTAAAGTAGAGTTTCCTGTTGGCTCCCAGACTTACTAACCTACTGCAAATTAGTCGCCTTAACCTTCTCTTAAGACGGCCAGCACTTCTCCCTCAGAAGTCTTATGATCGCCGACCACTTTGTCTATCCCCCAAGGATCATAAACTCCCTCTACCCCTTCCTGATTTCTATCAGAAACTGTACAGAGTAGGACTTCCCCTTTAGGGTTTTGATCCTGGGATAGGTTCTTCTTCCTCCCTTTGACTGGACTCTGACTTGCGTTCTTAAGCTTATCCTTCACGCCTAAGACCGGCCTATATAGGAAACGGTATTCGTACACAATTTTGATGGTCCCGAGGACTACCCCATTCTCTATTCTTTCTTTACGGAGTAATCATGAGATCAAGGGTCCCATACAGCATCCCGAGGACCCGTAGCCTAAGACAATTGACCTCAGCCCAATAACCAAGGCCCCGGTCTTACCCATTTTGCTGTACTAACCCTTCTAACCATCGTGCTGCTGCAGCGATCACCTACTTGACATTCGTTTCTGTTCCTAATGTGCATCAGCACCTGACTCCACCAAATGTCGAGGGCTCCGTCCTTTCTGCTCTTCTAGCAGACTCCGCTTGTGCTAATGCTACATTCGGAACCCATTAGTGTGGAGGGTTGCTCGTTCGCAATAACAAGGAGAAAATAAAGGAAGACCACATACATCCATCATCGATATATCACTGCAATCCCAAGCAGAAAGAAGGAAAGAAGACACATTTCATCAAGTAACCATTGCTGGCCTTGTTTGTCTATCATAAAGCGAATTTGAGAGTCGGCCTTGATGGCCTCCAAACGTTCGATTTCATGGTCGCATCTGCAAACGAGAATTTGGAACCCAGATACTTTGCTCCCCTTCATTGTGGTTGACCGAGGGTCCACAGGAGACTATTATGGGATCTCCGAAACCAATCCCGAAGCGAAGATTGATTTTCCCGCAGTTCTTTTCATGTTTGCCTTTGGGTTCTCTTTCGGCACGAAGTGCAACCATCTGAACTCTATAAGCAACATGTCATAAATTGATCTTAGATTTTTGGCATTATATTATAGTGGACTCCTCCTTGAGCCCTTGAGAACATTTACCTACGGACCAGCTATCGGTACCTTTATTTTATTTTATTTAGCTGTTATTAACACATTATAAAGTTGATGATTTCCACCAAGAATTTGATTTCCTGGTTGTGCTAATTCCATGCGAATTAGTAAAGAGAAGCATGTGCCCATTACTCCAGCAATTGCACCAAAGATTAGATATGAAGTACCTATATCCTTGTGGTTTGTGGAAAACAGCCATCTTTGTGGAGAACAGCCATCTCTGTGCAAAATTTGTCATATCAGTTCTTCCCCATCTTTCAGTAATGATCATCGCCCAATGGGATCTTGGCAACGAAATAGGTGGACGAGGGGCACAATTTAAAACCTTCTCTCGAACATGTATTATCAGTACAAAGCAACTTAGGCAAGCATTCATCCACTTCATACATCCATACCTCCATGGAGAAAGAGGAGATAAGGAGAGAAGTATACATATGCACAGTTATGGAAGGAAAAATTGGCATCCCGCCAGGCAACTCAACTCCAACAACAGCAAGAGGAATAAAAACAAGGAGACATGGTGCAACACCTTTTGCTCTTCCAGTATGGCCCCAGGCCACTTTATCAATCACCAACACACCTTTCTTGGCTCGAGTACTGTCGGTCCCAGCCGCCACGTACCCAACACTAAGAGCCAACGATCGTCATCTCGTCCAGTCAACTAGTACGCGGATTCACTCAGATCCCTGCAGTTCGTCGCAGCGGTCAAGCGAGAAATCCCACCTCGTGTAGCCACTACTCGACCAGAGTTGGCCAATATATTGCGAGAGAGAAAAGCAACACGCTTGCAAGGTTTATAGTTGCGAAGAGGAGGGAAAGAGACTACAAAGAGGGGGGATGAAGGAGAGAGGAGAGGGGAAAGGAAACATTTGGAAGGGCCATGTCGGTCCGCGTGGAGTACTTCGTAGCCAATCGAATCGTAGTGTGAGGAGTTCAGAACATCCATACACGTTGCCGTTCAACTTCTATGAGTATTTGGGGGATCGGCGGGGGCTTTCCTGCGTGTAAACGAAGATGCGAAAGGAGGTTATGAACGACAAAGTGGAGCAAGACCAAGATTCAACTGAAGTGGGAAGAGAGAGAGAGCGCGAAGAAAGTAGAAAAAGACAGTTACAACTGGTCGTTAATGCCGCGAAGAAGGTTGTTGGGGAAGCGGGGGAAAGATTGCTTGCAGAAGCGCGGCGCAGAAAGATGCATGCGTGCATAATAAAAAAAGAACGAAGACAGTTACACAAAATGCTTTTGAAGGTACTTCGTAGCCAATCGAATCGTAGCGTGGGGAGTTCAAATCCTCCTTACACGTTGTCGTTCGACTTCGAATATTTGGGGGATCGGGTGGGGCTTTCCTGCGTGTAAACGAAGATGGGAAAGGAGGTTATGAATAATAGAGTGGAGCAAGACCAAGATTCAAGTGAAGTAAGAATAGAGAGAGCGTGAAGAAGAGAGCGTGAAGAAAGGTGAAGAAGATAATTACAATTGGTCGTTAATGGTGCGAAGAAGGATGTTGGGGAAGCGGGGGAAAGATTGCTTGCGGAAGCGCGACACAGAACGATGCATGTCTGTAGAATAAGAAGGGAACCAAGACAGTTACACGAAATGTTAGTGAAGCCGCTCATAATTCTTGAAGTCGAATTGAAATGGAAAAGTCCGAAAGAAAATTCCTCGTGCGAAATCTAAAACGGAAGAATTCCTACGCTCATTCCTGTTTTAACATCCATCAACAAAATTTTCATAGGGCTTGCAAGGGCATCTTTGAAAGTGTATGTTGTCGAGCGGATGGTCGCCACAGAGGGGGGGACCTTCCCGGCCTCGTCACGCCGGATTGGCAGATTCGCGAGTCGCAACACGTAAAGGGAAGCAGCGGAGCCGCTGCGGCCAAGTGCGCCAGCTATACCTCCATCGAGCTCTTCGACATGATAGGGTCTCGCGATGTACAACTTACCTCCACCCGCGGGAGCTGTCACCATCCCTTGGGTGGGCGTATCCTCGTCGAGCTACTGAGCCATCCACGAAAGCTTTTACGTGCAGTCGCGGAGGTGGCCCATCGGAGGGCGTTTCTCGTACGCTGTAGCATAGGGGGTATGTGCAGTCCACGCCTAGATCAGACCCGCACGCGAACCGTTGTGTGGGGTGCTGATCTCCCACGCGCGGTTTTGCGCCGCTCGACCAGGACATCCAAACTTAACCACTTGCCAAGCAACAAAATAATATTACCAACTCGAACATACATATGTGCCTAACCCATTCTACAAACATTTAGACCCATAACTCAAAAGACGCTTGAGCGTCTGGACAAGGCCCACGCAAAGTTGCATAGAAGGAGTGCACGAGCGAGGGAGACCATAACACTCATTCATGTGTACTCACTCAATCGGCTCTCATGGTGACGCTTCATGGGTTACCCACAACCGCGCAACCTCTCGTGGGTTTCATGTTTGCGCACAACACTCGAGTGTCGAAAGCGAAATATCGTGAAGGGGATCTCCCTCACGATATAGAACGGTTGAAGGATAAGTCGTCCAACTCGTGTGGCGCCCCTGGCTTATAGGAAGTGGGTCGCGGTGAGCAAGGGGTGAGAGTCCCGCACATTGGGGAAACTCGTTTGTGCTGGATCGGGACTTGAAATGTCGTGGACAAGGACCTCGAATTTCAAGTTCAGTTCCAACGTCCGACCAGTAATCCAAAAAGTATGTAGTTCGCTCGTTTCTTTTTCGCGTAGAGAGACAAAAAAAAAAAAGTAGGCCCGGGTTAGCGAGTAAATCGTTGTACTCGGACCGACTCTCATTTCGGTTGGGAGTCTATCGCCAAACCTCGTGCTCGACTACTCTTGCCTTTTCGCTTTATGAGACCGACAAGAAAAAAGAAAAATGAAAATGGAGGGGAGAGTCTCGAAGGAAATCAGAGAGAGTCATTCTCATAGCCACAGTTGGATCTCACACACACCCTGCACTCATCCATCGATATCATTCTCAATCCAGGAGCAAGCCCTCGCTCCTATACATAGCTATACACACATGAAGCCAAACGAAAATCCACAGGCAAGTGTCACAAATGTGGTCAACCCCTTCGTTCCCAGATTCATGTCCCTCACGCCCCTTTTCGATCCCTGCTCAACAAAGGCATACCCGCGCGTTCCAATTCACACAACTTTTGCATGACCATTCAAGATAAATTCCAAGGGTAGGACTTTCGTTTACAGGGAAATGCCTTTCGCCTACGGGGTTACAGATATCTGGACGTGGGTATAATGGTGGGTAGGAGTTGGGTCGCAAACCGACCTGCTATCAATTCGATAGCAGAAGTTAACGAAGCTCAGAACCTCTGAGAGTACTCACAGGTAACGGTAACCTGTGTCACAAAAACCAAGGCACGCACCGCCTGTAGAGTTAACAGAGGTCAACTTTGTATCGCATTTTAAACTACTTAGCAGCGACATCCGCTAGCAATATGAAATTAAGAATTTGGGCAGCACTTCCTTTAAGGAAGTGTGCTCGAAGGATTTTTATTAGACAAAGTCAAAGAAAAAACTCAAAATTCACTATCTAAAAATAAACTAACTCTTTGGTTTTAGTAGAATTTTCGGTAGCACTTCCTTTAGCAAGGAAAGGTTTCACAATTTCAACAGACTCCAAAGACTAAACTGATTCTAACCCAAAAACGCACCCCAAGATTTGGACTGACTCTGAGATTTTTGGCAGAAATCTAGGCAGCACCTCCCCCTATGGAAGGAGGCTCCCATAATTTCTACTAACTCGGAAGCTAGCCAAGATCTTACCAAAACAATCATGCACGAAGAAATAATGCAAAACAGAAAAGTAGATAACTACCTGCCTATCGCTCAAGCACAAGGCGAGCACTAATCGACTGCCCTACTAAAGTAGAAAAATTGACAGAGTTGTGAACAAAAGATAAGGCATTGCCAGCAAGCATGTTATGTGAACAACCACCCATTCAGCCATTGCGTTCAATCTTTTTGTCTTCTTCTTTGTCCTGATCACGCCTCTCCCTTTCTTTTAAACATGAGTTTCGTCTCTTATTTCTTAGTTAATGCTAACTCTCCAGGTTGTTCTCAGTCACACACATACAGATCATTAATACACTTGCTTGGACGATGCCCACAAGGAGAAGAGTCTGACTTTTGGCCACAGGTAAGTACCGGCCCTACGGGCCTCCCCAACAAGCAAGTACCCTTGCGGGTCACACACACACTCATGCCGACAAGCACTCAGACAGGCACGCAGGTCACTAAGCACGCACACATACAAACTTAGAAAACTCAGCAGAATGCGGGAGTCTCAGCAAGGCATCCATTCCATCGATAGAACTTCAGAAATCGACAGTGATCTCAGTCTGTGTTGTGGCGGGTCATTACACTATCATGTACATATAGTCTACTGAAACGCATGCCTAACCCGGTCACCAACCACATATAGTACATGGCTCCTCTTTGCCAACTAATATGAAAGAAGGATCACACAAGTCGGCTAGGCTGCTCCCTCAAGTCATCGTGTCATCATATGTACAGGTAGAAAATATGTACTGACTCGAATCTATTAACCTGGAGTTTAAAGCTCTGAACGTACAAGCTGCAAAGTACACGTGTCCATGACTCGGAGCCCCCGGTGTAGATGCCAAGACTATCAACGAACCAAAAAAGTCTACGTTGTTATGATCCTGGCCAATTTCGATAGTACAATGTCGTCCACTTGGAAAAAGGAATGAATGAACTTGAGAGGAGAGAGAGGGATAGAAGAAAAAGTCGAAAGAAACAAGAAGAAGATGTACACCAGCATAGAACAATGAGAATGCTTTTCTTCTTTGCCAATCACTCTCCATCTCCGTATCTCCTCCTCTCTTATTCACTCAAGAAATAATAATACAATGTTGATTTGTTGAACCAGAATCTGTGTCTGAATCCCTCTTCTACTGCAAGTATCACTTAAGGTCCATAGCCATGACCGCCTCCCTCACTCTTCACTCTCATAGGCCGAGGCTATGGCGGACTACCAGGCCTTGGCCAGATGCCCAAAGGACAACTAAAAGCAGCTATGGCTGCCCTAGCTCAGGCCACCATGCCTTACTCTGTCTCGAAGCTTCTTGGTGTAGCTCTACCTCAGTTGCCTTCTTGCTGCAGCGCCCACCAAGGTGATGGCGATGGCTGCCACCATAGCCAGGTAAGTACCTCTCGCGCTCCTCCCTAGCCTTGCACGTCTTCCTCCTCCGTGTCCTTGCTCCTTCCCCAGCAGCGCTGCTGAGTGCTAGTGCTGCTCCAGCCAGCGCTCCAACCAGTGTGTTGCCAAACTTGCACATCGACAATGAGGCTGGGCTTTTCACCCTACCTGGAGATATAGCGGCCTGCTTGCCTCTTGGGCGGTGACTTCCAGGCTGCTCGACCTTCCAAGCAACCGGTACCTCCTCCCTTTCGGAGGGAAACATCATTGCAGACTCTGATATTTCCCGTACAAGCCCTAGACTTAGACTGGTTGGACTGGTACCCACCTAGACCTAGCCTACAACTACTAGGTCTCTAAAAATGCCACTTTTGTCTTCTTCTGCTCGGCCTAGAGTACCCGGCACATATACCTCCTCAGGGTGTGTACCGGCCTACCTGCTACTTGAGTGTTTCCCCACTGCTTCAAGTGTTGTGGGCCTCTTCCCCCGCCACTCGAGTGTCTTCCCCCGGTGCAATCCTCAATGTCATGGCCACAGGTAAGTATCGGCCCAGAGGGCCCAACAAACGGACAAGTGCCCTTGCGGGTCACACACACACTCAAGCCATCAAGTACTCAGACATACATGCAAACGAGGAAGCGTGCATACACACAGACTTAGTAGCAAGCGGGAAACTCAGCAAGGCATTCAATCCATGGGCAAAACTCTGAAATCAGTTGTGTCTCAGTCCGTGTTTTGCCAAGTCATCACAACCTCCCATAACTGCGGCCAGACCCTCATCGGTCCTCTTTGTAATCTCACAGTTGGGACCCTCGTGCGTCCTATGGACATGTCAATTATCACTCATCCTCTCAGCTCCAGGCCTAGCCTATCATACACTTTCCTAACATCGTTACATCTCTTGGAAGAAGAGCGCCATGCATATCTCTTACTCGCTTATGTCTATCACCTGCACGACTCGCCTCCTACGGTCCTCTTGGAAGGCGAGGCAATCAACTTTGTCATGGACTCCTTTGTCATACCACGAGCACATATCACTGATGCTGCCCTCCCCTCCCCTCGCCATCTTGGGCCTGGGGAGGGTCTGAGGCCGTGAACTCGTGAGTCGGGTTCCTCGTCACATCTCTCAGATCCTGGTGAAAGGAGGCTCACTATATCGTATATTGGCCCCAAAGCTGGTGCTGGCGTGTAAGCGGTGCAGTGGCTGATCCCCTCACGCCCTGTTGTGGTATGACACCCCATGACCCTGGAACCCTCTCTCGCTCGTCGTGTCTATCACCCAACTCTCGTCAAGCATTTCCCTATACTGCCAACTCTGAGGGAGGCATCCAATCCAAACCATGTGGGTCTCTGCCTCCCTTCCTCCTCTGAATCTCGTCCGGCTCGAGCATGAGCTTGTCGATTTCTGCTGCCTCCCCGCATGTCATCCCTGTAGCCCCAAATGGTTCCTCGATTTGTGCGCCTCGTCGAAGGGTTCCCGACATAAATCTGCTGGCCCTCAGTCCCCCTCTTGTCGGCCAGATTTGTTGGGGCTTGACGACTCTCACTTTCCCCCAAATCGATAACCCTTTGCTCGAGTCTCGAGGTGAACTGTCTCGTCTGCTCTGCACTAGTGACTAGGTCACGAACCATACCCCTCAAACCTTTGTTCTCCTGCTATAGGACACCTATCCTCTGTACCACGTCATGTAGTGACTCGCCCGTGCAACCTCTGTGTGTGCGACTCTCCTAACGTGCTCCATCACGCTGGCCAGCTCTCGCACTGAGGCCTTCAATAGCAACCTCGCCTGGAGTCTCGCCTCTGCTCGCACACGGTCGCCCTTAGGCATAGGCTCTGCTCAGGTACGTCTCCTCATCCTAACCTCCTCCTGCCAACTAGTTGTGGCTACGTCCTCATAGAAGATCTCCTGTGCCTGCTCCTTGGTCTGTCGGCGCAACCTGAAAAGAGTTTATACCTGGCTCTCTAACTGAGATGATCGCACTGTCTCCAAGACAACTCTGCGCTCCAACCTATCTTTGTCTGTCGCATTTGCAGTTGGCTCATACTCGCTGAGCACCCTCTGAACTTGTGCCCTCCAATCACTCGCCTCTCTCTTTTGAACCCTGAGCATTGCCTCGGCCTCCTCTAGCGTTTGAGCCTCCCTGTCCTCAACAAACGTACGGAGGTCGCTCACTGCCTTTCTCACCGTGTTGTGCTTAGCCTCCCTCTCGTGACTCGGCTCAAAGGATCAGATGGCAACTCGCCTGCGTAATCTCTTACCTGCTCTGTCGCTTATCGAGTTGTGTGAGGCTGCCACCAATATAGCTCCTCTGCAGGGTCAGGTCATCATAAAGTACTCGGAGCCCACCAGTGCTCTGACCCTCGGGCAAGTGAGGTCTCACGGCTTGGCCCAATCGCTCAAAAGCTACCCAATTTGGGAAATGTAAGGGCGGCATTCGATCCATCTCCTCAGCCAGCCATGCATCCCTCTTGGCAGGCTGACGATCCATCGGTCCTCGAGTCTCAAGTAAGCGTTCCTCCTAATGAGTTACCGACGTGTCCTGAGTGTGCTCCACACCTGCCTCCTTGTGGACCAACCTCACTCTGTCCACCATATCGTCGTGGAGTATTTCCAAAATCTAATGGTGACGACTCCGGTTGCTGGGCCCGTATGCCCTCTGTAGGAGCCTCCCCACCCGGTCCTAAAACCGCATGAGCTTCTACAATTGCTCAGCCTTCTTGGTGAAGGCTCAAGAATGGGAATGGGGTGAGAAGAAAGGAGGAGTAATGAATGGGTTAAAGGCAGCATTAGAGTAGGAGGCTTAGTGTTGGGAGTTCCTGACTTTAACGCGGCGCCTATACATCCTTTCATTGTGGAAGCTTACGCATGGCCAACAGCATTGGGCGGTATCCTAATCCAGGCTGACGCAAATGGCGAGGAGAGGCCTTTTTTTGAGGTTCGAGAGTCAAACCTTTAATGACATCGAAAGGAACTATCACAGTTTAAGCGGGAGACACTTGCAGTTCTCCATTATCCGAGGGTGTTCCACAATTACCTTTTGGAAGGAGGTTCGAACCAACTGCTTTGGCTGGCTCCTTGAAAAACTATGCTCCGTCAAACCCGACCATTGTAAGGTGGCTCACGCACGTGTAGATGTTTGACTTCGAACTAGAACACATACTAGGGAATAAGAATCGGGTGACAGGCTTAGTCGTATCAATTGGGATAAGACGCGCGAAGGGGTTAACGAGGATAAGCCGCCAATAGATGCGTTCCTCGACGAGGAGGAAGAAGTGAAGCTCCGTGATAATGCGAATGGTATTGGGGTCTGCAGAATCATTATACTAGGACAGTCTGTTGTCCTCGCACCTGCAAGATACGTGAAGCGTGCAAACATAGCATCCGTCCATGCCTTTGGTGCCACGTTCATACGGATCAGTCCCCTCGGCGTATGCATTGCAGTTTTAGGTCTGTCAGGCGGATATATCGGGAATTGATCATACCTTGAGTACATGTCTATCAAGGAAATGATAGGCCTGCCGACACATGACTCTGATAGCGCATCTGCGTTTCGTAACCTCCCACGTCATGTATTGTCACTGCATTGAGGAGCTGAAGGTCCTACATCCACCTCAGGGTACCGTTTGGCTTGATGAAGCAGAACCATGATGAAGCGTAAGGCCCACTTGAATAGTCGGCTAAATGCGAATGAATCTTGTCATCTAGGTAGTCAACTACCCTTCGTTCGTCTGTCGGATTAGGACAGCACGACCGTCGCAAGTTCCATGGCACGTGAGGAATTGCATGGATTCGAATTATAGGAGCTTTATCCACATTGAGGCGCCCTCGCTCATCATCGTCAAACGCATACGCGCGATGCTGCTCTTTCATCGTCTCCACCATAAGAGCCTTCTTTCCTGGAGTGAGAAAACCTGGCTTCCTTGTTATCAACTCATCTTCAGTCCTCTCGCTGATACAACATGGCCCATGCTCACACGCTTGTACCGCCTTTTGGAGCCCTGCTTGATCCCACCCCTAAAACATTCTGACTTGCAACACGACTTTGGGGTGCCCCTGTCTCTTCTGCCCTTGCTGGCAAACGATAAACAAGCTCCACTTCCCCTTCATTTGAGCCTTCCACCACTCGCTCCCTTGGAGCGATGGGATCCGCTATTACGTATGCTGAAACTATCTCCATTGCATTGTTGATGCTCGTCAAGCTTAGTGACATCTCGCCAGCTGGTTCATACTCCTCTTCATCATTACCCATCAGTCGTTTCCTCTCTCCTTCCGACTCCTCAAAGGTAAACGAGCCGGGGTTCGGTCTGTTCCTCATACTACGAGGCCCTGTATTATGACAGGTAATAGTTGTCGCAGACTGTATTGCTTAAGATGACGTACATTGTACCATTATGCTTGTTAAGTATCAACGATTCGATCCGGCAAAGGAACGACCTTCCCAACAAAAGGGGATGGTGAACATCTAGTCGGGGCATAACGAAGAATCAGGACCGCACCTTCACTTTCACAATCTGAATCACCATGTTTGAGGTCGTCCCAGTGAAGGGAGTCTTCCCACTAGCGTCATAGAGGAAGTCAGAATCCCGCCAGTCGATGTCCATTCCCAATTGGAGTGCATCAGATTCCTTGATGATGTTCATTTTCGCCCCTGTATCCAACATTCCACTACACAACTTACCTTTTATAAACAAGTTCACACTCCCTGTCCTGAACGACTTCCAATCCATCTTTGTCTCAGGAGCTGCCCAATAAGCCTCTGTTGGGATGAGATCCCCCAATCGCACACTTGCCGCTCTTCGTCGAGAAAGTCGCGATCTGAATTCGTCCCCGAGTTAAGAAGCGGAGGCAAGCAAGTTGAGCAGGTCATTATGCCCCTCCTGAAGTTTATCGACCATGGCTTCAATATCCAGACCATCCTCCAATAGTACTTCATATTTTTGCTTTCGCTAGCCTTTGCCTTTTGCTGCCCAATCTGGCCTGTCGTCCGTCTTCCTTAGCCGCTCGTCATCCTCATCGTCCTTGCCTTCGTCCTCTATGTCAATGGCTGATCCCTTTTCCCAAGGCTCATCTTCGTTTTGAGGTTCTTGGTTGCTACCAGGATCCGCCTTCTTACTCCTAGTATGCGTAGCTTGTGGGGCCGTAGGCTGTCCTCAAGGAGGCCGAAACGCAATGCCCGATCAACGGGTTGAGCCCAAGGCCTTGCATGCTGGCTTAGCACTAGATGGCCCCGTCTTCGGGCCTAATAGCATTGACTTTGCTACTACTTTGCAGATGAACCTCATTTTGAGGTTTAACCTCTGCATCTTCTCCATGAGATCTTTCATACGCTCCGGAGTCTTGCTGGCCATTTCCTGGCTATATAACTCCTCATTCTCATCCACCTCCACTATAGCTGGCTTTCCCCCTTCGGTATCTCCAAGCGACTCGCTATTGGCGAGCGCTTCAACCTTTATTGTAGGCCTTGTCTCGTCCTCTTGCCAAACCCAAAAGAATGGCCAGCGGCGCCTACTGTTGATTGGCACGACGAAGTGCCTCCCTTTGAATGCGACCTGCAATTTTATGGTCAATATATTGACCAACCTTATCATAGACATCTATGTCCATGTTTGTCGAGAGAAGCCCTTCTTCCTCATCCGTCTTACAAATCTAGCAATACCTGAGGGTATGCCCCTTTTGTGCACAATGATGGAAGATAGTATTCCTCCAGTCAAACCTTGGCCTATCATTCCCTCCTTGCCCATTCCAATTGCCTCCACGCCCGTCTCCTTGACCGCTTTGTCCACCATTGTGGTAGCCCCGTCCACGGCCCCCACCACCCCACCCTTGATTGCCTTGCGCGTTACCTCCTTGGCCTTGACCTTGTTCTCGGCCAGTTGCCTAATAAGGCTGGCCAGCCTGAGGTGGATGCGCTTGCTTGCTGCTACTGTTGGTCCCCTCCTTGCCAATCCACACCTTGTGCTGGTCCATTGGCGTACCCTCCCGCAGCGTGTGTTGTAGGCCCTCCCATATATGGCATGACTTGGTTGAGAAATGGCCACAAACCATATGGACTATAACCTGGCCAACCAGGAGGAATGATTCCCGACCTCTGTCCAAGCGAGGCTGGCCCTTGTGACGGAGCCCCACTCGTACTTGCTTGGTTGGCGTTCTCTTAGGCAGGCGTGGCGGTCTGTACCCCTGTACTCTTCCCCGTACCTTGGCCACCTATGGCCTTATTTCGCGCTTTCCTCCGACTCTTCGCCAACTTCACTAGTTCCTCCTCTTCATCATCATCATCATCATCCACTTGCTCTATCACCTTTCCTTTTTTGCGGCCTTAGCCAAAGGTCGAGTTACTGTCAAGACCTGCTTCCCTGCCGCTCTTTGCTGGGTAGCTTGGTGTTGTGCTATCCCATCCACGATGAGTTGTTGGAGGTTGATACCTGCCCTCTCAATAACAAGTCGAGCCTTGTGTTTTTGCCTTTGTTGTCATTTAGAACTGGTACACCTGATCCAGGTCCCCATCCGCCAGACTCTGCTTAATTGTCTCCCACGTCAACTTTCGTCTTATGGCCCCTCTCCTTGTCAATGATACACCTTCTCCATGAAATTGCTCATAAATATAGCACACTGGGATTCCTTTGCCAGCTCAGGAACCTTTCTCGCCATCTTTTCAAATGCAGTCGCAAAGGCGCCTGCCATTGTAAAATCAGTCCTTTCCAGTCTTTCCAAGTCCTCCATTGTAAGGAGGCCATCCCCCAACTGATATCGTTTTTGCATTTTCGTCTTGAAATTCCCCAAATTGCCATTAGCCTCGTTCGCCACTCGCATGACCTCTGGCTGCATTTCCCACCAAACGTATTTATGCACCTGACAAAATTTCTCTTCCTCGAACATGTCGTTGGTAATCTGCTCCAACAGCTCCAACCACTCAGACACCTTCTCTCCCTTAAAATAAAATATCTAAACCTTCGGGATGTTCGATCATGTCACCACGTGTCCATCCAATAGCGCAACTAGTTGACCGACTGTAACTGGTCATTGACCCACACCATCAACCTCATTAACCACTTCGTCGACCGTCTTGCTTTCCAACAATCAGCTCCCTGTCCATCCAATAGTGCAACTAGTTGACCGACCGTAACTGGTCATTGGCCCACACCATCAGCCTCGTTAACCACTTCGTCGGCCATCTTGCTTTCCAACAATCAGCTCCCTGTCAACATACAACACTTATACAGGGCCAACCTAATCATCACCTTAGCAACTCATTCCTACCCTTATAGCCAGCCCAACCCCAAGCCTTAACTATTTTTACTTTGTTGGGCATTTAAAGGTTGCACCCATCTATTGGGATTAAACCTTCGACACTCATTCACATCATCACACATTCATACCACCCATAAACTCTTTCGTACAACGTGCCCGAATCTGACACTTAGTGTCTTAACCAAAACAGGACCAAAACAACAAGGTCCACCTCCGGGCCTTGGCAAGGCTCGTAGAGACTGTCTCAGACCACGACAGACAATATCAAAGTCCAAACATACTACATCATCGTCTAATCACAAAAAAAGTGTTGTTTTGTCTGGACCATTGCTCTGCACTAAACCCAAGTCCATTTACTTAGGACCTCGGTAGGCAATCGAGATCCCTGGCAACAGCGCCACCTGTCGAGCGCACGGTCCTCGTAAGGGGGGGGTACCTTCTCGACCGCATCACGTAGGATTGGCATATTCACGAGTCGCATCACGTAAAGGGAAGCAGCACAGCTGCTTCGACCGAGTACGCCAACTGTACCTTCATCGAGCCCCTACGATAGGATAGGGTATCGTGAGGTACAACTTACCTCCACCAGCGTCAACTGTCACCATCCCTTGGGTGGGTGTATCCCCGTCGAGTTACTGAGCCACATGTGGAAGCTTTTACGTGCAATCGTTGAGGTGGCCTAACCGAGGGCGTTTCTCGTGTGTTGTAGCATAAGGGGTATGTGCGGTCCACACCTAGAACAGACCCGCACGCGAACCGTTGCGTGGGGGGTGGATCCTTGATGCACGGTTCTGCGCCGGTCGACTAGGACATCCAAATTTAACCACGCGCCACACAACAAAATAATATTACC
>BFEA01000550.1:94537-110274 GCA_003427395.1 Chara braunii | reverse complement strand
TTTTTTTTTTTTTTTTTTTTTTGCGGTGTGCCGATGATGCCTGACCGGTAGGTGCCGACCAGCCGATCGGTCGGCGGGTCGGCAGCCGACCAATCAAGGGCTGCTGACCGTCGGGGGGTGCAACAAAGAGTAAAATGAATTTTGAGTGCGCTCGCTAAGGTGCACGTAAATCCTACATAAAGGTAAAATACAAGGAAACTTTTGAAAAGTGCAAAAGTTTAAAGTCAAGATTGGCCGATGTGTCCCCATGCATCAGGGCCTAACAAGGCAAGCTTTGCGAACAATGAGACACTCAAAATAACAACCGGAACTGGATTAGATCGACGCAGGTTACTCAAAAAAAGAAAAGAAAAAAGAAGGGGCTCAAGTGCTTGCCCGTGCACATAAGTTGGTGCGTCACAGAACCACGGAGGGCATGACGTACGGTAGAGCAGGGCGGTTTCCTTTAAGAAGCAAACTACTGCCACTATTACAAAGACTTTGAAAAGGGAATAGATGGAAGAACAAGACCATATCTGATAATACAGAGGGGAAGGATAGTCTTCTGGTCACATTCAAGGAAAGGGGAATCGAGGCACTACCCTACGAACAAATTGACTACGGACTGGAAGACACAAACAACAGCCAAGTAGAGCATGGAGCGGACTATGCGACTGCTGCAGCCCGTGGGGGAGGGCAACGAGGAAGAGGAGGCTGAGGTAGAGGAGGGGTTGGGAGTAGTGGCGATGGAAGCTACTGCGCAGATGGTAGGGATAATGGTTCCCCGCAAGGTGGATGCCTTACCCAATACACCCAACACCTGTTGAAGGAAAGTCTTGGGAGGTCCTCAAGATGTTGTACGATGTGTGGAAAAAGCGGATCGACGAGGGCTTGTGCATAAAATGTAGTGACCCCAACCACATTATTCCCTTTTGCCTTGATTTTAGGTACCAAAAAGGGAACACCAGTAGGAGTTGCAGTTGCTAGTACTGAAAATATCAAATTGAGTTAGACAGGTGGAAGCGTGAGCTGAGCAGGCACCTTCCTGTTTGAAGGTCCCCATGGCAGAGATTGACGTAGCCCCCCACCTAGATGGTTGTCCAGAGTTCGCTTGTGCTAGGTGGCTCCCTTGTAGGCATTGGTGATGAGCTGATCACTCGTTGCCAAGCCTAGGCCGGAAATAAGAAGATGTCGAAAAGGAGATGTAGGGATAAGTAAGGAAAGAGTGGGCGCGAAGCCGAAGAGGATTGTAAAAGATGCATCTTAGCATGAAGGTGAAGACGCCAGATCAGCCGGTTGTGAGTAGATTGGCCGGCAATCGAGAGATGAGAGTCGAAGACACGTCGAAGGGGTGAAGGCATACTTTCGTTCGGAGGGGGGGAAGGAGCTAAGGTGAAAAAAGTTTTGCACTCCCCAACCCTCTTAGTGGAAGACAACCTACCCTTACAAATTGGGGAAACGGCCGCGTATGCTGATGTAAAAATGGGCAAGCACGAGTGCTGGCGGCCCAGCCCCGAAGGTGGCAAGAAGAAGATGGGATGGTTGCACGAGTCTGGAGTAGTCGAGTCTGTCCCTTTGCTGCATGAGTGCCCCCGTGTTCGCAAGGCACATGGCCAAGAAGGATATGGTTGACCAAGTTTTTGTTTCGACCAGCAGCGAAGGTAAGAAGGAAGAGGAACTGACACTGCCCCAAGTTCAAAAACTATTGAAGCAGTGTGCTGATGTGGGAGGGGCCCCGATCGGCGTTGTAGAGAGGGAAATGAAACACCAGATTGAGATAGAGCCCGGTAGCAAGACTCTCAAGGGCCCCATTTACTTGATATCTCCCAAGCAATTTAATGAGTTGCGCGAGCAGCTGGATGAACTGATAGAGATGGGATGGATTATGCCAACTTCATCACCATACGGCGCACCAGTCTTGTTCGTGCTGATGAAAGAGGGCACGCATGTGCACGACTATAGGGGACTGAATGCGGTGACGGTTAAAATGTCGAACGTATTACCAATGATAGATGATCTATTAGATAGGGTTTGACTTTTTTTTTATACTTTATTAATACAACAATTAAATATAAATATACTCTTGCAAGGAATATGAGAGAGTGATATATAGAAAAAAGAGTTGCAAAATCACGCAGAAGTCTAGATAGTCATGAAACAAGCAGAGAGTTCAAATGCACCAAGATTTCATCCAATGTTCAAGCCCTCAGGCCACACCAACGTAGTATTCAATGTTGCTCCTCTTGTGGGGCGCCCAACCTACTCTACTCGTCCTACCTAGCCTACCTATGTTCATGCAACAGGCTCACTTCGACTTTGAAGGCCAATGTACATGTTGTCAACCCCAATGCCAACCTCTCGCGTACACCACATACATACTGCCATCTCCCTCATCACCCCCTGTCCACCCACATCTGCACCTCCGCCTGAACACCACCGTCACCCTCCTCTGCCCTCGCGCCCTGCAGCTCGGCTATTGCTGCTAGCGCCCCTCGCCACTCGGCGCACGCTGTCGGAGGGTGAGGCGCCGTGTGAACGGAAGTTGACTCGACGCGGTCAGCCTCTGCGGCGTGTCAAATCTGTGCCAAGGGCTGCCCGCGGTTAAAGTCAACCAGGCTCCAACGCGTTGGTTACTTCCCCGGGGCCGAAGCCACGAAGAAGACAATGCGGCAATACAGCCGTCAGGAGGCCTGATCGCTCCCTTTGGACTGGACCGTCGCGACCGCAAGGGTCGACTTAGTGAGGTCCGGCCCAAACGGCACTTGAAACGGACCAAGGGTTAATGAGATAATTAAGTTTCATCGTTTCGGACCGAACCGACGCAATCGGATAACTTGGCCGGAAAAGGGACAGCTCCAAATGGCCACGTAGATGGATAACTGGGCCCTAGTAGTAATTAAAAGGGGTCACGTGCTATTTTAAGTGCTGGACTGACTCTTCGTTTCCCAAAGTCGGGCCTGCCCCAGTCCCGTGCTAAAATTAGCACAGTAGCGTGCATAGTCCCATGCTATTTTTAGCGTGGGACTGACTGTTCGACTACTTGGGACTGCGCCTGCCCCAGTCTCGTGCTAAAATTAGCATAGTCCCACACTATTTTTGGCGCGGGACTGACTGTTCGACTACTTGGGACTGGGCCTGCCCCAGTCCTGTGCTAAATTTAGCACAGTCCCACACTAATTTTATCGTGGGACTGACTGTTCGATTACTTGGGACCGGGCCTGCCCCAGTCCCGTGCTAGAATTAGCACAGTCTCATGCTATTTTTAGCGTGGGACTGACTGTTTGACTACTTGGGACTGGGCCGGCCCAGTCCCATGCTAAAATTAGCAGAGTTCCATGCTATTTTTAGTGTGGACTCAGGACTGACTATTCGACTGCGTGGGACTGGCTGTTCCTATTTGAAGGTCGTGTTAATTTTAGCACAGGCTTGGTCTATTTTTAGCCCTGGCCCCAACATTGGGACTGCAGCACTTGGGCCTGACCACCTGGCCTCTCCACCATAAAAGAGAGGCCGTGTCACTCGAGAGAGGCAGGAAATGCTTGAGTGAAGCGCAGAAACGCTGGTGGAGCGGCAAGGAGCAGCAGGAGCCAAGACCAAGTCATTGGGACGAGTAGAAGAGGGAGCAAGCTTAACAAGATCGAGGGAAGCAAGGGGGAGAGGTAAGGGAGAGGTTGGCAGCCTTTTGGGCGGCTGCAGTGGCCAGGGTGTCTTACTTTGAACTCTTGCACTTTTGCTCCTGCTGCTCACACCCGCCGTCTCCTCTCATCCTCCCGTCCCCTCGCTCCTCCTTTCTCTTTTTTTTCATTCGTTCTCCCTCTCATTCTCTCTTCCCAGCTCATGCGCTCACTCTTGCCCTGCTCAAACCCCATATCTGTGTGCCCGCACGCCCTTCTACCCGCCATTGCTGTCCGGATCCATGTGCTCTTGCTGGTTTAATCGGCGCGCACGGGCAGGCATAATAGTTGATTGGGATCTACCCGCCATTGCTGATCCGGATCCATGTGCTCTTGCTGGTATATTCGGCGCGCCCTTGCGCGCATTCTAGTTGATCGGGACCTGTCCGCCATTGCTGATCAGGATCCATGTGCTCTTGCTGGTTTAAACGGCGCACCCTTGCGAGCATTACAGTTGATCGGGATCTGCCTCCCATTGCTCATCTGGACCCATGCACCCTGTGCAAGCTGTCGCTCACTGCGAATCCGCTCACAACCCCACCAGCATTGTCGAAAGATCGGGATTCCTCCACACTCGTTTGCACTATTACTGGCCGTGTGGGTGCCGATTAGTGATTGGCTCATGAGCCAGGCTGTTGATCGGGGTGTGTACCAGTGCTGGCTTTCGCTGGATCGAGGACCTGGGCTGCGCACCTGGGCTGTTTACTTGCTGGCACGTACATCGGGACGCCACCCATTGGAGCCGTGTACTAGCTCAGTCGTGGATTGGAGCCGCGCACCAGCATTGATTGGAACTCTGGTCACAGGCTGGGATTGCACACTTGCGCTGTGTTTTGCTGGCTCGATGATTGGAACTCTGGCCACAGGCTGGGATTGTGCACCATAGCAGTGTTTGCTGGCTCGCCGATTGGGACTCTAGCCACAGGCTAAGATTGCGCACCAGGAGAGTGTTTCTCGCCAGGAGAGTGTTCGCTGGCCCTCTGATTGAGACGCTGCCCACAATTGAGGTTGTGTACTTGCAGTTAGTACTACACATTAGCTTGTAGAACGAAATATGTGCGCTGAAGTGGATGATTGCCAATTGCTGTGTGGTAATACCAGACTGTGTTCACACTAAGAACGGTAATGCAGCACTGTGGACAGTGTTCAGTGTTCCCACTCAATGCTGGAACATGGTAATGTTGGACTGAGGTAACGCTGGACTGCAGTGAATGCGGGACTGCGTTCAGTGTTCGCTCAGAACAGTAATGCTAGACTGCGGCAATGTTGGATTGCGGTCGCTGGATTGCGGTAAATGTGGGACTGCGCTCAGTGTTCGCTCAGAACAGTAATGATAGACTCCGGCAATGTTGGATTGCGGTAATGTTGAACAGAGGTAACGTTGGACTGCGGTAATGCCGGACTGTGGCAAATGCTGGACAGTGTTGCTGGGCTGTGTTCACACTCAGAACGGTAACAATGGCTAGTGTTCCCACTTGTATTTAGTAATAATTGGGCAACGTCTTTGCCATTTGGGATATTGTTGTTGTGGTGTGCACCCTCGCTTGGTATTAATATTTTACTGCGCGCCCAAGGCTCAAACTGGCTGTTTGCGTGTGCACCCCAGCTTCGACTTGATAATTTGGTGTGCACCCAGGCTCAACTGGTTGTTTGACTGCGCGCCCCACTTGAACTTGATGATTTGGTGCGTGCCCAGCCTCAAATCGGCTGTTTGAGTGCGCGCCCCAGCTTGGACTTGATGATTTGGTGCGCACCCAGGGCCAAACTGGTTGTTTGAGTGTGCGCCCCCGCTTGAACTTGATGATTTGGTGCGTGCCCAGGCTCAAACTGGATGTTTGCGTGTGCGCCCCAGCTTGGACTTGATGATTTGGTGCGCACCCAGGCTCAAACTGGTTGTTTGAGTGCTCGCCCAAGCCCAAACTTACTAGTTGCGTGTGCGCCCATCGTTGATGATTTAGTGCGCGCCCAGTCTTGGCATTGACGTTTTAGTGCGCGCCTGTGTTCGGTGTCACTGATTTAGTGTGCGCCCAGACCCAATGTTGCTGTTTTAGTGTGCGCCTATGTTTTGTGTAGCAGATTTGAGGCATGCCCAGGCCCGATATTGATGGCCTAGTGTGCACCCAAGCTTAAACTCAATATTTTAGTGTGTGCCTATGCTCGACATTATTGATTTAGTGCGCACCCAGCTGATGTAATGACTCTAGAGTGCACGCCCCGCCGATAGGATGATTCTAGACAGCACGCCCTGTTGATATGATGACTTTGGAGTGTGCGCCCTGGCGATAAGATGATTCTGGAACTTGCGCCTTGCTAGTGTGGTGATTTGGGAGCATGAAACTTGCTAATCTGATTAGTTTGAGGATATGGCTGAGTGCCTTACTCCCGCTGATTTGGTTCCTTGCTGATCAGCGCTTGCGCAGATAGTAATTGTCGTCCAGTCACTATGCAGACAATATTTGTGATCTACCCCTTTGCAGCCGGTATTTTTTCCTGCACAAGTGTTATTTGTGGATCAGTCCCCACGCAGGCAATTTTGCGCAGTTCAGTCGTAGTGCATACGACATTTTGTGATTAATCCTTGCATAGGCGACACCTTGCTGGTCAGTCCTCCGCCGTGATGATACCGGCAGTTCCGGTCCTCATATCCGGGATTCGCTTGCTGCAGAGATACTTTTTGTGGTAGTGTTATATCGAGTTGCTGAGCCCTTTCAGGCGGGCCCTTTCATTGAGTTGCTGGTTGCTGTTTAGCTGGGCCCTTTCACGCAGGCCCTTTCATTGAGTTGCTGGTTGCTGTTCAGCCGGACCCTTTCATTGAGTTGCTGATTCAGGGGGGCCCATTCAGGCGGGCCAGGTATCGAGTTGATGCTGGTCAGCCGGGTCCACTACGGCGGGCCCAAACTAAGCTGGCCCATCATCGTGAGACAGCCCCGAAGTGGGGCAAACTTGTTGAGAAGTTCTATTATCGAAATGTCAGACACCAGACCTTCGTCATCAGGGTCAATGAGTCGCCTACCGCGAGACACACGCTGGCGGTCACCTACTCGGTGACTGGGGCAGAGAAGGAAGGAGTGAAGGGCACCACTTATGAGAGGATCGCAGATTACATATTTTGCAGGGATGGCTATTGGAGGGATAACTGGCTGCATGTGGTGTTCCCTCGTGTACCTTCAGCACCTGGTGGTGTACTCTTCGATTTTGATGGGTGCAATCCCAAGCCCCTCAGTGAGGCTCGCATCAAGGGGAAAAGACGAAAGGATGAGCCGATCAGGAACGAGATAGCGAGGTTCGCGATCTCAATCACCACTTGTTCGCAGATATCGAAGACCGGCAAGTTTGACCTTGACCCTTGTAGCATGAGTGACGTTAATCTTGGCGACTACTTCGATTGGGATATCCACAAAGACTGATCCCATCGTTGGTAGCTTAAGCATTGGAGACCGGCAAGCGGCGACGACCGAAAGTGACATTGCAATGAGTTGCATATCTCCTATACGATACTTGCTCGAGGGGAACTGATTCCTATATGTGAGGGGAGCCTAGGACCGATGCGGTTATTGGACCCCCAAGAGGGAAAAGACTGGTCTCATACCTTGGAGATGGATTCAATCACCTGGTTGTTGCTGATTTTGCGATGCAGGCTTTTTAGAGGCCACTTTACAGGGACCGTTTCTTGGAGGTTTCATACATTTACATCGACGACAAGGGACGGATTGAGATATTGATCGGTGCTAAAGGTGATATCACCCTTGCCGAGGAACTGTCTAGGAGTATAGCGGGCGAGGAGATGGCGAGATGCATGGCTTACATCAGCAAGATTGATCATGCAAATTCTCTTGATATCAGTTACTGGGTGTCAGGGTTCATTGCAACCCAGGTCATCAATGTGGAGCAGGAGCCGGAGCAGTGTGTGCCAAAGGCGGGGTCCCAAATAGTAGAGCTTACTCATGAGGGGGTACCACTTATTATGTGTAGTGCTCTTCAGTCTCTTGTCTCTCGTCATGGTCTTGCAGAGTTTGGTTTCTGGGCTTCTTGTTCTTTCGGTGTTATTCGTTCTGTGATGCATGATATGTCAAGTTATTTCCTCTTCTTACTACTTAGGTTGCACTCAAGGCTATTTGAAGGACTCCTCGATAATAGGGACTCTAGTGATCTCGAGTTTGACCTTTATACAGGGTCAGGTGCATGCCACTAACCCGAACGCCTCACTCTAAGCCGTGTCGCCACTGGCATGAGGGATAACCTTAACTACTCGATTGTAGGACTGAGAGTGACAAAGGTTGTTTCTGAATGCACTCATATGTTATATGATTTTTATACCTACCAAAAATTTTGCGTGACAGCCTGCCAGTCCACCAACCCACTGCACTCGGCTCGGGAAGGGACACCGAACCTGACCCTGGAAGCGGTGGGGGCACGACAAAAATGGCGTCGTTGTCGGGGACTGAAAAATCTTGAGTTCCTTGAAGCGGACCTTGATCACAATATTTAGTGACTAGGCAGCGGTTTAGCACAATTTGTACAAGGTCTGGCTCATGTCAGAAAGACATTCGGCTAGTGGAGCTCCGAGAGGAGGGCCCTCTTGCAGGAGTCTATCTAAAGTGATTCAGGCCTGCAAGCAAGGGCTTGGAACCTGTCTTCTGGGTCCCCAACTTGACAAGTCTATAAGTAAAAAAACAGACGATGACCAAATAGTATAATGTCCTAGAAACCCTAACTCGCGTCATCTGTGGTGGTGCCTTTCCCTATATGTTTATCAAATGTATTACTTGTATAGAAAAGTACAAGTGTGCATGTACTCGTCTCTAGATTCCTTGACACTGATTATTATGATATTCGAGCCTACATCCTAGAAGGGGCTGATCTTGATCCGAATTTCTTTTCCAACTGGGACGTTATTGCGAAGTGTGTCAAAACAGAGAGAGATCAATTGAGACAGCAAGGGATAAAAGCGAGTTGGAGCTTATTGCCTAGGATCTACGAGAAGATTCCTACCCCGCCGGTACCCAAAGGATTCTATGATGGTGGGAACTGACAACCTATCATCGATGCAGCATTGACGAGGCAGAACCAGTAGTCAGGCCATATCGGCAGTAACTAGAGCGATAGAGGCACTGCCCAAGATCACGGTTGGTTGTGTTTTCCCATACATCATCGAGCAATGAGTGACTTGCGAGTATGATTATGATTTTGTGAACCTATAAGTCCTTGTAGTTCGATTACTCGATACAAGCAAGTATGATGTGTGGCCGTATGCATTTGTTGAAACGAGGAGAGGGATTGATTACGAGGCGTGCAGGGTAGTTGTTGCTGAGTATATCTTGGGTGAAAGGCTGTTGTTAAAACAATAAGGAAAGAAGGTGACGTGGAGTGCTCTACTGAGAGATTTTGAGAGATTCCCGAACCCTTCTGTGCCCACTAGCTTCTGCGACGGAAAGGACAGGGGACCAATCCTCAACGCGGTACTAAGGGACCGAGTCTGGTAAGCTATGTCGATCGATGTCTACACCCTTGATGACGGAGAGAGCTTTTGCTTTGAGGTCTACTTAGACGAGCAGCGAACTACTGGCATCGAGACTGTGAGGGGATGTGACACTAGATTGGGTAGGCATGACGAGATTGGCATGGTGAAGCACTATCTTGAGCTATGCGAGCGGTTGCTTTTGGAGTAATTCCGGATCAGACTAGGATTAGGCATCTCCTAGATTGCAAGAGTTCAGATGGCAGAAGACCATTGCGACATGCGGGAGAGGAGATCATCTTATCCAGGCAGCGACCAGAGGATAGTCCGGCTGGAGGCAATAGAGACGGCTCAAGACAGTGATGGTAGAATGCGGAGACTTTATGTTTATTGCGACTGTGGTCATTGGTAGAGGATGGTTAGATAAAGTGATTGAGACTGACAACCCTTTTGAAATACTAAGGCATGACGTCTGTAGGAAAGGGCATCTAGTATTCTATGTTCCGGTGGTGCGATTACTCAGGACCGACGAGCTTGATGTGAGAATTTATGCTCCGGTTGAGATGAGGAAGAAAAAGGCTATTTAGAGTGTTTTGAAGAGAGTATACATACATTACCTAAGAATAAGGGAACTGCTTGAGGGGTTGCATGAGAGATTAACCTGGGGAGGAGAAGTCGAGTAGTTTAAAAGGCTCCCTAGTTTTCTGACAACGGATAGCTTCACGGTCAGAAGAGGTTGAACGCCTTTACTAGAAGTTATTGTTGCGGTTGGCAGGGCAGGGGAAGACGATCCAGTCATTAGGCTGAAGTCGTTGATTCTTGAAGGTTTTTGAACACCTGCTCGAAGTTCGAGACGAGGCCTCTCTTGAGTTCTCTCTCGCCTGACAATGGAAAAGGGACCTTGTTATGGCCAAGGGAGATGATGGCTTCTTAGGGAGTAAACATATATGGGAGAAGGTTGAAGGAAGAATGCTCCCCTTTAAGAATTCCTCTGTCATCTCGTGCTTAATACAAGACTTGGAACCCTTTTCAGTCGGAAGGGCATTCCCTCATGAGATCGAGAGGTAGACTATCCTAGCTATACCCGAGGAAGAGGAGGAGGTGTACGTGTTAGTAACTCGCTTCCTAGAGACCGATAAGTATGACGTGCGTATATACGCACCGGTGATTAGGAAGATCTGACAGTGGGATACAGGGTGTCACGAGTGGGCACTTTGTTACGTCTGTAAGTACAGGGATGAACTCAAGAAGGAAGGTAAGAAAGTCATTTGGAGTGCGGATCCTATTGTGTATGAGAATTTGCAAAGTCCTTTCATCTCAATAGCTTCGTCAATGGTGAGAATTGGAAGCTTATTCTTAATGTTGTCTTACGAGATAGGAAGTGGTGCAGTGTCAGCATTGACGACAAACTACTGCAAGAGGATGTCTGGAAAATGTCAGACTGGGAGACTTAGTAGGCATTGGAAAGGATTAGGCAGATCGAAGATGAAGAAAGATTAAGATGGCGAAGGGCAATCATGAAGGCTCGATTGAAGGTAATTTAATAAAATAGGGCATAACTAGTTGGAGTCGTGAGGATCGTTGCTTATTAGGGACATGATTTGTAGGAGGGTGCAAGATCCAGTGACAGAAGTGGTAGAAATCAGAAGACTTTCATCCTGCTTTAACGAAATCGAGGGTGAACTTTTTATTGATACTGGTGTCAATGGAGTAGAGGGAGAGCATAAGGTTTATGATGATAATGGGTGATACTAAGAGAGGTTAGGAATTAGGCAATGTCTTTGATATGATAGATATCAAATCATATATATCCCTTATGGGATTTGAACCCGTGTCTTCGCCATGAAAAAGTGATGCCCTATACCCCTAGACGAAAGGGACGAACGAATGTGCTTGTAGCTCAATTGGATAGAGCACCAAACTACGGATTTGGGGAATACAAATATAACCATGTCAATCTATAAGTAATTGAACTCACACCCAAAAACAAAAAATTAGAAAAACAATACAATTGTATTTAAAAGATCTTGCATTTTCTGTTTAGATATGTCATTTTTACATATAAAAATCTCATTGATAATTTGATAAAAAATTTTCATACTGCATGACAATCACGACAGCACTAGACGCCCTGGTTCCTTTTACCGGTGGAGGAATTTTTCCCTACAAGATAGAGCGTTGCTTATCTTTGGAGGAGAGACATGCCCCTGGGAAGGCGTATGTCCTTGTAAGGAAGTTTCTCGACATTGGTGAGTACGATATTGGACCCTATGTCCCTTCATTGAGGGAAAGAGGGGCAAACCATGAGTCGTTTCAAAACTGGATTAGTAATATAATCGACCAAGAGGAGAGAATTAGAAAGGAAAGAGGAGAGAGTAACCAGTAGTATGAGAATGGTTGTTTTTTACAGAATCCCTGAACCCCTATTGTCGGAAAGCTTCACTGACGGTAAAAATCGGGAGCCTATCATAAATGCGGTCTCACGAGAAGGAAAACATAGGAGGAGGTAGGTATACGGATAAAACATACGAGATGGTCAAGGTAGCGGGAGATCGGTAGAGTCGGGCTAGTTCCTCCGAAGGTACCTCCGGAGAATATACCCTGCTTTGATGGGACCAAGGTTAGGGAGTTCTTGAAGGACTATGACGTCTTTAGGATGAGTCATGGTTGGTCGGATAATCAAAAGTTGAAAGCTCTGCTGGCCTATGTTGAGCCAAATAGGAGGGTGTCGGTGACAAAAACGACAAAAGGGCTGACAACATGGGCGGATGTTAAATAAAAGATGCTTGAAGAGTATGCAAAGTATGATCCCAACAACCATGCAAAATTTGTTGGATGTGCGACGTGGCAAATACGCCACCCTTGACCAATTCTTGGAGGACTTTGAGAGGGTCGCACAGAGAGTGCCCTTCCTAGATGAGGCACAAAAATGTCATGTCTTCCGAACTAACTTCGTAGAGGATGAAAGAAAAAACGTGGTAAGCCGCACTGCCCATTATCCTCTGAAGTCGGAAGAGGTGGTCGAGATGGTCAGTGAGCTACCTTGGTGTCAAATCAAAAGTGGTCTCTATAACAAATGAAAGCATTAACTAGTGTAAGAGAGAGAAACATTGAGGCAACTGGGGGAGGGAACTTGAAGGCCGAGGAGATCCTTGATCTTTTTGTTAAGCTTGCTAGCGTCAGGTAATTAACCCTCCGACACCAACGACACAAGCCCTAGTTGGGCCCGAAGAAGAAAAGGAAGAAAGGAAAAAGGAGAAGCAAAAGAAAAAAAATGAGAGTAAGAGCGAAAGTAGTGATGGCGATTATGCGAGGCGGAGGAGAAAGGAAAGGAAAAAGAAATGGGATAGGAAACGAGACCGAGATTGGAGAGAGGATAACAAGATTCGAGACTGATAGAGGAGAGATGACCCCTTTCGATGTTATTATTATGATGAGAAAGACCATACCTAACGCAGTGCGCAACGCTAGAAAAGGAGCTTGAAGAAAGGATCGTCAAGAGAAATGCGAATGGTTACATTTGTGATGCCAATTGGAATAGGATGGAATTTCAAGTTAAAAGAGGGATGCGAGCGACAATCCTAGAAAGAGCCAAGGCCAATAAGGATAAGAGGAAGAAGACTAGGGTTAATGCTATCTCCTTTTATAGCATTTTACCTTCGGAGATAGTGGCTCATGACAACAATTCTCGAAGCTAAGAATTAAATGTATCTCATATCAGTCAGAAATAGGTTAAAGAGAAAATGTGGCAAAAACTCGAAGAGAGTTAGACCAACCGATTGATGGGACCAAGGATCTAGTAAAGGAAGGAAAAGGAAAGGAAACCGTTGGTGAAGAAATTTTTCGAAGAGTCCGAGAAGGGGTCGCAGTATATGAGGTGGTGAAGGGGTCTCAGTATATGAGGTGGTGAAGAAATTTTTCGAAGAGGTCGAGATCACCCTATCCTGGAAGGAGGCAGTAAATTCAGTGTCTAAGTTTAGGGAGGAACTCACGAAGATGGTTGAGTGGAGGAAGGTAGAGATCAATAGTCCGAGACTCTTCCCTAAACATGTGGAGAGTGTCTCGCTAGGTACTAAGATGAGATTTGGTAATATGTCATGACGATATCTGAATATATCTAAGGTTAAGGCTCTGGTGGACTCCGGGTTATGATGATGTTCATATCCTCAACCACGATCAGATCATATGGACTCGGGATAGACAGGAAAGCCAATCACCAACTCTCCAATATAGTCGGATTCCCGCCTTTGGAAGGATTCGTTGATGATATGTCTATCCGAATTGGAACTTTACGTACCGGGATCCTTGGGTTTGTGGTTTCGAATTTGGATCATGATTGTATCCTTGGAGCTCTTTTTTTACATAGGATGGAGGCTTGTGCGTTCTTTGGCCATTATGGGGCAGCCTGGCTCTTTCTCCAAGACCCTATCACTAGTCAAGAACATGATTTTGTGATAAGTGATAGGTATCATCCTCGCCACCAGCGGCATGTTAATTCTCTTGAGCATAGGAAACTTGACAAGTTAATAGACGAAGTACGAGCAAAGGTAAAAGAGAGTGGGATAACGGAAGAGGAGACAACGGTCAAAGTGAATGATATTGGAAAGATGCTGGAGCTCCTAGACAATGGCAAGGAGTTGGGCTATAAGAGAGAAATGGATGGACTCAAGGATGTTGTGAGGGCGGTAAAACCGGTACTATGTAGCTCACTTTCTCTGCAACAACCTTTTTTAGGAAGATAGCCACCGGATCGAAGAGGAAGTACAAGCGCAAAGGCATTAAAAAGAATCCAGCGGCAGTCCTAGTAGAGAAAAAATATTGCAAGGAATATGTGTGGGAATGACATACGGAAAGCCAAGTTGCAAAATCACACAGATGTCCAAGTAGTCGTGTACAAGTAGAGAGCACAAATGCACCAAGATTCCATCCAAATAAGAGCAATACAATGAAGTCATGAGCCCATGTTCAAGCCCTCACGCCACACCAACACAATATCCAATGTCGCTCCTCTCTGTCTGGCGCCCAACGCCCAACCTACACTACTCGCCTATCCTACCTGCATCAACATTCACACAACAGGTTCACTTCGACTTTTGAAGACCAATGTACATGACGTCACCACCACAGCCAACCTCTCTCATGTACCAGGTACATATCTCGTCCCCCCTCATCAGACCCTGACCACCCACACTCGCCTCCTTCTTGAAGACCACCGATCGCCCTCTTACCCCCTAGCGCCTTGCTGCCTGGCTATAGGTGTTAGTGTTCCGCTGCCCAGCAGCGCCCCTCTTCACCTCACAAGCGCCTGCACGCGTCCTGGCCGCTAACGCAGCATGCAGCGTCTCGCGCATGAATGCAGCGGCGTGACCGCATTGCCTACGTGGGCCAAAATGCTAGACCCTGGCTGCCCTCCTTCCTATGTGGAAGTGGCAGCCTTTACTTGGCTAGTAGCTTCCCATCGGGCCCTAGGGCTTGGGCTCTTTACACTCGGACACGGCCTGAGTCTCCGACTTGGGCCGTTTGCTGCATTTGCACAGGACCCGGGGTATGTACGTCGACAGTGCTGCTTTTGCATAGGCCTGTAGCCTCGTGATGTATCGGCCCAGCATTGTGTATATATGCCCAGGCGCACCTTCCACGGCCAGAGCCAATTTGTACGATGCAACTTAGGAAGGTTCACGTGTCCACTCAACCAACTGGCGGGCTGTAATAGCCCGAGTACACACATATGAAAAATGTCGAATTTTGGTTTCAAGCAGGCCTGGTCCCCGGATGGACCGGGGGCCCCTCCGACGACCGGGTCCCTGCGGGTCGGACCGGCCCGGCAGGCACCCGGTTGGCCCCAGCGCCTTTTGCTGGGGGTCGATTTCGCGGTTTTCCCCCCCCCCCCCTCCGCCTGCCTGCTTGAGCACAGGCCGCCGCTGCCCTGCAAACGAAAAACCGGGCCCCGTCGGACCCAGCAAATTGAAGTGAATACGCCGACCGATCCCCGCCGTCGATCTTCGATGATCGACGACAAGGATCGGCCGGCGCGTTCACTTGAATTTGCGGGGCCTGACGGGCCCCGTTTTTTTGAATTTCGAAGATCAAGCACGGCCGATTGCAGCCGCAATCCGTCGCCCCCCCCCCGCAGCCATCGCCTCGCGCCGAAGAACCTACCCCCCTGCTCCATCGTCGTCGGTGAGTACGTTCATTGTAGGTAGTTTTTTTTTTTACGTACGTTCTTCTTCTCCTTCTTTTTCTTCTTCTTCTTCTTCTTATTATTATTATTATTATTATTATTTCTTCTTCTTATTTCTTCTTCTTATTATTATTTCTTGTTCGAAGAACAGACCCCCCGCAACCATCGCTGCACGTTGAAGAACCGACCCCCCTCCTCCTCCTCCTCCTCCTCTTCTTCTTGCTCTTTTCTCCGCCGACGCCTCCTCTTTTCTCCTCTTCCTCCTCCTACTCCTCTTCCTCTTCTTCTTCTTCTTCTTGCTCTTTTCTCCTCCTCCTCTTTTCTCCTCTTCCTCCTCCTCCTACTTCTCCTCTTCTTCTTCTTCTTCTTCTTCTTCTTCTTCTTGCTCTTTTCTCCTCCTACTCCTCTTTTCTCCTCTTCCTCCTCCTCCTACTTCTCCTCTTCT
>BFEA01000550.1:77016-94142 GCA_003427395.1 Chara braunii | reverse complement strand
CCTACCTTCAAAAAAAAAAAAAAAAAAAAAAAAAAGGGTTTTTTTGCTTAATCTGGTTTTCCGGTTGCCCCCCTCCCACTGATCCGGATCCGGGTGGACCGGGGTGAGTCAACCGGCCGGTTCCCGACCCAGCCCTGGTTTCAAGTAATATTCAGGCCCGCCTTCACTTAGGGTACTTGGCTTGTTGGGGGCCTCTGCCCATAACATGTGCATGTCTGATAAGGGCCCCGCGAGGGCTCATTCCTTGCATTCCATCCCCCTTAGCTTCGAAAGTCCGCTGAGATGCTTCATGTTGGCGCCTTCCCTTTCAACTTCCTTTCATACTCGGCCACAACCTGAGGAGTTGTCTTGACAAGTTCCTCCCTAGTAAACCATCGATCTTCCTTGGGATCAGTGTGATGCCTGAACCGTACTCTATACTCTCTCACGGGCTTAGGCGGTCTACCCCTGCCAGCTGGCTTGGGAACAGGCATGTCTCTGTGCTCCATGATATCGTCGACGTCCAGTGACCATCCATGGCAAGGGGCAGCATAGATCTCCTTGATAAGAACTGTTCTGTCTCAGCGAAAGGTGCAAGCTTTGAGGCGTGAAACAAAGGGTAAGTGCGTAGGTGACCAGGGATACGAATTACATATGAGGGACCATCTTCTTCACTACCCACAATATCCAAGACTTCCCAAAGACCGAAATATTGAGCCATTAGTTTTTTAGAGATGTCGAACTCTTGTCCCAACTCACTAGCCTTGACCTAGATAGGTCCCCCTACCTGAAATGTGGACTGTCGACAATGCTTGTTATCAGAAGCAATCATTGCTTCTTGAGATTTCTTGATGTGTTCGATAGTCTGCTGCAACAGCTTCTCGTACTGGACATCAAACTTGATGGTTCCAGGGGTTGCATTAGTTCGGTTTTTAGGCAGGAGGAAGTCTAGAGCAGATCTAGGCTTCCACCCCAGATGTAGCTGATCAGGACTGACGTCGATGGTGCTATGTACAACATTGTTGTACAGACTGGCAATGAGAGGTAACTTCTCATCCCAGTCATCCTCGCTGGGTTTGATATAATGCCTCGGTAGATGCTGCACCACACGGTTCATCTATTCAGCCTGCCCATTGGCTTCAGGATGATTCCCAGAAGTCATCTAAAGTTGGTTGCCCATCTGTTTAGCGGCCTTCTTCCACATGTCACTGGTCAACCGGACATCTCTATCACTAACAATGGTCTTAGGCAGTCCAAAATCACACACCCAGTTATCCATGAATAACTTGATGACGTGCTCAGTCTTGGCAGTCTTCGATATGGCAATTAGTCTAGCATACTTAGTGAACCTATCCACTATGACAAAGATATGCCTTTTGTCATTCTTGCCGGTGACGAGAGTATCCATGAAAATCCACTATGACAAAGATATGCCTTTTGCCATTCTTCCAGGTTACGAGAGTATCTATGAAATCCATGGAAACACTATCTCCTGGAACAGCAGGAATGGGTAGAGGCTTTAATAACCCAAGCGGTGCTCGAGTTTGCGGCTTGTCCCGATGACAGACTTGACAAGTGTGCATGTATTTCTTTGCATCGTCAATCTGGTAGGCCACCAAAATCGTTGCAAGTCAAATTGTAGCCAAAATAACCTGTTGCGTCATGACATTTTCCTAAAAATAAACTAAGCAAGACTTCCCTAGATGGAACTCGTAACCGTTTGAACCCAACCTTCTCAAGAAGAGCAGCCCGTCCACCATCACAAACTGATCAAAGGTGGCCTTATCTTGGGCCTCAAGTTTGTGGATGATGTCCATCGTGACAAGGTCTTCCTTGTAGGCTTCCACCAAGGATCGAGATACATCGTTATAAACCAAACTTCGTGATCAGCGCAGGCATGTAGTATGCCCTACGTGACAACGCATTAGCAACCTTGTTATACTCCCCTTTCACATAGTCTAGCTTGAAGTCATACTGATCTATGACTTCAATGGAGCGTTTGAGTGCACTGGAGAGAACCGGTTGCGTCTTCATCCACTTGAGTGTTTGATCTAATGCGGTTTTGTGTCGGTCTTCTGGTCTAATGGCAATGGTAGTCGGACTTCAAGTCTATCTTAGTGAAGTACTTACATCCCTGCACCCTGTCCAATAGGGAATTGGCGTTCGTAACAGTGATGGCATTGAGTCCCTTATAATCAATGCACATCCTTAGTGATCCCCCCTTCTTCGGTACAAATAGAACTGGTGAGCTGAAAGGGGAGATGCTAGGCCGAATCCAACCGTTTTCTGTGAGCTCTTTCGGTTGCCGCCAAAGCTCGTCCAACTTGGCCGGAGCCATCCTATAGATTCTCCCTTTGGGTATCTTGCTCCCAGGGATGATTTCCATGGCATGGACAACCTCCTTGTCTATAACACTTGTGGGCTCCTCAAACAGTACTTAGCAACGACACTCTCTATCTCTTGGGGTGCCTCCCCGTTCTGAGAGACAAAGACCAGTACGTAACCTCCTCTTGGTTCTATTTATAATAACTATAGAAGGCCGATGCGCACAAACACCCGTAGTTAACGGTCCTCCCATTAGGCAGCTCATGCTTTGGCACTTTATTGTCCCAATCAAATTGGGGCTTTAACTAGGCACAAAATCTTATGATCAAGTTTTCCTCCTGTATAGGAGGAAGTGCAGACTACATCCTTGACGTAGTCCTCCAGTAACATGCGCTTTTTGTTGGCCAAAGTAGATGCTACCGGTCTACTCAGTTGCTGCACCCGGTCCTGTAGGCGCAGTCTCTCAACGTAGTCACGACTTATGAAATTTCCCGTGGAGTCTGTCTACGAAGACACCGCACTTGGGGTCACCTACACCAACTTCCACAACAAAGTGCTCCCCTATAGGACCTCGACTTAAAGCCACCCAGGACTCGTGAGGGTCCCTTGCCGACCACTCACTTTGTAGGTCCTCTAAGGCCTCAGACCCATCCAATGAGCAGAATATCGTTGGGTCGGGATGCGTATGTGGGGTGACTAACGAGTCGATAGCTTCGACCAGCTCTTGAAACGGGGAGGGTACATCACCCGTTTCAACATGAGTAGAAGCAGCTACAACTTCTATTGACCCTATGTGTTTCCCGAGCCGGAATGCATAGAGGCACCACTTTGGGAAGAAGGAATCCCACCTTTAACTAGTATCTTTTGCGAGACCTTTGCGTTCTTGCATTTGAACTGTTGATGGCCATACTCGCCGCAGTAAATGCAAGCACCCCGCGTATAACGGTCCCGCCACACATCTTGATCCAAACCTACTCGAACCCAAGCCGCTATCTTGTGCGGGTTCGGGGTTTGCCCCGGACTCCTTCATTGACCGCCCTTGCCGCGACCACCTGCCATTCCTTTGACTACTGCAGCGAGGTTGTTACCCTCAACATTATCCTCGTTGTCCAACTCTGAACCATCCACAAGGTCTGAGAAATCCTCGATCTCAGACCGAGTACCATCTGCCTTGACCATCATCAATCGACTCCCCTTTTTTTTTCATTCTTGTGGACTCTTCTTTCTTCCGTTCGTAGGGAGTTGTTGAGCACCTCCTAGCATGGCCTCTAAATCTAAAGCCTTTTTGCTAAAAATCTCAAAAGTGTGATACTCTAGTCGAGCTTCATTCTCTAATCAGTTCTTGATGTTTGTGGGAAGACACCTCAAGAACATGGTCAATAAGACCTGTGGATTTTATTGTACCCTTGGAACGACAATCAAACGCTTTATAGTAGAAAAAAGCCGGTGCGTAGACTTGCACTTTTTAGTGTCAAGTTTCAGCAACCCATCAGTGGCATCTTGTTGTGGGTTGTGCCATCGCGCTTCCACCAAATCCATAAAGCTCTCTAGGGTATGGGTCTTAGCCCACTCACCCGACAGAAGGTTAACCGAGCCCCCAATTTTCACCCCCATGGGGGTACCTGTTAACCATTTGTGAATCACCCATATTCCTGTCGAACCCCTTTGAGGCAACCAATCCGTTTAACCAACGAGTTGTCGATCCCTCCAAATAGGATGCAGCAGTTATCACTTCCTCCTCTACCAACGTCCATTTCGCCCTCACCCACACTGACACCGTTCTCAACCAAGTGTCGAGAGCCTCATCCTTTTTATCTCCTAAGAAGGTTAGGGGTGGTTTCAATGGGGTCTTGGGGTACCAAGGTTGTTGATGTCCCGCTGGTTGGACAGGTGGCAGTTGTGGTGTAGCTCCAGCCGTTGGACCAGAAGATGAAGAAGCATCAGCCTGTGTTGCTGTTGCTGAAGTACCGCTTGGTGTGGTACCATACTGTGACAGATACGGGCATGTCATCACCGAGAATGGCGGCGATGGGAAAACTGCTGGCCCGACTCATGGTCCACGCATGGCATTCAAGATCTGGTCTAGGGTGTCTTGGATAGCGTCCAGTTTGCTGTCTATGTATGCGTGCATGGACAGGATACTCACCTTGAGAATCTTTGTGGTGTTGTCAAGTGTCAAGTCATCTAACCCTTCTAAAGCAACTTTGTTTGCTGCCTTACCCTCCCGTCTAACATTGGAGGTAAGGGATGGAGGGGTCATGCTAGGAGTGTCGTACTTTGACGATGAAGGAGAGAGACCCTTCATCATCGAGGCCGATGGCGGCCCTATAGCTTTAGGGGGAATACTTGTGCAGTGAGATGAGAATGGTAAAGAGAGATCACTTAGGTTCGAGAGCCGCACCCTAAATTCGGTTGAGAGAGGTTATATTCAGTTCAGGAAGGAGCTTTTGGCGATCCTGCACTGTCTCAAAGTGTTTAGACACTAAGTCATGGGACTAAGGTTCATTCTAAGAACGGACTCTACGGCGGTCATTGGAACCATTAAGAGGCACCAACAGGCAGATGTTACGGTCAGTAGGGTGGATAACTCATATATATGGACGTATAATCTCGTATTAGAGAAGATGCCTACTGACAAGAACAGAGCTGATGGGTTAAGTCGCATGGGGGTCAATAGATGAGGAAACCTTTGAGGAGGCGCCCTTCGTCGACGAGTTTCTTATGGAAGACGATGGCGGAGGGTTACCTCCTGCCCCCAGTTGTTATTTGGCCTCAGCCATGACAACTAGTAGGGAGGACTGTTGGGAAGGAAAGGAAGATCCCTACCTCCATTACCTCTTGACCCAAGAGGATGATGAGGAAGGGTGGTATGGGATGGTAGAACAAGCCGCTGTCGCAGCCCATGAGTTGGCTGAGAGTTCGAAAATGGTTGGACGTCGTGGGTTGGATGAGTTGGAGCAAAGTGAGGACATTGAAGGAAAGTTCGGGAAATAAGAATATGATGGAGGATATAAGAGGATTGGTGTGGTAATGAACAATAACCAATTGGACGACTTCTACCATGAGAGGACAAAAAGGACTTTAGGCTACTTAGGGGTCACCTTTTTAAAAACGATGCTAAGGAAGGTCTGTTGCCGCTGAGAGTGGTGTGGGGTAAGGAAAGGTAACTAGAGGTGATCGTTGCAATACATGAGGGTTTGGCAGGGGGTCGTAGGGGTGCGGATGCTACGCACTATAAAGTATGAGGTACTGTAAGTCATGTGAAATCTGTCAGAAAAGATCATCTATGAGATTGATTGAACCCTTATACTCCACTGTTCTTGTTGAGCTTGGTAGTATTGTTCACCTTGATCTAATTACTATGCCACTTGGTAAGGATGGGATGAAATATCTACAAAACATGAGAGAGAATGTCTGGTTATGTTGAAGCTAAAGCAATCCGTAAGAAAACCGCAAAGGCAGTGGCAGATTGGATCGAGGAAATCTACTTGAGGTACCCTTTCATGCGTGAGTCCGTGGCTGATGATATGTACTGGGACATGGCCCGTGCGCCGCCATTTGCTGCTGATAGTCGACTTGACATGGTTATGGATGATTATGTTATGATTTCAGAAGCCGGAGATGGGTACGAGCACCCTATGATGGCTCGACTCTCAGAGGTAGACTCGGGTTGTCTACCAAACCCAGGTGTTCCCAGGGATTTATTGGCCATCATTCAACGGTGGACTCATGTGTTTGTCGTGCCCAAATTGACCCAATTCTTAAATTTCAGTTCCTTGCATTATATCTGGCTTGTCACGTGTCGAGTCATGGGGGTATGCCTGGGGGATTGGGAGCCAGTTCATGGGATTTCAATTCTTGCCTCTGGTTGTATTTTATTGGTTTGAATGACATTATGGCGATGTTGAATGAATGGTTGTGGGGTAAAGTGAAAATATGTTTTCTTCCTTTTATAAGTCGGCGCTCAATTGATGGGGCAACCTTTTTGTACGATTGCGTCAGGACGATTGCATCATCTGGCATGAGCTGATTGGTTTATCCCTGAAAGAGGGTGGGGCTTGACCAAGTGAAGTGTTCCGGTGGCAAGTGGCTCGACATCGTCGGGATGGGGTTCCTCTCCAAATGGGCCTTCATAATGCGGCACTACCAGACTCTGAAGGGATAGGTAGTCAGTCGAGTATCATAGTCGATGGAGTGATCTGTCCGGCCTATATGGTCGAGGCGAAGATCACTTAGCATCGTAGCGGATCGGAGCTTGTTGCATTCTTCGTAATGGAAGGAGTGTTCTCGCTGCAGCCACCAGGTTTTCGCAACGGTTCACCGACGAGAATTTAACCACTGTGGCATTCCCTGCGGTGTCATTACATACGTCCTTCATGAAGGGGTAGAGAGTTTCGACTGCGCAAGAGATGATTCCTTGAGTCAAGATTTCACAAGTTCAGAGGCTAGCTGGGTTGACGGAGCATCCGAGCCACCGTGGCTGACAGCTTCGAATGCTCGAGTGGCTAGCCGTTCCTGGGTTGTCGCGTGGTGATCTGGTCCGCCTGCTGGAAAGCAACGAGGCATCCTGAGCCTCTCCCAGTCAAAATCCGACAAATGGCTGATCAAGGGTGGTACATCTACTATCAGTCTAATCGGGGTGTCTCTCGGGAGCAGTGTCCCCAGGGGCATTCCCTTGGCGCCGGGCCAAGCCATTATCCACAACCCAGTTGGCAACAAGGCCATTATGGCCTCCTAGCCCACTGTTGCAAAGCTTAAATTGTGGACTCGCTTTGACTTGCCAGTACGGTCTGGTTGGGTGTTAGCTGGCTCCCTGCACACGAAGCAAGAGCCGAGCGTTAGTCAAGGATTCAACCGAGCAGATGGAGCTCTGATGTCGACTAATGACCTTTCATACCATGGGTCTGCACTCATCGGAGTGAGGGCCTCACGGAGCGTGCGGCTCCTCGTGAGCTATTTTGAGCAATGGTTCAGAGGGTGGTCGGACCGCCTTGACTGGGAATCAGGATAGACTTTGCTCTGCTTGTCGGGTTGGGTCAGCGGGGACCGCCATGACTGGGAATCAAGACTGACTTTGGTCTGCTTGTCGGGTTGGGTCAGCGAGGGAGCCCACCAGGGTGACCAGGGGCACTCTCAGAAGGCCTAAGGGTAAGACTCTGAGGGTGAATGAGGAAGGGGTGTTGGCAAGGGTTTTTAGGGGAGGTTGTTTTCTTGTTTTTCTTTTGGCATGATCTGACCTTTATTTTGTAGGTACCCTACAGCCAGACGAATACAGCGGGGTTTGGTCTGACCCGACAGTGAGCGGTATAGAGCCGACAGACGAATAGAAAGGGGTTTGGTATGTTTCCCCCTTATGAGGCAGCCTTTGGTCAAGATGACAAGGATGATCCTAGGTTCGATAATTGGTCCCATATCCGCCTGTGGCTGAACTGTGACTGAGATGCTGACGAGGATTATGTTGTGCTGATTGTCTGCATGCTTGAGTCGGACTTATTCGATGATGTCGAGATGTGCAAGTCAGGATTGAGATAGGGCAGACCTGACGAGGGGTCTTGTCTAAGATTGGGACTGATTCCGATAATGTTGAGATAGGCCGGGACTAATATTTGGATTGCTAGGCCAAGCCTAATGAGGGGTTTGACCTAAGATTGAGTCTGATTCAATGATGCAAGGAAGCGGGATAGGTAACGAGATAAGGCTGCATGAGCGGTTGTGATTTGATTCAGCCGTGAAATGATATTTGCATATGGTGGTCGCACTGCGCAGGACTGATGAGACTTATCCTTCTTTGATTTTGATGGTGGCTCGGACCAGAGGCCATGCCTTATTTAGCGAGCACTCAAGCCCTAGCGGGTGAGCACCCTGATGAATAGGTGTTATTTTATGTAACGTCTCTGTATATTAAGTAGCAGATGAATCCACATAACTTGATTTGGCAGATAAAGAAGAGAGCAGGCGAGACACACAGGTGGTGATCGGATGGTGTTGCTTGGTGCACAACGGGTGGATCCGGCGCACGTGGCGGCGGCGGCGCCGCAGGGTGAGGTGGCTGCGGAAGGACAACAAGTTGGTGAGGGTGAGGTTGAACAGAGGAAGGAGGATATGGTGGAAAGTAAGCCCTTGAGGCTGGCTCGAATTGAGGAGGTGGGGCACCGTAGTGCTGCTCATATTTATACGCATAGTATGCCATCCTTCTCGGTGACGACGTGCGCTTGCGCTAGCCATCTAGACGGCGACGCAGCCTTACCCCTTCCCATCTCTCCTCCTCTTCTTCTTCCTCCTCCTCTTCTTGCCTCTCCCTCTCACACGTTAGGTCTATTGGCTGATCGGCCGTCTTCCCCTGACGACCTCCTCTCCCTCGTCCAGCACCCGATCCGCACGCCTTCGGCGGCATGGCGAAGGCGAACTACTGAGTGGTGGTAGCGTAAGTGCAGCGAGAGCACAAGTGAGCAGAGAACGGTGAGAGCGGCGGTAGTAGCGAAAGCTCGTTAGCGTTGCGCACCCGCGTGAAAGAGCTCATAAGCGAATGACAAGAATAAGCGAGCAATCAGTTTTATAACAGCGAGATCCTGGCAAGGACCCCACGAATGGGGTTTGGTATGGTTGTCGGAGGCCGACGCACCGTGTCAACTTGACGCAGTCAGCCTACGCGCGTGTCAAATCTATGCCAAGGGCTGCCCGCGGCTATACTCAAACAAGCGCAAGCGTGTTGGTTAATTCCTTGGGGCCGAACCTATGGAGAAGACGGTGCGGCGGTACAGCCCTTATGAGGCCTGATCGTTCCCTTTGGACTGGACCATCACGATCGCAAGGGTCAAATTAGTAAGGTCCGGTCCAAGTGGCACTTGAAACGGACCAATGTGATCGCGTAACTTGGTCGGAAAAGGGACAGCCCCAAATGGCCATGTAAATGAATAACTGGGCCCTAGAAATAATTAAAAGGGGTCACGTGCTATTTTAAGTGCGGGACTGACTCTTCGTTTCCCAAAGTCAGGCTTGCCCCGGTCTCATGCTAAAATTAGCACAATCCCACGCTATTTTTAGTGTGGGACTGACTGTTTGACTACTTGGGACTGGCCTGCCCCAAAACCATGCTAAAATTATCACAGCCCCACACTATTTTTAGCATGGGACTGACTGTTCGATTACTTGCGATTGGGCCTGCCCTTGTCTTGTGCTAAATTTAGCGCAGTCCCACTCTAATTTTAGCGTGCGACTGACTGTTCAACTACTTGGGACTGGGCCTGCCCCATTCCCGTGCTAAATTAGCACATTCCCACACTATTTTTAGCGCGCGACCGACTGTTCGACTGCTTGGGACTGGGCCTGCCCCAGTCCCGTGCTAAATTTAGCAGTCCCATGCTAATTTTAGCGTGGAACTGACTATTCGACTGCTTGGGACTGGCTGTTACTATTCCAAGGTCGGGACTGGTGTTAATTTTAGCACAGGCTTGGTCTATTTTTAGCCCTGGCCCCAACTCTGGGACTGCAGCACTTGGGCCTGACCACCTGGCCTCTCCACTATAAAAGAGAGGCCATGTCACTCGAGAGAGGCAGGCAACGCTTGAGTGAAGTGCAGAAACTCTGGTGGAGCGGCAAGGAGCAGCAGGATCCAAGACCAAGTCATTGGGAAGAGTAGAAGAGGGAGCAAGCTTAACAAGATAGAGGCAAGCAAGGGGGAGAGGGAAGGGAGAGTTTGGGCAGCCTCTTGGCCGGGTGCAGTGGCCAGGGTGTCTCACTTTGAGCTCACACCTGCCACCTCTCATCCTCCCTTCTCCTCACTCCTCCTTTCTCCTTTTTTTCTGTCTTTTCTCCCTCTCATTCTCTCTTCCCAGCTCATGCGCTCAAACCCCATATCTGTGTGCCTGCACGCCCATCTACCCGCCATTGCTGATCTGGATCCATGTGCTCTTGCTAGTTTAATCGGCGCCCTTGCACGCCTTATAGTTGATCGGGATCTACCTGCCATTGCCGATCCGGATCCATGTGCTTTTGCTGGTTTAATCGGCGCGCCCGTGCGTGCATTGTAGTTGATCGGGACCTGCCCGCCATTGCTGATCAGGATCCATGTGCTCTTGCTGGTTTAAATGGTGCACCCTTGCGCGCATTATAGTTGATCGGGATCTGCCCACCATTGCTGATCTGGACCTGTGCAAGCTGTCGCTCAGTGCGAATCGGCTCACAACCGTGTGCATGACTTTGAGTGTCTGTGCGCTCCATACGTGCCTCGTAGCCAACCACTTGCGCTCCATTGCTCATCGGATCCACACAGCCCCTGCGCACGACGTTGCCTATCGGGCCTCAACCTGCGCCATAGCCAATAGGGATTCAACCCCCTTTGCAGGTGTTTGCTGATTATCGGGGTTTTCATGACCCCGCCAGCGTTGTCGAAAGATCGGGATTTCTCCACACTTGTTTTCACTGTTACGGGCCGTGTGGGTCCCGATTAGTGATTTGCTCATGAGCCAGGCTGTTGATTGGGGCTGTGTACTAGTGCTGGCTTTCGCTGGATCGAAGACCTGGGCTGCACACCTGGGCTGTTTACTTGCTGGCACGTACATTGGGACGCTACCCATTGGAGCTGTGTACTAGCTGGATCGTGGACTGGAGCCGTGCACCAGCATTGATTGGAACTCTAGTCACAGGCTGGGATTGCACACCTGTGTTTTGCTGGCTCACTGATCAGAACTCTAGCCTCGGGCTGGGATTGTGCACCAGCGCAGTGTTTGCTGGCTCGCCGATTGGAACTCTAGCCGCAGGCTGGGACTGCGCGCCAGGGCAGTGTTTGCTGGCCCGCGGATTGAGACTCTGCCCACAATTGAGATTGTGTACTAGTGCAGTTAGTATTACACGTTAGTTTGTAGAACGAGATCTGTGCGCTGAAGCGGATGCTTGCCAGTTGCTGTTTGGTAATACCAGACTGTGTTCACACTAAGAACGGTAATGCAGCACTGTGGACCGTGTTCAGCATTCCCAATCAATGCTTGAACGTGGTAATGTTGGACTGAGGTAACGCAGCACTGCAGTAAATGTGGGACTGCCTTCAGTGTTCGCTCAGAACAGTAATGCTAGACTGCGGCAATGTTGGATTGCGGTAACGTTGGACTGCGGTAATGCCGGACTGTGGCAAATGGTGGACTGTGTTGCTGGGCTGTGTTCGCACTCGAAACGGTAACGATGGCTATTGTTCCCACTTGTATTTAGTAATAATTGGGCAACATCTTTTCCGTTTGGGATATTGTTGTGTTGTCGCGTGCCCATGCTTGGTATTAATATTTTACTGCGCGCCCGGGCTCAGCGTAGCTGATTGAGTATGCGCCCAAAGCTCAAACTCCCAAAACTCCCAAAACTCAAATTGGCTGTTTGAGTGCGCGCCCCAGCCTGGAATTGATGATTTGGTGTGCGCCCATGCTCAAATTGGTTGTTTGACTGCGCTCCCCCGCTCAAACTTGATGATTTGGTGCGTTCCCAGCCTCAAAACTTGCTGTTTGAGTCCGCACTCAAATTGGTTGTTTGACCGGGCTCCCCCGCTTGAACTTGATGATTTGGTGTGCTCCCAGCCTCGAAACTGGCTGTTTGAGTCCGTGCCCCAGCTTGGACTCGATGATTTGGTGCACGCCGAGGCTCAAACTGGTTGTTAGAGTGCACGCCCCCGCTTGAACTTAATGATTTGGTGCGCGCCCATGGTCAAACTGGCTGTTTGAGTGCATGCCCCAGCTTGGACTTGATGATTTGGTGCGCGCCCAGTCTCAAAAACTGGTTGTTTGAGTGCGCACCCCCGCTTGAACTTGATGATGCACGCCCAAGCCCAAACTTATCAGTTGAGTGCGTGTCCAAGCTCGTTGTTGATGATTTAGTGCGCGCCCAGGCTTGGCACTGATGTTTTAGTGCGCACCTGTGTCCGGTGTCACTGATTTAGTGTGTGCCCAGGCCCGATGTTGCTGTTTTGCTGTGCGCCCGTGTTTTGTGTAGCAGATTTGAGGCGCACCCAGGCCTGGTATTGATGGCCTAGTGTGCGCCCAAGCCTGAACTCAAAATTTTAGTGCGTGCCTATGCTTGACATTATTTATTTAGTGTGCGCCCAGCTGATGTAATGATTCTAGAGTGCACGCCCCGCCGATAGGATGATTCTAGACAGCACGCCCTGTTGATATGACGACTTTGGAGTGTGCGCCCTGGCGATAAGATGATTCTGGAACTTGCGCCTTGCTAGTGTGGTGATTTGGGAGCACGAAACTTGCCAATCTGATTAGTTCGAGGACATGGCTGAGTGCCCTACTCCCGCTGATTTGGATCCTTGCTGATCAACCCTTGCACAGATAGTAATTGCAGTCCAGTCCCTGTGCAGACAGTATTTGTGATCTACCCCTTTGCAGACGATATTTTTCTTGCACAAGTGTTATTTGCGGATCAGTCCCTGCACAGACAATTTTGCTCAATTCAGTCTTAGTGCATACGCCATTTTGTGATTAATCCCTGAATAGTCGACACCTTGCTGATCAGTCCTCCGCCGTGATGATACCGGCGGTTCCGGGTGGTAGTGTTATATCGAGTTGCTGAGCCCTTTCAGGTGGGCCCTTTCATCGAGTTGCTGGTTGCTGTTCAGCCGGGCGCTTTCAGGCGAGTTGCTGGTTGCTGTTCAGATGGGCCCTTTCATTGAGTTGCTGGTTGCTGTTTAGTTGGGCCCATTCAGGCGGGCCCTTTCATTGAGTTGCTGATTCAGTTGGGCCCATTCAGGCGGGCCAGGTATCGAGTTGCTGCTGGTCAGCCGGGTCCACTCAGGCGGGCCCAGACGTCGTTTTTGCCTTCAGCCAGGCCCATTTAGGCGGGCCCTGGTATTGGAGGGAGCGTTTATACTCTCAGGGGTGCAACCATTGTCCAATCTGGCTTGTCAACGTGAGACAGCCTCGAAGTGAGGGCAAACTCGTTGATAAGTTGTGCTATCGACATGTCGGATGCCAGACCTTTGTCATCAAGGCCAATGAGTCCCCTACCTCGAGACACACGCTGGTGGTTACCTACTCGGTAAATTGGGCAGAGATGGAAGGAGTGAAGGGTACCACTTATGACAGGATTGCAAATTACATATTTCGCAGGGAGAGCTATTGGAGGGATTACTCGCTACATGTGGTGTCCCCTTGACGGGCTTAATATCTCCTTGCACGATACTTGCTCGAGGGGGACTGATTTCTATATATCATGCGAGCCTAGGACTGATGCGGTTGCTGGACCCCCGAGAGGGGAAGGATCGGTCCCATACCTTGAAGATGGATTCAATCACCTGGTCGGGGCTGATTTTGCGATGCAGGCTTTTCAGAGGCCACTTTACGAGGAAGGTTTCCTGGAGGTTTCATACGTTTACATCGATGACAAGGGACGGATTGAGATATTGATCGGTGCTATAGGTGATATCACCTTTGTCGAGGAACTGTATCCAGGAGTATAGCGGACAAGGAGATGGCGAGATGCATGGCTTACATCAGCAACATTGATTATCCAGATTTTCTTGAGAACATCTACTAGGTGCCAGAGTCCATTGCAACCCAGGTCGTCAATGTGGAGCAGGAGTCGGAGCAATGTGTGCCAGAGGCGGGGTCCCAGACAGTAGAGCTTACTCATGATGGGGTACCACTTATTATCATCGATTGAGGCTCATTTCTTTTAGCCACTGCGATGTATCTATTGACATTATTATTATGACTTGTCAGTGGCCGCAAACCTCCAATGGCTGCTCCCTACATTCCCTGTGTGCTACTCTTCAGTCTCGTCTCTGGTCATGCTCTTTGAGAGTCTGGTTTTTGGTCTTCTTGTTCTTTCAGTGTCATTCGTTCTGTGATGCATGATATGTCGAGTTATTTCTTCTTACTACTCAGGTTACACTATAGGCTATTTGAAGGACTCCTGGATAGTAGGGACTCCAGGGACCTTGAGTTTGACCTTTATACGGGGCCAGGTGCAGGCGACAAACCTCAACGCCTCACTCTAGTGTCACCGCTGGTAGGAGGGATAACCCTGGCTACTCGACTGTAGGACTGAGAGTGTCAAAGGCTGTTGCTATATGCACTCGTATGTTATATGATTTTTATACCTACCAAAGATCCGCGTGACAGCCTGCCAGTCCACCAACCCACTGCACTCGGCTTGGGAAGGGCACCGAACCTGGCCTTGGAAACGGTGGGTGTGTGACACCGCGCGCGCCCCAGCCAACCAGCGCACATGCAGATACTTGCGATGTGTCACAACAGAGTTTCTGCAGTGTCTGCCTAGGCCAAAATGGCCAGCCATGTGGTCGAATCTTACAACGATGAGGACGATTGTTTCAGTTGCTAACTAAATATGCACCAAATTCTCCTTTGGTTGTACGTAGAAGGAGCTGGTACATACACACCCTTCGTGTAAAGCTTAAAGTGATGAATTAAGGATTCCACGAATTGTTTCATTTGAGAGTGGAGGACAAAGTCATTGGCCAGCCCACTCCCTGTATGGGAGAGGTTGCTGCTGTTGGACTGTTTGGGCCTGGCCGTGGAAGTTTCCAGTAGCTTCCGGTTGGGTCCCAGTGTCTCCGCCCAGGCCCATGTCTACAGTTGAGGGCCTGGGCCCTTTACAGTTGGGCACACCTAGGATTTTCCAAGCTCCGAATGTTTGTTGTGTTTGCATTGGCCCGTGGGGTTGATGTGATGCTGCATTCTCGTTGGCCCGTGGCTACTTCGTGATGTGTTGGCCTCATGTCGCGTGTGCCCAGGGCGCAACCACCTGCGTCCTGGGCTCAACTGCCTGGCGCAGCTGCTTCTTCTGGAAGAGCCCAGGGTGAGGCCCTGGTTGCACTTCAACCAACTGGCGTGCAACAACTTTTCGAGACCTACTCTGAAAAATGAAGCTAAGGGCCTCTTGTGGATATTCAGGCCCTGCACTTAGGGCAGGCAAGAGGCTTGCCGGGGGCCACAGTCTAGAACATATGCATGTTGTCTGAGGCCCCCTGAGGGGACAATCCTCACATTATCTTCTTCTCTCAATATAAAAGAAAATCAGGGTTGCAAGTACTCCAAAAATTGACTTGAATTCGGGCTACCACCAGATAGATGTACAACTCGAAGACCAACATGAGACGACCTTTAGGACACACTACGACCACTACGAGTTCGTGGTCGTGCCATTTGGTCTAACAAACATCCTTGTCACCTTTCAAAGATGCATGAATGACCTTTTTCAGGAATGGCTTAATAAGTCTGTAGTTGTGTATTGAGATGACATTTTGGTTTTTCGTAAGCCGCTATAAGACCACCAACAACATCTGCGTTTAAATATTAGAGAAGTTGGGTAGCGCCAAGTTCAAACCGAATCCGAAGAAGTGTGAATGGGTCAAGCGGAAAGTGTTGTATTTGGTACACGTGCTAGATGGAGATGGAGTCCGACCAGAAGACTAGGGATAGTAGGAATTTAGAGATTGGCCAACCCCACACATGTTGACTGAATTGAGGTATTTTTTCTAGGTTTGGACAACTACCGCCGAAGGTTCGTACGTAACTTCATAACGATTGCTACACCATTGTGTAGGGTGCTGAGGAAGGAAACAATTTGGAAATGGGATAAAGACTGTACCTCAAAACGTCCTTGATCGAGTATCCGGTCTTGAAAATTGCAGACCCATCACTTCCTTTTATCGTCACAACGGACACTAGCCAATACGGAATCAGTGTTGTACTCCAACAAAACCATGGAGATGAATATCGGCCCTTAAAATTTATGTCTTGTAGGTTGCCTAGTGAGGAGGTCGTTGCTTCGACGTACGAGCGATAGTTGTTCGCATTTAGAGAATGATTGAACCATTGGCGACGCTACCTCGTAGGGAGACGCTTCAAGGTCTATTTTGATCACGAGACCTTGAGATGGCTGAAAACCCAGGCCAGGATGACCCCTAAGTTGACTATGTGGGCTGGGGTGATATATCAATTTGATTTAGAACTGAAGCATGTAAAGGGAAAGTATGACGTCGTCACTTATGTGCTAAGTAGCCGTGCAGATTTTTTCGGCGCCATTGAGTATGACATCGTCGCTAGACTGCTACAGAAAATTAGAGTTGTGTACGTTGATGATCCAATCTATAGCGATTTGTTGACGAAGTCCCGGACTATAGAGTCACAAGTGGATTGTTGTGCGAAAAGATGGATGTGAAGGATAGGCTGTGCATTTCAAACAATGAGGAAGTCTGCAGTTTGATCTTAGGGGAATGTCATGACACTGAGGGTCATTTCGGTTGGAGGAAGACTCATGCTAACCTTCTGCGGTCCTTCATGTGGGTTGGAATGAAGCATGATTGTGTAGCGTACGTTCAAGGCTGCAAAGTTTTTCGGCAGAACAAGAGTTCCACGCAACCTCCCCTTGGACTGTTGAGACTGTTTCCTATCTCGTCTGGTACTGGAGACTCCGTATCTATAGACTTTATAGAAACGGTAAGAATCAAGTGATGGTCGTCGTTGATAGATTAAGTTAATTTGTTGTTTCTATTTTTTTACACTCTGAGGCGAAGACCGACTTGGTCATTAGGGAGTTATTGAATGACTGGTTTAAAGACTACGGGCACCCTTTGACTATCGTTAGTGATAGAGACACTAGGTTCACGGGCGTGCACTGATGAAAGTCTACGGATTGAGGCTAACGAGACTAATGTGCAGACCGAATAGATGAACAAGCTGCTATGCAAGTGCTCTGCATGTACATTCAACCACACCAGGTCAATTGGGACGAGCATCTCCCCAAAGTGGCCTGCTCGTATAACAATTTTGTGAACTTAGCCACCTTGCGCACACCGAACGAGCTACACA
>BFEA01000550.1:59516-72016 GCA_003427395.1 Chara braunii | reverse complement strand
AAAAACGAAGGTAGAACCATAATTGTTTGTTGAGATAAACGTTAGGCAATTAGAAAACACACTAAAAAGAAGCCAAGTCTAGAAGGTACAATTGCGATTTCGTTCTCCAACGAGAGCAGATGATCGCACAAGTGAAAGGTACGTACTCTTTGGTAGTAAAGTCAAAACCAGTTGGTGCATGTAGCAAGTGCGTCCTTTGACGACAAGAACATCAGGACCATATGCTTGTGGTATTTGATGATGATACAGTAGAGAAGTTACCCCTCGACGAGTCAGAAGGCGGATTAGATAACGACGACATTGAATTTGGGAAGGGTGATGTCACTGTCGTGATGGCAACAAGGGAGGTTAAAGCCAATGGAAGAAGAAGAGGCCTCGTTTCCCGAGCAAGGGTTCAAACGAAGACAGGCGCTTACAACCCCTTCTAACCTTTCGACTCTCAAGGCAAAGGATGATTCTTCTTCGGCCCATTGTCCATAGCACCCTGACACTGTTCTTTGCTCTGTCTCACTAGACGATTCCCTTGACGAATTCGGTAATGAACTTATAGCACGTAGGAGTTCGTGGGCTAAGAAAACTAAGTCTAAGGGTGAGTTAATGATCGCTGATATTGAGATTGCGCACACGCGAGTAAGTGCCCTGTGAGATCCAGGATCGACGCAGTCTTACATCTCAGAGAAGGCAATTCGAAAATTGCATCTGGGAATGAAGGTAAGAGATTTACCTCGACCTATCACGTCTATGTTAGCTGACAAGATGACGATCACTATCTCTCAATACGTTGATCGTGTTAAATGCTCTTTCATGACCAAGGAAGGAAATAAGATTTTACATGAGATATCCTTCCTAATAGAAAAAGACCTGCCATTTGACATGATTCAGGGATTGACACGAGGAAGCCGACCCAGAGGTAAGGTTCAAAAATAAAATTGTTAAACTCAAGGACGAGAAGTCCGAACTTTGAGCGATTAAGTTATACCATAGGTCTGCCTCTGACTCTACTCTGTCTTTTTTGCTCTATGAGTTATCCAACTTTTCGTTCGATGGTAGCTGAGAAAAAGTTGGATCAGGAGGTCATGATGGTGCTTGTCAAACGAGTCGGTGAGTGTTCTTCATCCTATCCACCTATCGAGAAACTTATTGACGAGTATAAGTACTTGCAGACTGGGCCGACGGGAATCACCGAGCGTGCTATTAAGCACACAATTGAGATTATTCCCGGAAGCAAGATTCCCAAGGGTCCCATGTATTGAATATCTCCCAGGGAACTTGAGGAATTGCGCAAGCAACTGTAAGAACTTACTGACAAAGGATGAATTCGCCCTAGCTCATCTTCGTATGGTGCACCTGTTTTATTCATGCCTAAAAAGAAAGGTAAACTTCGTCTATGTATAGAGTATCGCGGGCTGAACTTCGTCACTGTTTAAAACGCGGAACCACTTCCGCGCATTGACGACCTATTGGACCAGTTGCAAGGTTGCAGGTACTTCAGCAAGATTGATCTGAAGTCAGGGTACCACCAGATTGAGGTGGCTCTTGAAGATCAACATAAGACGACATTCCAAACCAAGTATGGTCACTACGAGTTTGTGGTTATGCCTTTTGGTTTGACCAATGCGCCTGCGGCCTTCCAAAGGCCAATGAACGAATTGTTTCGTCAATGGCTTGATCAATTCGTAGTATATCTTGATGACATTCTAGTGTATAGTAAGACACTAGAAGATCATGAGAAACACCTACGAATGGTTTTGCAGAAGTTGCATGAGGGCAATTTCAAACTGAATCTGAAGAAGTCAGAGTATGCTAAGCCTGAAGTCTTGTACTTAGGGCATATAGTGAACGAGGAAGGACTAAGGCCTGAAGAAAAGAAGATTACAACAATCTGAGATTGACCACAACCTACGACTATAACTGAACTAAGATCTTTAACAGGACTCGCCAGATACTATAGGAAGTTCATAAGAAATTTCTCCTTGATAGCTGTCCCTATGAGAAGACTGTTGAAAAAGGAAAAACCTTGGTTGTGGGACAGAGATTGTGAGTGATCGTTTAAAAAGTTAAAACATGCTCAGACTCGCTATGTTGTCTTAAAAATTGTTGATCCTTCTCTTCCTTTCATTGTCAGGACTGACGCAAGTCAGTATGGGATTGGGGTTGTACTACAGCAAGATGACGGTAAGGGATATAGACCTATCGAGTTTATGTCTAGAAGACTTTCGTTAGAGAAAGTGGCCAACTCCACCTATGAAAGGAAATTGTATGCCTTAGTCATTGCACTAGATACATGGAAACATTACTTGTTACGGAGGCACTTCACTGTCTATTTTGACCACTCTACTTTGAAGTGGATCAAGACTCGGCCTAGACTCTCTGACAAGTTGGTAAGATGGTCCGCATTTCTTGATACGTTTGACTTTGAGGTGAAAACCATCAAAGGTAAGTCCAACGTGGTTGCGGATGCATTATCCAGTCGTGCAGATTTCTTTGGAGCCATTGTCTCCTATCTTGATATCGGGAACGAACTAAAAGAACAAATTCGCAAGGGTTATGGGAGTGATCCTATTTCGAGTCTCATCATTGAGACTCTAAGAAAGAACCCCGAGTTGTTCCCGGAATATCGAATGGCTGATGGCTTACTCTTCTTTTTGGATAAAATAGAAGAAAGATTATGTATTCCTCACTTAGAACAGATCAAAAGCTTAATCATTGGGGAATGCCCTGATGCGGAAGGTCACTTTGGTTTTAAGAAGACGTATGCCGATGTCCGAGAATGGTTTGAATGGAAAGGAATGAAGGAAGACGTACTAACGTATGTGCATACTTGTTTTGTCTGTTGGAGAAACAAGCCCTCAGATGAGAATCCGATGGGACTACGGAGACCGCTGCCTATTCCAAGTGAGCCAGGTGAGCCTATTTCCATTGACTTTACAAGTCTCACCAAGAGTCGAAATGGCAACAATCAAGTAATGGTCGGCGTAGATAGATTCTCAAAGTATGCTATGTTCATGCCTTTGCCTGCTGAAGCTAAAACTGAACTAGTCATCCAGAAGTTTTAGATGCGATGGGTCTCTGAGTATGGATTCTCGAAAATCGTAATCTCTGATAAAGATGTTCGGTTCACTAGTCTACAATGGCAGAAGTTTATGGAAATCTATGGGACCAGGTTGACCATGTCGTAAGGCAGACATTGAGGAACGAATGGCTAAACTGAGCAAATGAATCGTCTTTGCCAACAACTTTTGCGAATGTATGTCCGACCTGATCAGATTGATTGGGATGAGAACTTGCCTAAAATTGCTAGTGCCTATAATAACAGTATACATACTGTTACGGGTAGAATGCCTAACACATTGCATAAAGGATGGAAGCCTAGGCGTCCTATTGATGCATTAACAAGGGACCAAATTTAGAGGCTATCCCCAGGTATACTTGAACTCGCAGTTTTATACGAAAAAGACATCAAAAGGGTTAAGGAAAACATACAGAAGACCCAACTACAAATGATTGAACAGGCTAATAAACATCGCCGACCTTCATAGTTCCGAGACGGGGATTTTGTCTGGGTAAAGTCTGAAGAGTTAGAAGAAAATGTGTCTAAAAAACTGCTACTTGCCTACTACCGCCCCTGGGAAGTTCTCAAAGTGATTGGAGGTGAAGATGGACCTTCCTACCGTATAGATGTACCTCCACACCTAAGAACATACCCTGTCTTCCATGCGTCTAAGCTGCTACCCTATGTAGAAAGTGATAACTTCCCAAATAGGCCATCTATGTTTCCACCCTCTATGAATGGAGGCTATGAAGTTGAAAGGATATTGGAACATGGCTATTTTTCTATAGGTGGCAGAGGACGACCTCAGAAGTAGTACAAGGTAAAGTTGAAGTCCCAACCTCCATCTGAAGCCAGATGGTTAAGTAGGAAAGAACTCCCACCTACTGCTCCTTACATTGTTGCTGCATATGAACGTGGGTTAAGTGAGAATTGGTGTATTTTTTGCGATGGAACTCGTAAACCGGACCGGCAGGAATGCAATAACCCATGTCATATGTCTCGTGGAATATCTGAGGGCTTACTAGGCTGCCCTCAACCTAGGCCAAAACGGGGATTCAGGGCCTGGATATGTGACAGTTGACTTTCGTCAACTCTCGATATACCAACAGTCAAAGTCCAAAGGTACCGAGTCCAGGCCGTCGGTCAGGCACACACACTTGTTTGTATGCAGGTACCCAGACAACATCAGGTCCAACGGAAATCTGCAACTGTACACAATCCAGACCCTCGACTAAGAATCAATCTGGACAACTGTGGGGATGGGAGCCGAGGCCAGACACCCTCGTCAAATGGTACTTGAAGGCTGGCCTCGAGGTGGTCAATATTCAGTCTTGCTATGCTGCTCGGACACTGGCTTGACTTCGACCAGACGTTGGCATTGACGCTATCGAGACACTGGCTGGATACAGGCTGTGCACATACACTGTGCACGACGACGAGGACTGCAACGACATGTTGATGTGGCATTGTCACCTATCTTCAAGGATGATGTGGCGCTGCCTCTGGTCTACATGGCATGCTGATGTGGCGTTGCCTCTGGTCTACATTGCATGCTGATGTGGCGCATGCCACTTGTCTACATGCTGATGTGGCGTTGCTTCTGGTCTACATTTATGCTGATGTGGCGCTGCTTATGGTCTACATTATATGCTGATGTGGCGCTGCCTATGGTCTATATTACATGCTAATGTGGCGCATGTTACTGGACTACAATGATGATGTGGCGTATGCCACCTGTCTCGCTTGCTGTCGTGGCATTGTCCACGCTGTCTACATGAGGTGACCGATTGCGAGGAGGATGAAGATCGGAGTCTGTGGATGATTGGGAAACAGGATACTTACCTGAGGCTGGCGTTGATATTGTTTTGCTGTTGGTTGTCTTCATCGTCTCTATAAGAGAGTGGTTACACGTGGCACCTCTGTTTGATCAGACTTTGTCAGACTTGTTACTATTGCTGAAGCCCGGAGGAGGAGTGGGACAGGTTGGGCTATTATCGTGTGATCATTGATTATCACTTCCACCCTTTCCCTTGTCTATCCTCCCTCCACTCTCCTCGTCTATTGGTAACAAGATACTATTGCGGATATCATTTTCACATTAACTAAAGACTTTGTACAAACCTGAGACTACTGGAACTTCAACGTCTGTTGAGTATCTTCGTGACTAGGGTCATTACACCAGATTTGAACAAATTTGTAACAATTGGCAGGACTTTCGAACTGCGGCAACAACACTTACTCGTCGCATACTTTCGCGTGAACATTCCCCACCAACCCTTGAAAGGGGTGGACCTGCTACATGCGCTCCTGCCAACGTCACTATCCTTCACATGTGACGCGTATTTCTCAGTGGTTTCGACACATGTTGTGATTGTTTTTGTATCATCCAATTTCTTCTTCGCCTCCACGAAGTTCTCGTCCTACCCCTGCTTGCTCATCTGTTGCTACCGTTGCTGCAGTCTCCACTCCTGCAGTTTCCATTGCTGCAGTGTCCACTGTTGCGGTTTCCATTGTTGCAGTCTCCACTCCTGCAGTGTCCACTGTTGCGGTTTCCACTGTTGCAGTATTCATTGTTGCAGCCTCCACTGCTCCAGTTTTCACTGCTCCAGTTTCCACTGCTCCAGTTTCTACTACTGCGGTTTCTACTGCTGCAATTTTCAGTACGACAGTAAATCCACGTAGTGTAGTTTTTACTGCTACAGCTTCCTCTCCTGCAGCTCTTGTGCAAACAAGATCACAGTCTCTTCGACACTCACCTTCTTTATTCCGAAATCTTGCCCAATCCACTCCCCTCTCATCTCTTTCTGTGCTTGCCCGCAGACGGCTATGTTCCTCCTCACCACCCCCATCTCCTTCACGGTCTCGCTCGCGAACAAACTCTCCAGTGTCCATTGTTCCTTTTGTTCCGCCTTCGTTGCTAGGGACAAATTCATTTTTTGTTTGCAGCACCACCACTCTTCTTGTTGTGTATCGTCGACGACGTTAGCGATATCGTCACTTGTCCAGAGAGCAGCAACCTGTTTCTTTGTCCGCCCCGATTCTCTCAGTGCCTCCTCCACAGGTTTTTGCGGTTCCTTTGTTTCCGCTCCCATGCCTCCTGCAGACAGGCCACCTGCCTAAAGGCAGCCACGACACCATGTTTTTATACCCTGCGGCATTAGATATTCAAGACTCACATGTACAACACGATGTGGTCCTTGCCTAGAGTACACTCCCTACTAGAGGGACAGTCCCTACTCAAGTTGAAACCCTAAACGTTGAGGAATTGGAACATGATCTGCCCGGATTGCAGTTGACCCAATGAGCCGTAGACCACATGGGGGTTCTGCAAATGGCTGACCAGCACTGTTCAAGCAAACCACAAATTTGTGCTCCGCCACGCGCAGACCACATGGGTGATCTGCAAATGACTGACCAGCAAACAACGCAACATAGTATGGCCTTGCAACACCATCTCGGTGATCAGCATCCAACAAACCAGCCTGAGAACCTCACCAATCTCTATGGTCTGACGACAACTAATATCTGGCTTCACATTCTCCACTGCCCATTTTATACACCATCAGACTTCCTTGCAATCGCCCTTCAGCTTGATGCTGATCTTCCCCAACTACAGTCAGAGGATTGTAATTATACCAGCGAAGGAGGCTTTACCATTGTTGTCCTACAAGTAGCAACGAGGGACCATCAAGCAATGCTCAAGCAGGTGAGTGGTTTAATCCTCCATCCCACATCTCTGCCTGCATTGCGCACGGGCTGTGGCCATTACATGGCCATTGTACATGCCTCTGACCACTGGGAGCTGTGGGACAACGGCGCCATGGTCCTGGCCATTACATGGTCCTTGTACATGCCTCTGACCACTGTGAGCTGTGGGACAATGGCACCATGGTCCATGCCATGACTCATGTCACTGATTTCTTACAAAATGATGCTGTTTTCTTGCCACAAAAAACCGTCCGCAATCTCTTTTTATGTCGAGGATCATTCCTCTGGCCCCATGCTGCAGCAAAACAATGTACAAACATTGTGCGACGTTCTCCTTTGCACAGCCACAACTATTGTTACACTCGGTTGTAGCCGACATCGTCTCTGTCACAATCACTACAATAACATGGTTTATGCATCCATGTGTGCACAGGACTGTCCCTCCGTTCCTGACTGCAGGCACTCTCCGCATCCAGACGCTATATGTCCATTTTGCGTCCATGGGCACTATACTGAATGCATGGTCTTTTGTGGTGACCGTTCTTCCTTCATTTTGGCCTGCAATCAACATGCCATTTGTCGAGGGTGTATGGTGGGCATGCTCAATGCCAGCCGTTGTGGCGATTGTCGCACTGAGAATGCTTTGCTAGGTCTTCCCTGTGTTCATCCACCTCATCCTTACAATGTATGTCCTCTCTGTCATCAAAGACAGACTCATTCTTGAGCCTCCACACTCCGTACTTTCCCTTTATCGTTCTTTGTTCGTCTGCTCTCCATCTCTCCTCCCTGTGTTTATCGCCTCCCCCTTCACTCTGCCTCTTTCTCACAGTGTACAAGTGGACCGTTATGGTACATGGGGATGGGGGCAGCTCGTCCTCAACTTCATCAATGTGGCGAGCCTTGTACGTGAGAGGCACGGTGAAGGGGGAGTTAAAAGGAGAACGAGAAAATTGAAATCGTTTCCCTTCATGTTTGTCTTGTTTTTTATTTTTTTGCTTCTGCCGTTTGTTTCGCAAAGTGCGCTCTTTTAGTTCATAGTTATGTGACAAAATATGTATGTGTGTGTGTGTGTGTGTGTGTGTGTGTGTGTGTGTGTGTGTGTGTGTGTGTGCGTGCGTGTGTATGTGTGTGTGTGTGTGTGTGTGTGTGTGTGTGTGTGTGTGTGTGTGAGAGAGAGAGAGAGAGAGATTGGAGTTTGTGCCGTGCAAAGTCTTTTGGGGAGTCCCAAAAGAATGAAAACGTGCCCTCTCTCTCATTCCCACACATGCCCTGTCTTGGATTTCTTCCACTTCTTTACTTCCATGCCCCATGTTCTGTGTTGTAGATCTGCTTCGCACACAGCCAGTCATGTGGTTTGCACACAGGCTGTGTGCAGTTGAAACCAGGGCAAAAGAAAGGACAAACAGGCAACTGAAACTTCGCGGAATCTGGAAAGGAAAGGAAATCTGCTTCTGTTTCTGCCTCAATGTTTTTTGCGAGAGAAAAACAAGGTGTACCAACATCAGTGGCCAACCCTCTCAATGTCTTTTTTTTTTTTTTTTTTTGAAACATCACTGCCGGGCGTAGGAGGGATGCTGGTAAGAGCAGACACCCCTTCTACTGGCCCGTGTATTGGATGACTCCATTCTATAGGTGGGGAGCTTCACCTGCTGGAAACCGGGTCCAGCGTCCCAATACATCATAAATCCGAGCCATAACACATCATACGTCATCCTTAGTCAAACACAACCCTTGTTCTATCCCCTATTCCCATGCCCTTCAGCCCGATGCGTTGTAAAACAGAGACCTACCGCATCCTAGCGCGTCGTTTAATCGATCACACCCCTTGTGCTATCCCGAGTCCCCCTACCCCTCAGCTCATCCTGTTGCCACGAAAAGGCTCTGAATGTCATTGGCCCAGTATAGGGGCTCCTTGTATCTTACATCCACGTAGCCTGTCCCATAGCTGCTGGGCGGCCAACCGGTGCCTGTGCCGTGGCCGGAGCTTTGCTGTGCCTCCTGCATCCCATGTCTGACGACATGTGCTGATCTCTTGGCCCCTTCCAGCTGCAGCACCTGGTCCTTGTGATCTGTTGGCCCCTGTGTCCAGTGAACTGTTACTGTCGTAGTCCATAGTCTTGAAGTCACATGGCCACCCTTGTGTATGCAGCAGGATAATGGTTGTCGGAGGGGCAGGGTCGTGGGAAGGGCTGGGGGAAGGTAGAGGGACAGCTTGACAGGGGGCAGAGAAGCAAGCGGGGTAGGACGGGAAGGGGATAGTAATGAATAGACCCCTGTACACAGGGGAGGACGTCATTATGCAGTGAGAGTTCAGGGGACGAGCATAAAGTTGGTGGGGAGAAATGGGACTGCAAAGTTGCCCAGTGGTTTCCTTTGCCAGGCCAGCTCTCCTTCCCTCCAGGGTTTCCATTGTATGGTAAGGTCGTCTTGGACCTTCGAAAAGGCATGGTGAGGATCCTGCCAGATCTGACGATACGCCTCTCTAATAGTCTCCTTAAGGGCGGCATCTTTTTCAGCATGGAATTCTTGTTTCATGATCTTCCAGGCATTTTGAGTGCGGGATCTGATTTCCTCCTCTGTTTCTTGTTGCGAAGATGTGGCAAATGGGTTGGCAGAATGGAAATCGTGACAGAGGCCTCGGGTCAGAAGTAAAGTCGAAGTTTGGGTAGATTAGTACTTTTACTGTGATAGACAGGGAAGCAGTTCCACCACTCCCAACAGGAGCAACAGGCAGGGAGATTCACTGCAATGCTGCCACTGTAGCTAGCAGGATTGAACTGAAGGCACAATGCCTGGGGGGTAGGGTGGAGGAGAAGTTCGTTGTCGACTTAGACACAGAGACCAAGCTTATCTGGAGGCTGGGAAGGAGGCAGCCATTTTTTTATATAAGTCAAGGTCTGTGGTCAATGAGGAAGGGTGGCACAATTTGATTGAGGGCCCGCATTATTGTTATCCTTGCGCAAGGAAAGCTACATCATGGTCCTGCAATCCAGTGTTTCTTCGAAGATTGGAACCTGAATGCCTTAGGCATCATCCTTTCATGGGGATAGCTTTTGGGAAGGATGAGCAGGGTGTTTGGGGCAGTGTGGTTTTTTTTTTTTGTGTGTGTGGGGGGAGGGGAGAGAGAGAGAGAGAGAGAGAAACTGGTGGATACGAGTTTGGCATGTGAATGTTGGGATTCAAGGCTATTCTTGTTTGCACGCTCTGCTATCACCCTGATCACCCCTCATCACCTCGTCTTGCCTGCCCTGGCACAAGCGCCGTGTGATGCAAATGATGAACTCTGTTTTTGACCAGGTGGCTGGTGTTTTGCTGGGCAGATGGTGTACAGCTAGTGCAGCCCAGGGTCTTAAACCACCACTACCTCCGAGCCTGTTTTGCCGACCCTGAATTTCACTGCGCTCCGAGTTTTGCAGAGCCTGGGTCCCATTGTATTCTCTAAAGCAAAGACATATACAGGGGCGAGGTCCCACTAGCAATGGGATAGGATAGAAACGAGTTTGTGGGGCCAGTTGAGTGGCCCAAATCCTGCCGTGCAGTACTTGTGATCCCACGGTCAGTATTTTACATGTATTACCCGAAAAAGTAAGGAGATCTTTGTTCCCCTCCTCCTCTCCTTAACACTGGGCATGCCCGTGCACGGAAAGCTTCCCACCAGAATCTTTTCAATCGTTGGGGGTGTGGCCAACCCCAAAAGAGGGTGGGTTAGGCCCACTGGATAGGAGATTTTCAGTATTTTACTTGTTGTTGTGCAATTATCTCATTGGGTGGATCCCTCCTTCAATCACGGAGTATATGGAGGGTGTCAGGATCACTGCTGACAGAAGTCGGGTTTATTCCAGAAATGTGGCGGTTACTTTGTTAACTGTTGTTGCAACCACCACCAGGTAGGATCTCTGTTTTTCTTTTTTTCCTTTTGCCTTCTCCTGTTTTTTCAGCCCAGAAATTCGTAATGAACTTGTCAGCCCGCTGCCACTCAGTGTCGCACTGGATCGGCGACACTCCTTAGACTGCTAATGGGACCTCGCCCCAGAACATTGGGTACACTTGAGAGGCTGCCGAAGGGCATTACTGCCCTCAGCAAAACACGGCAATAGGAACAAAGAAAAGAAGGAAAAAAAGCAACAACTCTTTGGACATGAAAGCAGCTGGATACAGAACACTGGGCACAAGTGAGAATATGCCCTCCCAACGGGCGTTACACCCCTCAGCACACACAGCTGTACGAAAAAAAAAAGAAGCGAAAACAGCAAGGACTCTTTGGACGTAAAAGCAGCTGGATACAGAATCTTGAGTACATGTGAGAGTGCACCGCTGGTTGCAAGTGCGTGTTGTCCGTGGAAAGCGCCCTGCCTCATCGCCAGTGCACTAAAACTAACTTAGACGAAAAAAATAAAAAAGACAGAAAACAAAAAATGAAACTATCGATGATTCTGGGCAGCTACATTCATGGAGGCACTGCTGTGAGCACACTTCCTTCATGGCTTACCCTCCTTCCTTTCAACTCTGCAGTTTCTGTTTTTTTTTCTTTTTGTTCTCCGATCGGGCCCACAAGGCCCAAATGTTTTGTTTTTGCCAACCCTCGCCCGGACCCCCAAACTTTGTGGTTGAGGTCATTTTCCAGAATGGGACTACAGCTTGGAAAGGCAGTGGTGTTTAAAACCACCAGTATGCTCGGGCCTGCAGGCGCCTTACTGCGCGCCAAGCTTTTCCGAACCTTCAGGCACACTTTTTTCCCATTTTGGCTGGTGCTGCCAGCAATTGTGGCCTGGTAGTTGGGGCCCTGTACTGGCAGTTTAACAGAGGGTGTAAGTCTGCCAGAAATATCTTGGAGTTTAAGAAAATACTAAAATAGTGTCTGGAAACAGGTCAGGATCGTGCAGAGCTTATCACTGTAACAGATTGCCTGAGAACTAACCTGGAAAAGGGATGGGCTAGAGAAGGAGAAACTGGGTATTTAATGCTATGCATGTCATACAGTCCTTTTTTCTGTCTATGGAACAAGGAGGAAATACGATTTGAGTAGGATATTTGGCAATTCTGTCTATCATAATTGTTTTCTTCTTCTCTATTTATGAGTATCATCCTTGCACAGGGGACATGCCAATCTTCTCTGTATCGCTCCAATTTTGATGGATGCCCTGGACCTGTCTATCTGAACGCGGTCATAGAACAGCGATCATCATGGTGAGACACATTCATTGAACTGGACTATCTTCCTGAACTTCTCTCCATCTTAGCGTGGGAAGTTTTGTTGCAGTGTAATCATCTGGCAGACGTGTCTCAGTGTTTGTCCCCTGTTTGGTGTTTTTTGCAGGCTCTTGGTGAAGAGAACACTCCGCAAGGACACCTTCGATTAATCTTGTTGCCGATTGTTTATAATGCAATGGCACAGAAACAGAAGGTATCGCCATGACTTCCCAATCATAGAAAAGAAGATCCTTGAGCTACTTGTGTGCGGCACAAGTCAAAGTACTGAATGAAGGATCTTCTCGCATGACCCCCTGCCTCCTCTTCCCTCTCTGAATTGGCCACACAGATCACTGTCCAGATGCGTGCAACACTGAATGATGCAGGATATCTGAGTTTCAGTTGGGATGGGTATAAAATGCCCAGCTCTTCTTCTTTTTCCTTCTTTCTTCTTGTTCTCCTTCTCTTCCTTCTCCTTGTCCTTCTCCTTCCTCCTCCTGCTCCTCCTGCTGCTTCTATTGCTCCTTTGGCTTGCTCCGCTTCCTTTCCT
>BFEA01000550.1:4239-32226 GCA_003427395.1 Chara braunii | reverse complement strand
CTCTCTCTCTCTCTCTCTCTCTCTCTCTCTCTCTCTCTCTCTCTCTCTCTCTCTCTCTCTCTCTCTCTCTCTCTCTCATAGTCTGTCAATACTGAGAAGTCAGGTAGCTGGAGGGGGAGGGAGAGATGGTGGATTGGAGGAGGAAGAAGAAGAACTCTCTCTCTCTCTTTCTCCTGGTGCCGGTACTAACCTGTGAAGGTGGCGCCTTGCTGCAGGTACCTCGAAGACGAAGCTGGAGCGATGGCGACACAGGTAAGCTCCCAGGTAAGTCCCTGGCCTCCGCCACTCTCCTCCCTCTCTAACGATACTCTAATCGCCCAGCGCTGAAGACTACTCCTAGCTACTACTACTGCAGCGCTCCCAAGAGTGCTGCTGCCGAATCCTGCCTGCAGCCTCCTGGGTGGACCAGCGATATATAGTGCTTGCCCAGCTGGGAGACTGCTATTGCCAATGCCGACTCGCGCCAGCCGCTGGCGTCCAAGTTCAAAAAAACGTTGTTTTGAAACAGGCCTGAAAATGGCCTGCGCTGATCTCTGGTCTGGCGCCTAAGTTTCAGGAAGGGTCGACTTTAAGAGGGCCTAACATTAGCCCTCCTTTTCAGGCTGAAACGACATAGGGCCTGAAGGCCCTTGCTGATCCTTTAGTCCGCCTGGTCGGGCCCTGCAGGGCCTGTGTGGTGCGTAGTATGCCACACCCCCCCCTCCTTGAAATTCCGAGCTTACCTGCGAGAGCGAAGCTGCCTGTCGGAGGGAGGGACCAAAGTCCGGGTGGGAGGGGCAGGTCGTGAAGCTTCCTTAGCTAGTCTTTGTCGTTCGTAGTGAGCGTAGATCAGAGGTGCGGATGCTTGCAAATCTGCTCGTGAACTCCATCGAGCGTTGTCAGGATCGCATGCTTTGAAGGTAACTTTGTACTGTCGAGGCTTGTTGCCATACTTGCGATCCGTGATGACGAGGTCGACTTCCTGATGACCATCCATGGATGGAGGGTCTTGCGATCGTCGGCCCGGGAAATCATCGCTCTTAGCCGGTGTATTTGTCGCCAGCTTCGATGTGTGAAAGATTGGATGGACCGGCAGATGCGGAGGGATGTCGATCACAAAAGATGGGTCGTCGGGCTTGTCGCCTGCGGATGAAAGGACAGTCCATGGTCCAAACCACGTGGGGAGTAGCTTACATGAAACATCCTGTTCGAGTGCAAACTCATCCGCGGAGACTCGAACCAGATCGCCGACGCGGATGGGACATGGCACACGACGCCTGTTGGCTTGCTGCTGCATGCGGACTTGAGCCTTGTGCATGTTCGCACGGGCTTGAGTCAGTAATTCCCTGTACGTCCGAACAGAGGTGGGAGAGCAAGCGGCGTCTATGTCAGTTGTTCGCGGGAGGAGAAGATCAGCGAAGATACAGCCTTTCAAGCCACCGTGGTGCAACTCGAATGGAGTCACGCCGATCGCTGGATGCAACAAAGTGTTGTAGGCGAACTCGATGTCAGGAAGGCGGTCAACTCAATCCTTTTGATCCGGACGGATGAGCGTACGAAGCATCATTTGAGTCTGATGTGCTCTTTCCGTTTGCCCGTCCGTTTGTGGGTGTCGAGCCGAACTTGGTTTCATCTCGGTGTCGGACTCCTTCATGAGAGAAATCCAAAATGCCGACATGAACCGAGTGTCGCAGACGCTAACGATACCTTTCAAAACACTGTGGCTGCAGATCCAGCTGGTGTGCAAGAGTCATGCGAGCTCGGGAGCCGTGGCGTAGTACTGGCATGGAAAAAATCGCGTGTATTTACTCAATAAGTCAGCGACTCTGAGGATGCCGCCGTGCCCGAGGCAGTCGCGGGGAAACGGGCCGCTGACGTCCATAGCAATGGAGAGGCCGGGTTCCCGCGGGATAGGCAACGGGCGCAACTCGCCGTAGGGTTTCGGTTGCGGGGCTTGCTTTGTCGGCAAACTTTGCAAGAGTCGCAATACCGAGTGACATCGGTGATGACGTCGGGTCACCGGAATCGTTGCCGAAGTCGTGCGGTAGTCCGATTGACTCCGAAATGGCCGGGAAGTCGCGAGTCGTGGTACTCGCCGAGAATGCGAGTCCGAAGACGACGGTCTCGTGGTATGCAGAGTAAGTCCTTGCCTCGCGAGTGGAGAAGCAAGTACCCGTCGACGATGCGATAATTGTTGGCCGGCGGGTGATCCAAAGATAGTTGTGCATATGGCGGTGCGAAATCCAGATCGGACCGGTAGCCCTGGATGAACTGCCGCTGGAGTTCCTCGTCGAATGCGAAGGCTTGATGTGTTATAGCGCAAAGATCGAGTCTTCGCGAGAGTGCGTCTGCTGCTCGATTGGAGAGGCCGGCAAGATGTTTCGGTGTGAAGTCAAATTGGTCGATGAAGTACATCCATCGTCCGATAGTGCTGCTCACCGTATCTTGCGTCTTGCAGTAGGTCAATGGGTTGTTATCCATGATCCATGTGAACCTACGATGCCCAAGGAGGAAGTGCCGCCATCGCTTGAGACCGATCACGAACGCGAGCAGCTCCTTCTTCCTTGCATCATCAGGTGAGTTGATGGGAGGCACCTTGTGGCTGAAGTACTCCACGGGATGCCAGTCGTCGCCGTCATGTTGTTCCAGGACTGCCCCAATACCATAGTTGGAGGCGTCGGTTGTCACTCTCGTTGGCAAGGTGGGGTCGTAGATGCTAAGGACAGGTGTCATGAGCATGGTCGTCTTGAGTGCTTGGAATGACTGACTTCGTCGTCGAATACAAACGGCACCTTTGGCGATTGTAATCTCGTCAATGGTGTGGCAATCCTCGAGTACCCGACGATGAAGCGTTGGTAGTAGCCTGCCAACCCCACGAATGAGCGAACGCCCGTGGTGTTGGTGGGCTCGGGTCATACATGGATGGCCTCAATCTTGTCCGCGAGCGGACGGATGCCTTGCGGCGTCACATAATGGCCGAAGTACTCAAGCTCCTGCCGCACAAATTCACATTTGTCGCGGTTGGCTTTGTACTTGGATTGTCGTAGCCGCTCCAAAACGGTGCGCAGGTGCTCCACATCCTCGTCCAAACTCTGGCTGTACACCAAAACATCGTCGAGGTAGACGAGTACAAATATGTCCAGCATGTGTCGGAACTCCGTCGTCATAGCCGGTTGGAACGTGGATGAGGAATTTGTAAGGCCAAAAGGCATAACCAGCTATTCGAAATGCCCATATCGCGTCTTGAACGCGGTCTTGTAGCCGTCCTCCCGCCGGATCTCGAGTTGGTGATATCTCGATTTGAGGTCAAGCTTGGAAATAAAATTTGCGTGACCCAGCTGTTCGAGGAGGTCGTCAATGCGCAGAAGAGGGCCGCCGTTCTTGACGGTTTGCGCGTTGAGCTTGCGATAATCGATGCACAACCACAAGTCCTTATTCTTCTTCCGGACGAAGAGAACGGGAGCGTCGTATGGAGAAGAGTTAGGCCAAATCCAGCCTTTTTTAAAACCTCTCTCTCTCTGTCGTTTTCTGTCGATACTGAGAAGTCAAGTAGCTGGAGGGGGAGGGAGAGATGGTGGACCAGAGGAGGAGGAAGAAGAAGAACTATCTGTCTTTCTCCTGGTGCTAGTACTAACCCGTGAAGGTGGCGCCTTGCTGCAAGTACCTCGAAGACGAAGCTGGAGCGATGGCGACACAGGTAAGCTCCAGGTAAGTCCCTGGCCTCCGCCACTCTCCTCCCTCTCTAACGCTACTCTAAGCACCCAGCGCTGAAGACTACTCCTAGCTACTACTACTGCAGCGCTCCGAAGATTGCTGCTGCCGAATCCTGAAGACTACCTCATGGACTGCCTCCTGACTGCAGCCTCCTGGGCGGACCAGCGATATATAGTGCTGGCTCAGCTGGGAGATTGCTATTGCCAATGCTGAATCGCGCCAGCCCCTGGTGTTCAACTTCAAAAAAAGGTGGTCTTGAAATGGGCCTAAAAATGGCCTGCACTGATCCTGGTCTGGCGCCTATGTTTCAGGAAGGGTCGACTTTAAGAGGGCCTAACATTGGCCCTCCTTTTCAGGCTGAAACGACATAGGGCCTGAAGGCCCTTATCCCTTAGTCCGCCTGGACGGGCCCTGCAGGGCCCGTGTGGTGCGTAGTATGCCACAGCTGCTGCTCGCACCTCCCAAGTGCCCGAATCCTCTCCAAGGCACCCAACGCTTTCCTGTATCGAACGTGCAGGCGCGCTGACTGCTGTCTGCCTTCAGGACCGAGTTTCCTGTATTGCACCCAGGCTCGTTCAGACAGTGGCCCGGGACCGAATTGATTAGGCATGACCAACCACCCAGGCACAAACTTGCGGTGTGCCCTGCTTCCATCACATTGCTGCAAGAGCCTGGAAGGCTCGCAAATATTTCTGATTCTCACGAGCAAGGCAGATGTAACCAACTGACGCGTGGCAACTGTCTGGCGCCCACCAAGGTGTGCAAAAATTGATGAATTCAGGGCTCATTGGGACTCAGCCCGCCTTCACTTAAGGCAGGCACGCGTCAGTTCCAGGGGCTCTACACAGGTATGATCCTCACACTCCCTCCTCCCTTACTCCGATAGTCCCCTGAGAAGTCCTACAGCGGGCTGCTTCCCTTTCAAATTTCTTTCATAACTTGAGATAATTTGGGGAGCAGTCTTCATTAACTCTTCTCTTCTGAACCACTGATCTTCTTTAGGATCAGTATGATGTTTGAACCGCACTTTTGGAGGGCCTGCCTGGAGGCTTGGGCATAGGCATCAGCTTGTGCTCAACAATGTCATCAATGTCCATGTGTACGTGCATGGTTGGTTCCAGCGAAAGGTGCCAGTTTGGATGCATGAAAAGCAGGGTGTGTGTGGAGGTGACTAGGGATGCAAATGACATGATGGACCAGCTGGTTTATCTCCTACCATATCCAGAACTTCCCAGGATCCGAAGTACTTTCGCATCAGTTTACAAGAGATTCCCAACTCCTGTCCCAGCTGAGATGACTTAACGCAGACTCGTTCACCTACCTGAAATGCAGATGGTCGTCTGTGCCTATTCTCGAATGCCACTGTGGCATCCTGGGACCTTTTTTGTGTGCTCAGCAGCCTGCTGCAGTAGTTTTCGTACTTGACAGCAAACTCTATGCTTCCTGGAGCTGCAGTTGCCTGGAGGCTTGGGTGTAGGCATCAGCTTGTGCTCAACAATGTCATCAATGTGGTTGGGGGCAGCATTGATCGCCTGGAGGGGAACTGATTAGTTTCAGCGAGAGGTGCCAGTTTGGATGCATGAAAAACAGGGTGTGTGTGGAGGTGACTAGGGATGCAAATGACTGATGGGCCATGGTTCATCTCCTACTATATCCAGAACTTCCCAGGATCCGAAGTACTGTGGCATCAGTGTACAAGAGATTCCCAACTCCTGTCCCAACTCAGATGACTTAACCCAGACTCGTTCACCTACCTGAAATGCAGATGGCCGACTGTGCCTATTCTCGGATGCCACCATGGCATCCTGGGACTTTTTTTATTATGCTCAACAGCCTGCTGCAGCAGTTCTTCGTACTTGAAAGCAAGCTCTATGCTGCCTGGCGCTGCAGTTGGCTGATTCTCGGGCAGCGAAAAGTCAAGAGCAGATCTGGGCTTCCAACCAAGGTGCAGCTGGTTGGGAGTCAAGCCGGTAGTGTTGTGCACAGCGTTATTGTACAAACTGGCGATGAGAGGTAACTTCTCATCCTAGTCATCCGGGTTGGCTTAATGTAATGGCGAAGCAGGTGCTGCACTACCCGGTTCTTCTGCTCAGCTTGATCATTTGACTCTGGGTGATTGCCGGATGTCATTCGCAGCCGAGTTCCCATCTGCTGGGTTGTACTCTGCCACAACTCGCTAGTGAATTTGACATCCCAATCACTAACAATCGACTTCGGGAGACCAAAATCGCGTACCCAGTTATTCATAAACAGTTTGATTACATGGTCAGTCCAGGTCTTCTTTGGCATAGCGATCGGTCTGGCATACTTGCCAAATCTGTCCACAATGATGAAGATGTGACATTTTTCGCTCTTGCTGGTTACGAGAGTATCCATGATGTCCATGGACACACTCTGACCAGGGCCTGCAAGGATAGGCAAGGGCTTGAGAAGCCCAAGCAGTGCCTGGGTCAATGGTTTGTCACGCTGACTATATCCATAACTTCCCAGGATCCAAAGTACTGTGGCATCAGTGTACAAGAGATTCCCAACTCCTGTCCCAACTCAGACGACTTAACCCAGACTCGTTCACCTACCTGAAATGCAGATGGCCGATTGTGCCTATTCTCGGATGCCACCAGAATTTCTGCACTAAGTTTGCAGTTGTCGTTTTATAGCCAAAATGTCCGGTTGCGTCTTGGCACTCACCTAAAAATAGACTACGCAAAGCCTCCCTAGAGAGTCTAAACGGAATACATAAACGTTCACAACCAGCACAAACTCATTAAATGTGGCCTTATCCTCGAGTTGGCACATGATCTCAGACATGACAGGGTCCTCTCGATATGCTTCCACCACATCATCAGAAATCCCACACTCGGTCACTAACACGCCAGATAGTCTGCTTTGCGTGAAAGTGCATCAGCCACCTTGTTGTACTCTCCCTTCAGAGGGTTGAGCTAAGTCATACATATCTACGACTTCAATCCACCTCTTGAGTGCATCGGAGAGCACGGGTTGTGTCTTAATCCAGGGTCTCATGGTCAGATCTCACAATAGAAGAATCGCCCTAGGAGGTAATGCCTCCAGTGAACCAGCGCTCTATAGAGGGCATGAGATCTCGCTCATGAGTAGACTTAGCTAGTTTTTTAGATGAATCGTTTTGCTCATGTACTCGATCCACCTCAACTTCTTCCCCTCGCTCATGCGTCTGGGTCAGTCACGCATCCGCAAATCTCATGACCCAAATATAAGATCTTGGTACAACCAAACTCGCATTTTTCCAAGTTCACCTTGTACTAGTGTTGTTTTAGGAGCCCTAGCATGGACTTCATGGATACGCTAGTCACCAGCAAGAGTAGAATGCACTATGTCTACATCATTGTGGATAGATTTAGTAAGTACGTGGGTTAGTCGCGATGCCTGCGACAGCTAAGACTGAGTACGTAATTAAGCTGTTCAAAGATGACTGGGTCAGAGATTTTGGACTGCCAAAATCTATAGTCAGTGACCGTGATGTGCGATTCACTAGTGAACTGTGGAAAGTCGCAGCTGCAGAACAGGGAACGCAGTTGCAGATGACATCAGGGAATCATCTAGAGGCGAATGGGCAAGCAGAGCAGTTGAGCCGCGTTGTACAACACCTGCTGAGGCACTACATCAAGCCTAATCAGGTAGACTGGGATGAGAAACTTGCTCTCATCGCCAGCCTGTACAATAACATTGTGCACAGCGCAACGGGAGTGAGCCCGAACAGTCTGCTATTGACCTTCAAGCCCAGACTGCCCTTAGATTTCTTACTACCTGAGAACCAACCTTCTGCTGCACCAGGAACCTTAGAATTTGCTTATCGTTATGAGCGTCTGATGCAACAGGCTGTTGAACAAATGCATAAGGCTCAGGTGGCGATGATAGAATTTGAGAACAAGCATTGCCGCCCTTCTACGTTTCAGGTAGGAGAGAGAGTATGGGTTAAGTCCTCAGAACTGGGACAGGAGCATGGGATCTCCCGCAAGCTCATGCCACAGTACTTTGGACCATGGGAGGTCCTAGATGTTGTTGGGGATGAACCGGATGGGCCGTCATATGTTATTTGCATTCCTGGTCACTTACTTACCTACCCTGTATTTCACGCTTCCAAACTGGCACCTTCCAAGGAAACAGATCAGTTTCCCTCTCGTCGCTCAATGCTGCCCCCAACCATGGATGGAGAGGTCGACATCGACGACATCGTTGACCACAAGGAAATGCCAGTTCCAAGACCGACAGGCAGGGGACGTCCTCGAAAACCACGGGTTCGATTCAGACATCATACTGATCCAAAGGAGGATCGATGGTTTTCCAAGGAGGAACTGATGCAGACCGCTCCTCAAGTTGTGGCCCAATATGAAAAGTCTCTGCAGAAGGGAAAGCGTCAGATTATTGAAGACTGAACGTCTCATAGGACTAGCGAAGTATGGAGGGGGGAATGTGAGGCACAAGGCCTCAATACGCCTACTGGGCCCTATTTTCAGCACAGTCGGCAGCCCTAAGTGAAGGCAGGCTCGACCGAGGCCTACAGGCCATTTTTGGGGTCACCATGCAACTGGGGAAATTCAGGCAGTTGCGCAGCGCTAGTTGGTTGAGAGCACCTAGGCCCAGGCTGCCTCTTTCAAATGTAACTGAGGCAGGCTGTGGGCCAGATTCGCAACATGGACCGAACACAGGCCGCGGGCAGTTGGATACGGGCAAACACCACAGGCCCAGGGCCTGATTTGTTTGGACTGGGGCTCAGCCACTGTGGGCCTACCGGAAGCTTCTGGGCAGGGGCCCAGCACAGCCAAGTTGCACGCAAGCAGGCAGGCCACTTCCATTTAGGAAAGTGCCTGCCCACGCATTCAACATTCGGGCACTGGCTGCATGTTGCGCTAACGCTGGCCAGCGCTCACGCGCTCACAGGCGAGCTGGAAGGAGCAGGCCGCCATAGCCGAGCTGCGCTGCTATATGCTGGATGGGACGCAGGGTGGTCCTTGGGTGCATGCGGCATCTGTGAGTTGGGGAACGAGGTTGTGAGTGATACGAGAGACGTACCCGGTGCTTGAAGCGTACGGCATTGGTCAAGTTCTGCTCGTATGTCGGGGAGTTGTTGACGTCATCAGCGACATTGTAGGTTAGGCTAGATAGGATCTGCCATTTGTAGTCTGGGCGCCAGATACGATATCGACATTGGTTCTTCGTTGATGATGATGAGACTATTCAAGCATTGTCAATTATGGGCTTTTCCTGTGTTTTTTAACTCGTGATGCAATTCTGCTATTGGTTCGAGGTCATGACTATCTGGTCCCATGTGTATGATGTTGTTTGTTTTCTGAGGTTCGCTATCGCTCATTTTCCTTGCATAATATACAATATTTAAAGTTTTTTTTAGCTTTTAAAACTTATATTTTAATAACTAGAAGATGTTTTATTTTTATTTTTTCGATAAGGGTTGTAATAGTTCGTATTGAACCTCCCGTTAACCATAAAATTTTACTAGTTTAAATCTGTCAAAATTTTGATCAAAATCTCCCACCGCCTTAGGGTTGGAAAAATTAATAACCGATTTTAACAAATTCATAAATTAAAAGTTGAAAATTTCAGCAGAGTTGCCCACCCCACTAGGGGTCAGGAAAAAAAAAACAGAACGTAACTGAATCTGAATTTAATTTCAAAAAGTTTGACAGAATTTCCCCACCCCATTAGGGGTCGAGAAAAACCGAAACAAAATACAACTGAATCAGAAATTAATTTCGGAAAATTTTGACATAATTTCCCCACCCCGCTAGGGGTCGGGAAAAAACATAACATAATATAATTGAATTAGAAATTAAGTTTGAAACTTTTTGATAGAAATTCCCCACCCCACTAGTGGTCGGGAAAAAACATAACAAAATATAACTAAATCATAAATTGATTTTGAAAATTTTAGACAGAATTTCCCCACCCCACAAGGGGTTGGGAAAATTAATATCGAAGTATAACTGAAAAAGATATTTATGACCCGAGTAATTTACAGAAAGAACTAAACAGAACAATTTTCTTTGCCGCGAAATTATATCAAAGTTGAAACAAGAGTTTCACAGCACAACCTAACCAAGTTTCAGTTCGATGCACCCCCTTTCTAACAGGGAAGGCCGAGGCCTCCCCTCGTCGGCAATGGAGCCAAATTTGTGAGGATGCGTGAAGAGGAAATCTTTTGCCGCTCACTGAAGCCTGGGGTCGTGCCGTCTGTCTCCCGTCACGACCGCTTTTGAGGTCGTCAGCAGTCAGCAGGGATATGGGGTTTGGGCCGCCTGTCACGCCCCTTACCTAAAACTCGAGGGATTCAGCTCACCCAAAGAGGAAATATATATTAAAAAAGGACGAGGAGGAGGAGTTATCCCTTTTGCCCATTGATCAGAGAGCCACGGGTGAACCTTTCCCAGAATGCTCCTTATGGTCTCTCGGTTTTGGGGGGGGTTAATCAAAATTAGTCTTGTCCAGGATAGACCAAGCAAAATAGTCGGGAGCAACCGGGCATTTAGATAATTGGGTGCGATAAAAAACAATGAGGGTTAGGTAGCAAGAACAGCTATGTGTTAACTCAACAATTGAAACAAACAAACAAAAAAAAAACGACTTCCGAATGCAGTTCACCTCTCCCCAGTTCCAGATGGCAGAGTACCTTTTTTGGTTATATTCCTTCCCTCGATTTTTAATAGAATCGCTTGGACCTGTTGAAACGGTCGACTCCAATAGTCACAGATACGAAAAAGAACTTCTTGTTAAGAAGTCCATTGTAAACCACACTGTTATTGATCCCACTTCTGCTTGACAGGGAAAGTCGATAATTACATTGTCACTGATCCCACTTCTTTTTGATAGGGAAAGTCGATCATTGAAACTGTCTGTCCCTCTGCGAACAACAACTGAATCAACCTTCGAGCCACCACCCCACCGGATCTTACACGAGTAAATGCCACGAAGAACAAGGAATAGGGGGCAGGGAACAACAAGGGTTCGTCTCACCTCTGACTGCCAAGATGCATGTCTGATCGGATTCAAAGATGGAGTCTAGAAAGTACCCGCATGCGCTTGCGACTTACAAAACCACCCTCGTATGTCGGGATAAGTCTTTGCTTGGACGCCGTCTCAGATCATAGTCGGGACGCTCGGAACCTTCTTTTTTGTACCTACGTCTGGTTCACCTCGGCAAGAGGCACTCCACTTGTACGTCGTCTCCCACGCTTGAACACGGAGTTGCAAGAAACAGATCACGTAGGCCCGAATTAGCGACTAGGCGTTATAATCTGATCACCACGATGCCCTCGCCTCTCTTATCCTCAACGCCTTTCTTCTCTTGTATGTTTTCCTTTTCTGATCCTTCCTTGTATAGCGATCATACCACCTCTGGTCGTGTAATCGTGAGTGCCACTTACTTTAAAACGTATGTCACTTGTAGTAGTTCACTGCGGCATCAACGTAATCGAGAGCGGAGGCCTCTTCGGTGTTTTCCTTCCCAAAAGAGCCCTCTCTTCGCTCTCTTCGGCGCTTTCCCCGCGCTGGTCCTTTCGCCAACGATTGGTTAGCCAGGTTGTCACTCTGTGAGGGGGAGGACCTTCAGCTCATGCAAGCTTACTTTGGACTGTAGCGAGCTTACGAAGAGTGACTACAGTGAACTTACGAAAAGTGACTGCAGCAAGCTTGCGAAGAGTGACTGCAGCAAGCTTGCGAAGAGTGACCGTGGCGAGCTTATGAAGAGTGACTGCAACAAGATTACGAAGAGTGATTGTAGCAAGCTTCCGAAGAGTGACTGCAGCGAGCTTACGAAGAGTGACTGCAGCAAGATTGCGAAGAGTGATTTTTGCTCTTGCAAGCCCACATGTTCGCCTGTACTTGCCAACAACAGACGATTTTCGCGCTCTCTCCAATCGCCTCCTGCGACAAGCTTACGAAGAGTAATTTTCCGCCCTTGCAAGCCCACGTGTTCGCCTGTGCTCACCAACAATAGAGGATTTATGCGCTCTCATACCCGATCGCCTCCTGCCAAAAGCTTACGAAGAGTAATTTTCTCGCCCTTGCGAGCCCACCTCTTCGCCTCTGCTCATGAACAACAGACGATTTCTCCGCTCTCATACCCGATCGCCTCCCGTGGTAAGCTTACGAAGAGTAATTTCTCGCCCTTGCGAGCCCACCTATTCGCCTGTGCTCACCAACAATAGGCAATTTTTGTGCTCTCATACCCAATCTCCTCTTGCGGCAAGCTTACCAGGAGTAATTTCTGGCCCTTGCGAGCCCACCTTTTTGCCTCTGCTCACCAACAACAGACAATTTCTTCGCTCGCATACCTGATCGCCTCCTTCTTGCCCTTGCGAGCCCACCCGTTCGGCTGTGACGATTTCAGCGCTCTGATACCCAATCGCCTCCCGCGGTAAGCTTACGAGGCTTTCTTTTCGCCCCCGTAAGCTCGCTGGTACGTCTGAACTTTGTGGGACGGTTACAGCGCGCTCGTGCGGTTCCCCTAGTCCACATTATTCTCCTTGGATGCGCGGTTCCCCTTGTCCTCCTTCCCCAAAAAGAATCCCCCTTCCTTTTCGATTTCCAGTCCTTTTCTCCTCTGGCTCACGGTGAAATGGTTCTTTTAGGTTCCTGACGCTCCCCGCGTTTGCGGAGTTTACCTCGCTCCTTGCAGACCCCCCCACTTTTCTCTTGTACATATCCCCAGGTATAGTTCCCCGTTTCGGTTCACTGCCTGTGCCTGGCCCAATTCTCGGAGAGATGTGGCGCGGGCGCCGAGGAACTCATCATGTATGGTCCTGTTAGTAACCGGGTTGTGCCCCCTGGTTTACTCAGCCTTCGGTTCTTAGACAGGTTAAACACAGTTTGTGTCTACTTCATCTCTTCTCATGGCCTGCGATGAAAACGCAAGCGGTTCTGGGGGGACAGATACCTTTCACGGCAGGTCCTATTCAGGCCTCCCAACCGATCCGCTTGCGGTCAAATGTAGATTACAGATGGGAGAACTCGACGCTGTATCTTTATGACCTTGGAAAAACGGTTTGTTTGTAAAGGCTGGATCCGGGATTTGTGCCTCGTCGTCGTTTGCTGTAGGTTGCCGTAGTCGTGGTCGCTTCATTGTCCAAATTGCCCATTGCTCACATAGGGTCCTTGTTGTTAACCCTCGGACATATTTGAATCCGTGTTGTTGATTCTTCAGTGACGTTATCAGGGTTCCCACTTGCTGCCTCGTTTCAGCCAACAAACATGTCCACCAGCTCCTTTGTATAGGGGTCCCATCCCCTTTCGCGAATCATAGCCCATGTCTTCGCGTGGGAAACCCAACAATAAGCCCATAAATGTTCCCACCATATACTTCAACTGACTCGTTTGTGCATAGCACAACCCAAGGGTAGGTTACACACAAAAACAAGGTCCACAGAGGGGAATAATAGAACAACAAGAATCAGGGTCGTTTGGCACGGTAACGTCGTCCAGACACGAAAACGGTTTTTTTTTGTAATCAGGGAATTTCTTGTTCTTTCTCATCATTCCTTTCTGTATTTGTGATTTTCATCTTAGCTGCTGAAATAAATGAAATGACACCCCTGACTTGATTCCGCAAAATCGCTCGCTTCGAGTCCCACACCTGTGGTTGAGGCAAAACATCAGTAGGAATACTTGTAAGGTAAAAATTGCCCGTTATGAGGCTTCAAAAACCAAATAAGGCAATATATTATTTAGGATAAAAGTAGGTGTAGTATACATGGTGGTGGGGGCGGAAATGGTGGCTCGTTTGAGAGCCCCGTTTTTCCGTTTCTCTTCTGTCTTATTTGCTGTCCGAAATGGTTGGAATCGTTAGGTGTAGGTCTGTAATTCCCCAATTCCGGGACGCCGATTGGATTTGGCAACCCGACAACGTCCCAGTTCTGAGAAATGGCTAAGAAAAGGCCTAAGGTAAAGGGGTATCAGGGCTTGGGTCAAAAACAGCATCCAGAGCCCCCACGTGAGGTAGTTTTGGCTCTTGGACAATCAAGAGTCAGACCATGCACGGGAAAGCAGGTCCAAAGTCAAAGTCAACCGAGTAGTCAGCCTCTGCCATAGATCAGATGCACATTAACGCTTGTTTGAAGGTATCTGAAAGATTCCAGTCCCGACTGGGAAAAGGTCCCGTTGCTTCAAGGTTGCATCCAGGCTGTCAAGATCGGGCAAATTTGGAGTGTGGATGTCGTGTTTGGCTTGTTTTCTGTAAATCGCACCAGTGCGGTCTCGTCAAAAGTGACGGCGCGCTCGCGGATGAAAGTTGAGCCCTTGCCGGGGGAGTGGGGCGCGCGCGGGGTATTGGCGGCGAGGCGCAACCATGTGCGGCCTAGCGGGATGCGGCATTGCAGGCCACTGGGACACGCGGCCCCTAGTCCCCTTACTTTTCTGTGTTCCCTCGCATTCATTTTTATGAATATTAATTTTATTATTATTATTCCTACTTTTTTATTTCATGTCTTTGACTTGGTGATCGGTTTCGAGACCAGCGTCAGGGTCGACGGGCCTGGCTCTGTTGCTACGTTGCCAGACACGGGTAGCTGTTACGGCAGTCGAGGACCTTGATCACGCGCCTCTTTCGGCGGGCCCACTCGGGGTCTTACGTGTGCTGGATGCTGGCAAAATTCCTCTGTCCGTCCGTCTTGATACTCGGACCGGGGAGTTCAACGTGCATGCGAGCCGGTGGGTAATTAGCCCACGAGGCGGAAAGAAACATGGGTGGCGGGGGTCGCTGCGGGCGCACCATCTCCCAAACACGATCTGTTGTGAGAGGTTTGAGTGTGAGCGTGCCCGGTGGGACACGTAAGATGGTGAACTATGCCTGAGTTGGGTGGGCACCGGGGGGAGGCTGCCGCAGTTTTGGCGGTGCGGCAGGGCTATCCCAGCAGCTGTTCCCGTGGGACCCCTTCCCACTTCGGCCCTTCAAAGTTCTCATTTGAATATTTGCTACTACCACCAAGATCTGCAGCAGGACCCACCTCACCCAGGCTCATGCTGCTGGCTTAGCAGTGGGCCCGCACCCTCTTACTCACTACATCGCAGTATCCTCGACCTTCGGGGCGGATTGATACCGCAGGTGAGTTGTCACACACAACTTAGCGGGTTTCAACTTTTACTACCACTGGTCTGTTGTTTATATCAAACAGCACGCGTTGCGGTGGTTGGGTTAGCATGCAGCGGAGCATTGCCAAGGGTCAGGTGCGGAGGCAGCCAAAGAAAGACAAAAGAAAAGGACGAATCCGGATGTGAAGTTGCGCCAGGTGCATGTGAAAAAAGGAAGAGCGCGGGAGAATGGCTATGTCGGAGGAGATTGTCACATTCTCGTATCTCTGCGAAAACGAAAGAGGGAGAAGGTGTACACGGGGGTTTTGAGGGCTGGCGACCCCGAATCCGAGGTTAGAATTAGTGAAAAGTTAGAGAAAAAAGAGCTACTTGAGAAAAGCATTGCGCGGAGATGGCGGAAACGAAGAAGAAGGGAGATGGAAAAATGTGTATATCGCTTGTTTTCGGACGAAACCGGGCGAGGGAGGACTCGAATTGGGGGTTTTCGGGGTGGGCGACCCTGATTCTGAAGTCAGAATCAGCAGAGGGTTAGCAGAAAGGGACTCAGTAGGTAAAAGTGGTGCGCGGAGCTATGGAGCGGCAGAATCAGGGCATGAGTAAAAAGCTTGTATCTCGTTAGAGACACAATAGAAACAGGTGGATGATGCTACATTTTGGGGGGTTCTTAGCAGCTGCGAATCTGATGGCAGCGTCGGATTTGCCATTAGGGCCATAGTCTTGGTGCTATGAGGGTCGTGAGCTGCGCCTCGGAGAAGGGATTTTGATATGGCAGTGTACCTAGCTTTTTTTTGAGGAAGATTCATAACGATTTTGCTCATTCCAACGAAACAAATATGTACAAAATATATCTATATATATATTGTACATAAGAAATTATATACATATCAAAAATTGTATACATAATAAATGAAAATAAATAGGATTGCATATACTGATTTTTGTATGATAATTTCAAAAATATAAAGAGAAAGGTAATAGAAATAGAACTTCGGAGTGGCTGCGTGTCTTTCCGCGTTTTAGCGGAAAATTCATTTAGACTTTGCTCATCTTTGTGTGTGTGTGTGTGTGTTTGTGTGTGTGTGTGAGAGAGAGAGAGAGAGAGAGAGAGAGAGAGAGAGAGAGAGAGAGAGCTTACCTCGAAGACCAAGTTGGTGCGTGAGAAGAGCCGAAGTCGAGCTATGATGGCGACCAGAGGGCAGGCACGTGAACGGGACAGAGTATATTTACCTGGTCGGGGCATATCCGAGATCACGAAGGCGAACAACAGCTAGGGAGTCGATTGGGAGAACAACCGCGGTCGAATTAAAGTGCACGCGAGGCAGCCGTTACGAAGAAAGAGACGTCCGGAAAGGGACAAGGATAGTACCGGGCAAGAAAAAGAGACGGTTGCATAATCAGGTGAGAGAAGGGTGGGGGGGGAGGGGGGGGGGGTTGGACTTGTGATGCTAGTGCCGATTGTCTTGGGCCAGTTACTCGCACCAAGAAATCTGGTTGGAATCGGTAGGAAAAGACCTGGGGGTGACGCGCGGGAGAAAGGTGGAGCACGGTGTGTGCTTGATAATCCTTCCACATTCGAACGGAAGACTCGTACCGACTTTGCTCATCCTAGCGATGGAAGTAGCCATTCTCTATTCTTTTGTGCACACGGTTGGAAAGCAGTGGATATTCCCATGTTCCAGTAAATGATTCTTTCCTTTTTTTGTTCGTTTTCGAACTATTATTTTTCGCTTGTAGTTGATCATGTACCTGGTCGTCATGGTGGACTACAAGGTCGAGATCTTCAGGCACTTCAATTGTTGCTGCTGTATAGTAGGAACGTTGTAGCTGCTACTCCTCTATCCAGCCCCTGCCTTGTCTGTGTTAAAACTTTGTTGATTCGACCAGTTGTTGAAGGGCTTACCTTTAAGTACTGCAGTCCATTGCTAGAAATGTCACAGGTCTTCCTCCCCACGACTACGTTTCTCGGAATCCGTATGAACCTGACCCTGTTGGGCGGGCCAGGTGCGAGAGAAGAGAGGAGAGGCGAGGTTGATGGGTTGAGGGTCTGTGCTTGGTCTTAGCGATAGTCTACTAGGTCGACATCTTCATGCGTTTCGGTCGTTGCTGCAGGCTGCCACAATGCCTTGCCACTATAGGTAGGATAACATCGTTGGGTGATTGTTGCTTGGGCACTGAGTGTCATGGAGGGGTAGGCTTGTTCGCACTTGTGAAAGTGACGAGTATATAATTCATTGATAAAATGAGATCGCTTCTTTGGTTCTCCGCCGAAGCTGTGGCAGTGTAGTTCTACTCTCGGACAACTGTGGCTGTGTGTTTCTAGCTTGGGCTAACTTCAACTATGTAGCTTCCATCGTGATTTTTTTTTATAGATTGGAATTTGGCCAGTTGTGCCTAGTCGTTTCTTTTGCATCCAGTCGTTGTTCTGCGTTTGGTCGTGGTTTGGTCATTCCCACTACAATTTTTGGCTGCCATTGCGGGGCCCTCAGACATGTCAAGGTTTCAAGGCCCTCTCGCGCGAGTCTGAGTGTACCTCTCTTGGATTTGAGCGACAGGATTTTTTTTTTTTGCCCTTCTTACTCTCAGTCTAGTCTTTTGGTTTGGAGAGGAAGGCGGAAGGTGGGATTGAAACCCTTAATCCCTGCCAAGGCCTTTGTGGGAGGTTGCCACACCGATTACGGGAGCTCTGCCGGAACCTAGGTGAGGTTCTGGAGGCAGGGAATCATCATCTCCTTTTATAAACCCAGCTAATAGCCTTACCTGTATATCTTTTCATGGCTTGACTAACTATACTGCATGCATCTCATATTGAATTTATGTTTCACTTTCTGGGCTTAAATCAGAGTTTTGAATGCATGCGCAATAAGATTGAAGAAGGGTTTTGAATTGGGGGAAGGCGGGAGGAAGGTGGTTTTGTGTGCGATTGTCAAGGTCAACCAAGCGTTGGGCTTAGTTTCTAAGTTGAATGGCCCAGTGCTACGTTTATTTTGACTGCCTGGAGGAGCAGACTTTGTTCCTAAGTTGGATGGTCTGGTTGCTCTGACTTGCAAGGGCTGCTTGTGATTGCATTTTTCAGGGACCAAGCTTTGTTTCCAAGTTGAATGGCTTGGTCGCCTTGGTTTATTTTGGGATTTTCTGAGTGGGATTGGGCTTTGTTTCTAAGTTGAATGGCCTAGTCTCCTTACGTTTTATTATCATTTTTGAAAAAGAGAGTTTGATCTTTGTTTCTAAAGTTGAATGACTCGAACTTTTTTTTGTTTATTCTGAGGGGAAATCAGGTGAAAGACTAGACTTAGTTTGAATGGTTTGGTCTTGATTCACGCACATGTTGGAACCAAGGATTAATTTTTTTTATACTATATTATTATTATACTTTATGCACAGACTAGTCAGACTTTGTTTCTAAGTTGAATGGTCTGACTATAGCTTATCATAATGAACAGTGTTAATTAAGAATATTAATTAGTGGTAAGACAGGTCAGACTGAACTTTGTTTCTAAGTTGAATGGTTGAGTCTTATGCTACCTTAAAAAAATAAGGGCAAAAAATCATATATAACTTGCATACTTAAACTGTCCAGGGCGACTAGGCTTTGTTTCAAAGTCAAGTCACATGCCTAAAGAATAAAAAAGTAGTACCCTGTATTTGTGTATATTCAATGGCGAAGCTAGACTTTGTTTCTAAGTTGAATGGTCTTATGTAAGTTGGGTAAAAAGAGAGAAATCATTGAGAGACTATGAGCCATTGTTGACAAGGTTTAACCTTGGGACCGTGTGAGAGTACTTACCATTGTGGTATGGACTTGCATGTGATCGAGTGCGAGCACTACTTAGTCTGAGTGTCAATTTGATAAGTAGTTTTAGATGCTCGTCACAAGAGCTATAGGAGTTGGGTCAATTTTTGCATTTTCTGAGTTAATTTTATTTTACTTAGTTCAATTCTCGTATTTTTTGGGATCATTTATTTTACTTTGCTTTATATAAATTTTGGAAAGTTACTTTTCCTACGGGAAGCGTTGTTGAAATTTCTACAAAACCAAAAAGTTCATCAAATTTTGATTTTTCAAAGCTAAACTCTGTTTGAATTCTATATCTGGCTTAGTTGAAATGTGGGAAGCTTACCTTTTTAGGGGAGGTGCTGCCCAAATTTTCATGAAATAGGGGAGTTATTTCTAAGTTTTGTATTCAGTCTTATAAAAATCATGAAAAGGTACTTTTCCTATGGGAAGCACTGCCCAAATTTTGTTAGTTTTGAAGAGAGAGATATTATGATAGGAAAAGTTTTGGCAATCCACCCTATATAGGGGAGGTGCTGTCGAAATTTTCCTTATTCTTTAAGGTTCATTGAGAAAGTGATTTATAGTTTAATCCTATGAGAGTTTGAGTGGGGTGTGATATGGGGATTTCTTCTTCATACGTTTAATATTTAATATTGGGATTTGGCCTGCGCTCTGTTATAGGTCCTTATTCGTCATTTCGATTCCAAATTTGATTAAGTCTCAGCTTGATCTCACGAGGATCATCTTTTGTTATCACTGGTAGCATGTTGGTTGGTTGATTGCCGACTTACTGGCTCACGATACAACTTTGCTTACACTTGTACCTCAACTTGATGCCTTAGCCTTGAGATTTGATACGTTCCTTTGAGGGTTTTAACCAGACTTCTTTTAATGACTATTATGAAGAACTGATGGGTTTTTATGAAAAGTTTGACAATGGTTGGGCCTCGAGTGTGTGAGGCGTGGTGTGAGTTAAAGGGAACAATAAAGTTGACCACATTGGTGTATGACAATGAGACTCTTGTATGTGTCTGATTCTTATGCAGGTTAGTGTGTTGGAGCTTGTGAACGAGCCTTACTTTGGAGGCAGTGAGAATGACAACCTTGTGTCACACGATTTGCATACCTGATGTGTTTATCTTCCCCTCTTTTATTTTATCTCGAGTTCTGATTTAATATGAGTGTTGGGATGCCTGTTTATTTACTGAGTGATTTTGTTTGGTAATTTTTATAGTTGGATGTTGAAGTTCGTGGAAGCCGTCAAAGTCAAACCCCTTCACTTTACTCTAGGCCCTAGATGATGGAGCTCGTTTCCAAGGCCATAAACGTCGACAGCCACGATTGTTTTGGACTTGTCCACCACCCACTCTCTGCAGGGTGCAAAAGAGGGTGTGGTTCCCATTCGCCTTGGCGGTTGTCTAGCATCGAGAGATTAACCCTAAAGTCGCGTATCAACCGACGCTTGAGTGTCGAATGTGACCCTCAAGATCATTGAGGGCCACACGATTATGGGTACTACATAGTACTCCGTTGTTGCGACTGCTTGTGTATACATGCATGGCCAGTCGATATGAGTAAGCTTGCATTCGCGCGATATTTATTTTGAGTCTCGAGCCCAACGCTCAACTGATTTTCGTGTCAAAAGGTTATGGGTTGGATACTAAAGGGACTACAAGTGTTTTGTTTTGTGTGAGTGATCTCACTTTTTGTTTTGGCGTGGTGTAACACGTGGTAAGAAGGATGCGTCCTAGTCAACCGATGTCGAGTCGCGCGTGGGATTTCAGCCCCCCAGTGCGTCGATTCGCGTACGGGTCTGATAAAGGCGTGGGGCCGCTAGTACCCCCTATGCTACAACATACGAGAAACACCCTCGGCTGGACCACCGCTGCGATTGCAGCTGGTTAGCTTTCGTACCTGGTTTAGTAGCTCGGTGGGGATATGCCCACCTAAGGGATGGCGACAACTCCCGCAGGTGCAGGTAAGTTGAACCTCGCGTGGCCCTATCGTGGCGTACGGGTTCGTGAGAGGTATGGCTGGCGCACTCGGTCGGAGCGACGACGAAAGGAGGAGGATCAGGGCTGTGAAACTGACGGGAGATGTGGGGAAGCTTACTTGGACTTACCTGGCGACGACACGTGTGGTCTGCTGCTGGTCTCCACGAAAGTGAGGAAGTGCAGCCCCATCCTCCATACTTCATTGCTGAAGTGGAGGGAGGATGGGTGCCCTGTAATGATCTGCACAAGTGATTAAATCAGAGGACATAAGAGGGAACATACAATGCTGAGGTGGCTATAGGGGAGAAGCCGGAAGTGGAAGTGGGAGAGAAAGAGAGACATACATGTACTATTGATTATCGTTGTGACTCTCCTCCTCCTTTCTGTCTTTTCTCTCCTCTCTCTCGCTCTTCTCATGCTCTTCTTGAGTTGTGCATTTGATCGAGATATGGACTTGTAATTGATATTGGAGAATGCCTTATATTGCATTGCTAACGGGCTTCTCAACGAGTCTGGGTTCATTACATGCCTATAGAATTCGCAAGTAAATCAATAAAGAACTTAAAAGAAGTATTCAAAAAGACATCACACATTTCTTCAAGGGCATCGACTAGGCTCATACACCTTTGGAGATCGCATTGTGTGATCCCATTCTGTTCGAGGCTTTGCAATCAGTCTGGAAACTTGCACGTCATCATTGTTGTTACAAATCTTCAGAAATCTCCTTGGAGGTGTGTCGATGATTTCCTTCTGAAGGCCTCGAAAAAATATTCCCACTGGTCCTGACCATGATCTCAGGTACGATTATTTTTTCCTGCTTATTTATCCTTCTGCTCCCTGTAGCAGGCCTCAAATTTGAGGGCCATTTCCACAAGGGTCTTACTTTTTCGCAGACTTTACAAACGGCGGTTAGCACCATGTCAGTTGGATACCCAGACCCTTTTAGCTCCCCATGCAGGGTGATGAGCGTGAAAGGGACCGAGGCATCTGAATAAGAATTTGCAAGTATCATGGGCACAGTGGCAACTATTGTGGCCATCTTCTGTTCCCGTGTTGAGAATGAGTTGAAGTACCTTGTAATCATGTACCTTGTTTTTTTGGGCTCCAACAAGTTGCTAGCTAGGTCTGCATATGAATGGGAAATTGGCTTGAAAAGTCGACAGTGTTTTGCATGTGCACCGAACTTCACCAAAACTAGGAAATGGGATGAGGGCTGGGGCGAGGTAACACTTCATAGTGAGGTGGCCTTGGTGCCTCGGGAGATGCTCATAAGTTATTTGGCAGTGAAGGGAGCAGCGGCAATTGCTGCCAAGCAGCTGCTAAGGAAAGAGTAAGAAGGCCAATGTTGTTGCTTTTCACATTCCTCAGCACTGGCCTCTTGCCCAGAAAGCATCGGTGGGAAGGCGGTACCAAAGGGACACGAGGGACTGGGGGAAGTGTGTGACCGGCGGGGAGCGATGGGTTTGGTAGGGGCATCTCGAACAGCTTCACCCGTCAAATATGCCAAAAAGGGAACGAATCTGGAGAGGATCACTTTTTTTGTTTTTTATTTTTTTGCGTGCAGAAGGGTCTGGAAGCCGGAACCGCGCGGGTCCTTTGATCCGGAAGGCTCGCGAAATCGGAATGGTGCACGGCCCTTGCATCGCAGGGCTGGGACGGGATATTCGTGTTTGCGGCGGGGAGGCGGGGGTGAAGGTTCCAGTCCGTAGATGAGCACTATGTTCACGTGGGCGTGAGATTTCATTTGCATGTCGGCCCGATTGGGGACACAGATGCGTGTTCGTGTGGGTGGGAGCTTTCAGTTGCATGTCGACGTGATCGGGGATGCAGATGCGTGCAAGCGGAGAGTTGCTGTGGATGTGCACGTAGATGCCATATGTGCCGGCGTGTGCAAGCCGAGTAGTGCCACGTGTGCGTTCAACGCCCGATAGTCGCATGCAGTCGAATACAGTTCCTTTCGATCGGGGAACAACGAGAGAAGATGGGCATGAAAGTGGGGAAGGAGGGCATCACAACCATGAGGAAGATAGGTTAGCGGAACGACGAGGGAAGATTGGCATGTCGAAGGCAGGCTCGTGAAGGGCAATGATGGGACGGGAGCAACAACGGGGAGGAGGAGAACGATGGGAGGGAGGGAAGGAGGGCATGGCGACCATGAAGAAGACAGGTCTGCTGCCAAAAAAAAATAAAAATCGACAATCGGTCATGTGCATACAGATCACAATCATTCCCCATTGTTCTCTCTCTCTCTCACTCCCCCCCTCCCTCACTCCCCCCCTCCCCCCCTCCTCCTCCCTGCCTCCCTCTCTCCCTCCTCCCTTTCTTTCTTTTATTCCAAAAAAATGAGAATGAATCTTACCCTGCAAGATGGGAAGATACAACGCCATATTTTTTTGTCTTTTGTGCATGTTGGAATAGTGTACGTGAGTGCAAAATGAGAGAAGATGGGAAGATACACCACCATGTTTTTTTTTAATTTTCTGCATGTCGACGTAGTGGATCTCTCTCTCTTATCCATTCTGCTGGCTGTCGATCACGATGGATCGGGGAGCGACGAGAGAAGATGAGCATGAAAGAAGGGAAGACGGGCATGACAACCGTGAGGAAGACAGGTTCGGGGAACGGCGAGGAAAGTGCTGCGAAAAAATTAAAAATCAATGGTTACTGGTACTGATGTGCATGGTGACCACGATCCATCGGGGAATGTCGAGGGAAGATGGGCATGTCGAACACAGGTTGATGAGGGTGAATGATGGGCCGGGAGCAGTGACAGGGTGGGCATGACGACCGCTACGAAGACAGGGAGAAAAGCCAAACCGATGGGAGGCAATCATGATCGTCTCTCTCTCTCTCTCTCTCTCTCTCTCTCTCTCTCTCTCTCTCTCTCTCTCTGTGTGTGTGTGTGTGTGTGTGTGTGTGTTACATGCTGCGCCTGCACACGGGCCCCGTTTGAGGGGGCCGACGGTTGCTAAGAGGCCCCCAGGCCACGCGCCATCCAGCGCGCACCCTGGAGGCCCATGGCGGCCTCTTGGCCGTCGGCACCGGCAGTTGTCCATTTGGACGTCATTTCGGACTGCAGGTCCCAAGGCGACGCCTTGGGCCAGGTACACAAGGACGAGGCCTTTTTGAGGCCAGCCGCATTTTGGCGCCTCGCTGCATCAGCAGCGCGGTCTGGACACCCGGTAGGGGCCCAGACCAAGTAGGTCGTTTTCAGGCCAGTACCTGAGGACGCCCAGCAGGCCCAGAGCTACTTATAGCTGGGCTGAGGCTGGGCTGGGGACGGTTGGAGTAGCTCACTTCTCGAGTGACACGCTGCCGGATTCAGCGCTGCCCTCCCGAGCTGGAGGCTGAGCACCGGAAGGCAGAGAGGCAGAGGCCATACCTGTAGTGGCGAACTTATCAGTACGGCAGCAGTTACCTGCAGGTGAGGCAGCGAGGAGGACGTCCGTCTCGTCTCCCTCTCTCCTCCTTCCTCCTCTCCTTCTTCTTCTTCTTCATCATCAAATACGAGAGAGTGAGAGAGATGTTACAGGTAAAGGATACAGGCAGGGGTTACTACAGGCAGAAGGCCTAGGATCTGATCGGACATTCTTGAGGCAGACGTTGATTGGACATCGGCGAGGGACTACTCTCTCTCTCTCTCTCTCTCTCTCTCTCTCTCTCTCTCTCTCTCTCTCTCTCTCTCTCTCTCTCTCTCTCCGGTCTAAACGTCATTCCAGGAGCGTCGGTTCTGTGAACACCAAGATGTTAACAATCAGTGACGCATTTCACAGAATGGTAGCAAACACATATGACATACGCGATTTACCCACCGTAATGGAATTATATTGTACGGAACTATAGTGGAACACCACGTTCGACGATCCTGGCCTTTATCAGAAATTGTAAAGACGACACAATGCGTAAAATCTTTCTTGAATTTCTGGAAATGAAAGACAGAAAAAATTGGCAAAATCAAAGGTACTTAGCATAAGGGCAAAAATGAATTGGAATGTCCATCAAAAGATAAATCAACATGTCGACCTTCTGCCGAAGAAAATTCCTCAAAAAAAACAACAGGTCAGATTCCCGTGTAAGACAATAGGTTCGGCAACTGTGGCCTTTCTCAGAAATTGTCAAGACAACACAGTGCGTAAGGTCCTCTTCCAATTTAGAAAACGGAAGACAGAAAACATCAAAAAATGAAAGGGACTTGGCAAGATGAATCGAAATATAAAACCACTTTGAATTTCTGATGAAAAATAAAATCAACAAGGCGACGTTGTGCCGAACGAAAATTCCTAAATCACGCATATAAAATCATATGCGAACAACAGGGGATATAACCACCAAGCAGTCGCAAAAAGACATGGAAGTATTATGCGTGTCTTGGAACCGTATCGACTTAATACAAAATTGCAATCCTTTTTTATCTCATGATATTCCATCGAAGGATTTAAAACGACACATCACGCGAAAATTCTCAAACACACAAAAGCATATACATACGAAGTGTGAGACAATTAAAAAATCTGGAATTCTAAATTCTACATTCTAATTTCACGAACGCAACACGGACTCCAAGGACAGATGGACAAGTACAAGGGAATGAAGGGAACCGGAGATATTACCTGGACACAGACCTTTGTCGGAGGAGAGAATTTTCGACATATCGCGACCAAGAGAACATCGGGACGGTAGAAGTCATCAACGGTGATGAACATACGATGATATGAGGAGAACGAAGGGACTAGGGTTTCAGCCGGACAGAGAAGTATTTGGGCCGAAGGTGTATATATATACTGTTGATAATGGCTGGAAAGATTACCTGCGCATATAGGTAGAATCGTAGTCGCCTGTATTTGACGCATGCCATGGACAGGATGTGTATTCTGTGAAATTAAAGCCTCCCACGTGTTGTCCACTATTGCAATTCTCTCTCTCTCTCTCTCTCTCTCTCTCTCTCTCTCTCTCTCTCTCTCTCTCTCTCTCTCTCTCTCTCTCTCTCTCNTCTCTCTCTCTCTCTCTCTCTCTCTCTCACACACACACACACACACACACACACACACACACACACACACAAATTTATCCAAGCTGCCGCCTTCCTCCTTTGGCCCATCTTTTCACCCCCGAACAGATTGCCTGCCACTCCCCAAAAAAAAGAAATCCACAATCACCCCCGTACAGATTGCCTGCTGCCAAAAAAAAGAAAAAATCGACAATCAGTCATGTGCATGCCGATTGATAGGAGAACATGGCAATGTCAAACGGAGGTCGATGAAAGTGGAACGATGAATCAAGATGGGCATGAACGAAGGGAACTTCAAGGAGGGCATTATGACACTGAGAAAGACAGGTTCCTCTTCTCTCTCTCTCTCTCTCGCGCGCGCGCGCGTGCGCGCGCATGCCCACGAGCACGAACGATGAGGGAAGATAGGCATGTTGAATGCAGGTTTGGGGAGGACGAGAACTATGAAGGAAGGGAAGGAGGGCATAACGACGGTGAGGCTAACAACGTGGCATTAGACGAGGACAAGACAGGCGAGATTAGAGTAGGGAACAATGGGATGACGTGATGACTGACAGGGCCTCGAGCGTAGCTGCGGCGGGTCCACTTGTTCCTCAAAAGTTTGCTCTTCCTTTTTCTTTTTCCTTTGTTCCTTTTTGCAGTGGTGGAGTTGATCCTTGATTTGTTGTTCCTTCGTTCTGTTGCAGGTGGCTGCTCTTCTTTTTTTTTTTGTTTGTTTGTTTGTTTGTGTCCTGGATGGTTGGTCTAGTTGCTCCTGCATTTGTCCTTTCTTTCTTTGATTGCAGTTGGCTGGTAGAGTGAAAGCACTGCTCATCATTTTGCAAGTTTGCAGTTGTTTTTCACCACGAAAGTAAACTGGAATTGGCTGCTGCAGGGGAAACAATCCCCTGTTCCATATGCTTCTGCATACTGTTTGAGCAGACGACCAAAGTTGCTGACATTATAGTAACAGCACATTGTTTGCTTTGCTTGTCACAGCTGCCACCTAATGTGGAGTCGGAACTGGCAGAAGTTGATAAAGCCAATCTTACGCTCTCAATAGGAGGTGCAGGTGAAACACTAAACCCATTTTCAGACTTTGACGGCACCCGACAAGTCGCGTTGTCCCGGTTTATCAACGAAATGACCTTCCGTTACTGTTGGATGACATCCATCCATCCCACTGGTGAAGTTTCTGTAGAAAGGTATCTATGTGATAGTAGGGGACTAAGACCGAAGGGCCTGGCGGCACCTATGGTTGCCTCTTCAATCTCTCCATGTGGCATATGAAAAAAGCTTTTAGTTTGTGAATCCGTGTATCTCGGATTGTGTGCGGTGCTGGGTCTTCTTGTCCCTGTTTGCCTACAAAATGGCCTTTCGTTACTGTTGCATGACATGCATCCCACGGGTGAAATTTCTGAAGTTATCTATAAATCCACAGAACATTCATTTATTCAGGGTCGTCTGCACCTGGTGCTCGAAGGACAGGTGCGACAGTGTTTGCATGTAAAGCTTTGGCATAAATGAACTTTCAGGAAATAAAGATGCATGACCACAAAAAATGTTGCATCAATGAGATATATGTTGTCGAACCTTGAGGAAGGGTGTCTGTCCATATGTGTGGATTTGTCTGGGCAAGTGGCAGGCCCAATCCATAACTGTCGGGTACTCATTGCACATTTTGTTCAGGTGACACTAGTCATTTAACTGACTTTATTAAAGTTAACATGTTTTCATTTGATTTTGATTGTTGATGGTCAAATGTACTGAAAAGTGAAAAGGTGAACTGCACATGCACCTTCGTTCCTCATCTCTCACCGATGCTCAGTTATCATAAACCTGAAAACATAAGAGAAATGATGACCCACCCTTTATATGGTATTTTTCTGATATCTTTAGGTTTCTGTTAGCTTCTCTCTGGTGCCGCTTTTGTTAAAAGTAGCTGTTTTCATGAACAGAAAGCAAAAAGGTCCCTCCTTCCACATACTGGTGGAAGAAGAGTCGATGACTCTTGAGATAAATATTTGTGTAGTGTGATCTTGCTGCTGCTTGCCTGCTTGGTGGCTTGCTGTTTACAGTGCTGGAGAACATCATGGTGAACTGCATTCTAGGGGAACGAAGGCCTCACCACTTTCCTTTAGTATGACGAGGAGTCGGCTTCCTGTTTCCTGTACCCGTCCTGCAGTTGACCCTCTTGTATGTACGTATTGGGACCGGGCTGATGTAGCACAGCTGCCTGTAAACGAGGATGGCTTAGCATACTGACCCCTCTCACTTTCGCTTGCAGTATCAATACTCTCTCTCTCTCTCTCTCTCTCTCTCTCTCTCTCTCTCTCTCTCTCTCTCTCTCTCTCTCTCTCTGTCTCTCTGTACTCTCCCTCGCTGTGTGTGGGTGGATCAAACTGTGTGTGTGTGTATAGTTAACCTGCCTATAAACGAGGATGGCTTAGCATACTGACCCC
>BFEA01000549.1:1019192-1034468 GCA_003427395.1 Chara braunii | reverse complement strand
CACACACACACACAGAGAGAGAGAGAGAGAGAGAGAGAGAGAGAGACGAGTGATAGAAGATTGTTGTGCGGTCCAAAAGAAGGCGGCCATAGCCGCGGAGCTTGGACACGGAGGAGAGTGAAAGAGAAGGCGAAGCAAAGGAGGGAGGAGAGACGAGTAAGGAAGAAGAAGCCATAGCTGAGGAAGGAGGAAGGAGGGATGACGAAGAAGAAGGGAGACATAGCCGGGGGGGAAGAGAGAAAGGAAGTGCGGGAGAAGGAAGGAAGGAGAAAGGGAAGTGAGGAAAGGTGAGAGAGAAGATGTTGGCGGCCATAGTCGAGTTGACCGTTGACCCCAAAGTTGACCGAAGTTGACTTCAACGTTGACTTGGGTGTTGACCAAGGCGTTGACCAGGGTTGACCAGGGCGTTGATCGGGGGTTTGACCGGCGTTGACCAAAGCGTTGAACGGAGCTGCTGACCACGAAGTTGACCAAGCTGGAGTTGGTATAATCTCACCAAGCCTTTAGCCTATTCCCTCGCCCTATGGATGTGCACTCACCCCATGGTACTTGCTGAGTCTGTCTGTCTCTTCTTTCTGCATCGAGTCTCTTTTGTCCAGGTGATAGGAACTCCGTGTATGAAGGATAAAGCCTTGTTGACCAAACCCACATGAGCTGAGTTAGGCTAAAGGCTGTGTCTGACGACTCGACTGTCCCGGAGGACACGAACCCTCCCAAGGATCGGTACTGACCGCCGGGCTGCTCGGCGTGGCACGGTAGGCCCAAAATCCGAGCTGTGGGCTGCACAACGAGCTGTCTAAGTCTTGAGTGGACTTGCTGATTACGTCGTCCTGTCTGCGACGTTAAATAATTACTGAGGAGTTACGGGCGATATCCTTAAATGCCTCCTGATCAGCATCAAAGTCCTGTAGTGACAGCCTTAGTTCTAGGTCTAGGCTAAAGACCATAGTTGACAAGGTCCTACTTGGATCTTGTGGTCCTTAGATAGTCAGTCAGTCAGCCTAGAGGGTAGGTCTAAGTGGTGAGGAGTGGGACAATCTTCGTCGTGCACCAACCACCATGGATGACTACCCGATGTACGGTCTGCTCGTGGGGTTCTCTTTTTGGGGAACCCTCTGGCGTCTCCTCTTCCCGTTAGGGTTCTGGAACACCTTCACGTGTAGAGTAGACAAATGGAGGAGGTAAGCGAAGCTGCGAAAGAGTTGGAAGTTATAAAAGAGCAAGGGCACAGATGGAGGCGCAAGCAGATATACAGGGGAAGATGGAGGTGATGTCAAGGAATATTCAGCTCCTGGCTAAAGCATGGGACGAGCAGTATCATTTCAATAGGAGCCAGAATGTGGCCTTGCGATCGATCCGATAGAGAGTTTGCGCGTGACATGATGATGCACGTGGGCTCAAAGGTAACGACGAGGCTAGAACACACAAAGCGATTCTGCACGGGCGCCATAGAAGGCGCCAAACTCGCTACTCCAAGAGAGGAGGAAGCGCGTCCCCGGAGAGAGTCAGTCAAGGTAAAGTTCCATGACTCTTACAGTGGAAAGGAGGAGAACTTTGACAATTGGGAGGCGAATGTGAACTCCTATGTACACTTGCAGAAGATAGGTCCTGAGGAACAGGTCCTCGTCGCCTTCCATGCTCTCAAGGATGAGGCAGCTAGTTTCGCGAGATCGCTTGTGGCAGAGGTTGATGGTCGGTGCCTAGATAGTTGTCCAGAGACTGCTTGTGTTAGAGTCTCTCTAGGCACTTCCCTCACAGGTGTGGCAGAAGAAAAGGAGAGGATGCCTGCCTGGGCCAAGATGAAGAAGGATGCAAAAGGACAACTAGTCTTAGTAGATGTAGAGATTTTTAGAGTCAGAATAGGGGCCCTTATAGACAGTGGGGCCACCCGCAGCTATATCAGTAGGAAAGCGCTGCAGAAGTTGAAGCTAAATCTCGAAGTCCAAAAGTTAGAAGACCCTATAATCAGTATCCTCGCATACAATCGCACCATGCGAGTCGAGGATTACGTAGAGGGAGTCCAGGCGTACTTTCGCCTAGAGAAGGACGGGAAGGTGGAGAAAGTTCTCCATTCCCTGACTCTCCTCGTAGAAGATAGCCTTCCCTTCGATACGGTCCTAGGAATGGACTGGGGAGAGGCAGCGGGGCCACACTCCACTTGAGAGAGCACGAGTGTAGACTCCCTAGTCCATCAGGCGAAGTCAAGACGGCTCGTATGTTTCACGTGTCAAGAGTAGACAACTCTCTGGCACATTGCTGCCTCAGTGCTCCCGCGTTTGCGCGATTGGTGAAGAAGGATCAACTACAAGAGCAGGTTTTTGTGGCCTATGTCAGACCTGTCACTGAGCCTAAAGAGGAGAAACCCATAGATCCTGCTATTGCCAAGCTGCTGGAGAATTATACAGATTTAGTTCAGCCGCCTACAGGAGCAATGCCGCGACCGATCTAGGATCGCATAGAGATAGAGCCTGGCAGTAGGACTCCTAAGGGAGCGATTTACAGAATGTCCCCAAGGGAGTTAGAGGAGCTACGTAAGCAGTTAGACGAGCTCCTTGAGAAGGGTTGGATTAGGCCCAGTTCGTCCCCATTCGGAGCACCTGTTCTCTTTGTCCCTAAGAAAGAGGGAGAGCTTAGAATGTGTATAGACTATAGGGGTCTCAATGCTATCATAGTGAAGAATGTTGAACCACTGCCCCGTATAAATGATTTGTTAGATCAGGTGCAGGGGTGCAAGTATTTCTCGAAGATAGATTTGAAGTCCGACTATCATCAGATAGAGGTTAATCCTGATGATCAGTATACGACAACATTCCAGACTAGGTACGGGCACTATGAGTTTATAGTTATGCCCTTTGGACTAACCAATGCGCCAACAACCTTCCAGCGTTGTATGAATGATTTGTTTAGGTCGTGGTTAGATAGATTTGTGGTCGTGTACCTAGATGACATCCTAGTGTTTAGTAAGACCCCCCAAGAGCATGAGGGCCATCTGAGGCAGGTCTTGGAGAAGCTGAGGGAAGCTAACTTCAAGATCAACGCAAAGAAGTGCGAGTGGGCCAAGACACAAGTCTTGTACTTGGGTCACGTCTTAGATGGGGATGGCATAAAACCTGAGGACAACAAGATAGCAGCGATTAGAGATTGGCTGATGCCCCGCACGTCAACAGAATTGCAGTCGTTTCTCGGCCTAGCTAATTACTACAAGAAGTTTGTGAGGAACTTTTCGACGATCGATGCGCCCCTTCGCAGATTGCTGAAGAAAGAGGCGATCTGGAATTGGGACAAAGATTGTACCTCGGCCCTAAAGAAGTTGAAGCGGGCCTTGATAGAGTACCCAGTCCTCAAGGTAGCCGATCCATCACTGCCCTTTGTTGTCACCACTGACGCAAGTCGGTATGGAATAGGTGTTGTGTTACAACAAGATGATGGCAATGGGTATAGACCCGTAGAGTTCATGTATGCTAGGATGCCTTCAGAGAAGGTAGCAACATCTACCTATGAGAGGGAACTCTACGCTCTCAAGCAAGCACTAGAGCATTGGAAGCATTACTTGCTTGGGAGGCACGTCAAAGTGTATTCAGACCACGAGACGCTAAGGTGGTTAAAGACTTAGGCTAAGATGACACCTAAGCTTACCAGGTGGGCCGCAGAGATAGACCAATATGACTTTGAGCTTAGGCCAGTCAAAGGAAAGTACAATGTAGTTGCGGATGCTCTAAGTAGACGAGCTGACTACTTTGGAGCAATAGTTCACTATTTGGATATACGGAGAGACCTGCAACAGAAAGTTCGAGAAGCATATGCACAGGACCGTATTTATAGTGACCTCCTCAAAAGAGTTAAGGAGGCCCCAAAGTTTGAACCAGATACCGCACTACTGACGGGTTACTATTCGAGAAGACCAACGTAGTGGACCGTCTATGCGTTCCTAACAGCGAGGAGATCCGTAGCTTGATCCTAGGGGAATGCCACAACACTGAGGGACATTTCGGTCGGCAAAAGACATTAGCCAACCTGATGCGCGCGTATATATGGCCTGGCATGAAGGCCGACTGCATAGAGTATGTTCGCAGTTGTAAGGTCCATCAGAGAAATAAGACGAGTACATGCGCCCCTCTTAGTCTTCTCAAACCCTTGCCTATTCCTAACCACCCAGGAGACTCAGTATCTATTGACTTTATGAACACTCATGTCAAGAGTAGGCACGACAAGAGCCAAGTCATGGTTATAGTTGACAGATTTCGTAAATATGCAGTTTTTGTTCCTTTGCCTACGGAGGCACAAACAGAGTGAGTAATTCAGAAGTTCTTCGATCATTGGGTCAATGAGCATGGTATCGTCAGAATTGGCAGGAACTAATGAAAGTTTATGGTTCAAAGTTGTTAATGTCGTCTGGCCGTCACCCTGAGACTAACGGTCAGACTGAATAGATGAACAAGATCCTGCAACAAGTTCTTAGAATGTACATTAGGCCCAATCAAATCAATTGTGATGAGATGCTCCCAAAGGTAGCTAGTGCCTACAACAACAGCGTGCACTTAGCCACATGTCGCACTCCTAACGAACTGCATAAGTCCTTTAGATCGCGCAGACCGTTCGAGGGACTTAAAAGGGATCAGATTCAGGGGCTACCACCCGGTACACGAGAGTTTGCGATACAACACGAAAAAGAGATAGCTACCGTTGTAGACAACCTCAAGAAAGCCCAACATAGAATGATAGAGCAAGCCAATAAGCATCGTCGCCTCTCACAGTTTCAATAGGCGACTTAGTCTGGGTCAAGTCAAAAGAATTCGCTCCTGAGGAGAACATCTCACTGAAATTACTGCTTGCTTATAGAGGACTGTGGCCAGTCCTAGAAGTCAAGGGCGAAGAGGATGGACCGTCCTATACTATTGAGATTCCGGCGCACCTCCACGCCTACCCAGTGTTCCATGCGTCAAAGTTGTTGCCTTGCGTCACAAGTCAACAATTCCTCCGGACATGGACGGAAGGTACGGCATTGACGGCATTGTAGGTGAAGATGTCTTCAGAACAGGAGGTAGAGGTCGTCCCCAGAAACAGTACAAAGTCAGATTTGCCTATCAAGAGCCAGAAGACGACCGCTGGTTCACGCGAACAAAACTTCTAGAGACTGCTCCCGATGTAGTCCGAGCCTACGAAAGAGATAAGAAGGGTAAAGGTCCTGCCCTAGACTGAAGTATTCTCGGAGGACCTCGAATTTAGGCCGGCGGGAGTGAAACGGTTTTCACCTTTCTGCAGTCACAGATGTGGGGCCAGAGTTCCATCCCCATACCTTACCCTACCCACGTACAGTATCGAATTGACCCTTTGAGTGTTTGAACCTATGACTTGTGTTTTGGCAGTGGTTGTTGTCTGTCGTAGGTCTGTGTAGTGGTAGAGGTTCGATCTGTAGGCCTGTCGAGTAGGAGTCACAACCTTGTAGAGGTCGTAGCTGTAGGAATTTTGAAAGGTCAAGGTCGTAGTTGCTACAGTCCTGAGAGGTCAAGGTCGTAGCTGCTACAGTATTCGAAAGGCCAAGTCCACAGACTTCCGGAAGGTGCGGAAGTGGCCTTTTGCAACTGCCTCACGTTTAGTCAGAGGCAAGTGGGCAAGTGGTGAGCTTAGCTGCATTACGTCGGCGGTGCGACTGCATCGAGTTGGCAGTGCAATCCCATGCAGTCAGCGGTACCAGTCCAGTCAGTCCCAATCCAGGCAAGCAAGTACCATGAGGGATTGTGTGCACCATGGGGTCGGGGGAAAGGTGCAGACCAACGATTTACAGAAGTATAAATCAAGAGGCAGTGCCCAGTCATTCATTCATTCGCTGCGCAAGCCATGCGGAAGCACTGCTACAACGTCTTGTGCGAGGTGGTCTGCAGGTCGCCCGAGGTGGAAGTGGGCAGAGAAGGGTTAGTGGTTAGCGATAGAGGTAGCGAGCGGCCATAGCCCCGATAGTTAGTAGAGGTGTTAGTGTGTGTGCGAATGTGATACAATGTGTGTGTGCATGGAGTATTCAGGGAGACCCATGGTTGACACAGTGACGAGAGTTGTGATGTACAGGCGCAGATGCGCCACATCTGAATTGTGTTCCCATATCTCTGAGCTTGGTGTGGGCGTTGGCGCCAATGTGAATCGCCATCTATTTGCATGCATGTAGAGTGGAAGTGAAAGCAAGTCTGATTGTAATATCTATAACAAGCTCTCCATCAAAAACACACTTGAACAAATGACCGTAGAAATAGCGATCATTATCAAATCTTTGAAATTCAGAGATTACCAAAAACACGCACGTTATATACAGTGTTACGATCTATATGTCCTCTTCTCCCTCTCTGCCTATGGTTTACCGGGCAGCTCTGTTTGATGATATATATTTTAGTTAATAGTTATGTGACAACATATTTGCTGGCTTGTGGTGGGGTGTGAACTGACAGTCTGTGGAGTTTCCCATCTGGTGTGGGTGAGTGATAGTCTGCTTCGATTTTTGTCACAGGTACCTTGAGGGCAATGGTTGGTGCGCAGCTCAGGGTATCAGTTGTCGGGCAGTCGTTGACGCTTAACCACAACCGGGGTTAAGGTGGATTATCACGTACAATGTAACGAGTTGCGGGATTCTGCAGGCTGTTGAGGATTCAGCCTCCTGATGAGTCGGTGAAACTTCGATGGAACAGTTTGTCACAGCCCCTCGTTTGTTGTCCTTTTCTCCCTCTCTGCGTAGTTTACCGGGAATCTCTGTTTGACGATATATAAATATATGTATGTAGACTGTTGCGGGTTCAACCTCCGGATGAGTTGGTGAAACTCCGATGAAACAGTTTGTCACAGCCTCACATTTGTTGTCCTCTTTTCCCTCTCTGCCTACGGATTATCGGGCTGCTCTGTTTGACTATATATATCGTCCAACAGCTCTGTTTGACGATACGTCTCCGTCTCTGCCTTCCAGGGTGTTGTAGAGGCCAGCCATTGAGTACACAGTAATCACTTGGAGCTGTGAGCCGCGGGTGTCCTGGAATATGAGACCACCTCCCATCACATCTTCATGTCAATACTCCTAGCGCACCCCCTATCCCACTATGCTACCTCGGTGTGACCAGCACTCAGGAGCATTGCCCCACCAATGGGCAGGCAACTTGGACCGAACAACAGTGATAGGTACCAGGGCTGATAGGTTGCCCAACCCTGGTGGAAGCGGAAGCGGACGAGCCTTGTCGAACGGGAACTTCGGACGCTAGGCCCAGACAATGAATTGCAGGCCCCAAGAGACTATGGACTCTGGGTTCAGACAGGGTAGCACAGTTCTATCCGAATGTCAGTAGGAACTGCACCCAGCACCCTATCCAACCTACTTGAACCTTCTGCATATATTAGACCCTACCTACCCTTTTTACCCTAGGGTCTAATCCTTATACATAGCCACCAGACAATTCTATCCGAATGACAGTAGGAACCACACCCAATGGCACCCTATCCATCCTACCTGAACCTACTGCAGGTACTAGACCCTACCCAGTGACCAGACCCCCCCAGCCAGTTTTGTGTGCTTTTTTATGTGTATACTCTGTGAATTTATGAATTGAGATGTACAAACAACATCATATGTGGAAACTTATGTATGTAGCCCATAGGCGATATGTAATTCGCAAACTATGTGTGTATGCCCGAAGGTTGTGTGTGCTCTGTGAATCATGTGTGTATATCGAGGAGAGAACGGGGCAAGCTGGACAAGGACCCCCCCCAAGGTCCGAACCAAGCTCGAACCCGTAACCTTGTAACATGTAATCCAAAACTTTACCGTATGAACAACTACCGGAAATGGCACGAATGTGTGATGTGCCAGACTGGGGAGATCATCAGAGCACCCAAGACCAACACCCCCAAGCAATCCATGTGGAACCCACAACCAACATACAACATCGTAGACTACCCTTGGGTGGTGCGCAGGCATGTCTGTAATAGTACCATGCGTCAGCCCAAGGGAGTGTGTGTCCAGCCATGCGTCAATCTAACGTCGTGCCGGTGTCCATGCGCAAGGCTGTGGGGTTTTGAACCCGCAACCTTGTACCACAATGCGCATTTCCAACCGGTGCTCTAGCCACTGAGCGTCTCTGCCTATGGTTTACCAGGTAGATCTGATTGACAATATATATATTAAATATATGTATGCAGACTGTTGAGGGTTCAGCCTCCTGATGAGTTGGTGAAACTCCGACGAAACAGTTTGTCACAGCCCCTCATTTGTTGTCCTCTTTTCCCTCTCTGCCTACGGTTTACCGGGCAGCTCTGTTTGACTATATATATCATCCAACAACTTTGTTTGACGATACTCCTCCGTCTCTTCCTACGGTTTTACCGGGCAGATCTGTTTGACAATATATGTGCCAATATATATATATTTTCTATTTGACGATATATATATATATATATTCTATTTGACGATATATATATATCGTGACGATATACCGTCAACTCGAGCTACGCAATGCTCGAGCAGGTGAGTGGTTTAATCCGCCATCCCACATCTATGCCTGCATTGTGCATGGGCCTGGTCATTACATGGCCATTGTACATGCCTCTAACCACTGGGAGTTGTGGTCCATGCTATGACTGATGTCACTTAATTTCTCACAAAATGATGTTGTTTTCTTGCCACAACGAACCGTCCACAATCTCTTTTATGTCGAAGATCATTCCCCTGGCCCCATGCTGCAGCAAAACGATGTACCAACATTGTGCGACCTTCTCCTTTGCACAGCCACAACTACTATTACACTCGGTTGTAGCCGCCATCGTCTCTGTCACAATCACTACAATGACATGGTTTCTGCATCCATGTGTGCACAGGACTGTCCCTTCGTTCCTGACTGCAGGCACCCTCTGCATCCAGACACTATGTCCATTTTGCAGCCATGGGCGCTATACTGAATGCATGTTTTTTTTGTGGTGACCGTTCTTCCCTCATTTTGGCAATCGACATGCCATTTGTCGGGGGTGTAAGGTGGGCATGCTCAATGCCAGCCATTGAGGCAATTATTGCACTGAGAATGCTCAACTAGGTCTTCCATTTGTTCATCCACCTCATCCTTACAATGTATGTCCTCTCTGTTGTCAAGGACAGACTCATTCTTGAGCCTCCACACTCCGTACTTTCCCTTACTTTCCCTTTATTGTTCTTTGTTTGTTTGCTCTCCATCTCTCCTCCCTGTGTTTATCCCCTCCCCCTTCACTCTACCTCTTTCTCACAGTGTACAAGTGGACCGTTATGGTACACGGGGATGGGGGCAGCTCGCGCTCAACTTCATCAACGTGGCGAGCCTTGTACGTGAGAGGCATGGTGAAGGGGGAGTTAAAAGAAGAATGAGAAAAATGAATGGTTTCCCTTCATGTTTGTTTTGTTTTTTATTTATTTTTTTGTTTTTGCCGTTTGTTTCGCAAAGTGCATTCTTTTAGTTCATAGCATACATGCGGCTCATCGACATGCGCTGCACCGCGCACACGCGCCGCACCTCGCACAACACACGACGCGCGTGCACTGGGTGCGGCGCACCCCGAAAATAAGGCGTCGAGAGAAAAAAAAAAGTTGGGGAGGGGTGTTGTAGGCCCGAGTGGGATGTCGCGTCAAGAACCGCAAAAAAATAAAAACAAAAATTTGAGGCCGCGTGGGGCCTCCGAAAAAAAAAGGGGGGAGCTGAGGTTAGTTTTTTGTTTGTGTATGTGTGTGTGTGTGTGTGTGTGTGAGAGAGAGAGAGAGAGAGAGAGAGAGAGAGAGAGAGAGAGAGAGAGAGCAGGTAAGTCTCCAACCTTGCGGCTGGCCTCCTAGTACTTCCATCGATAGGATGAGCAAAATCGAATGAATCTCTCGCTAGAACATGGAAATATACACTGCCACATTTGTGTTTTTTTTTTTTGTGTGTGTGAGAGAGAGAGAGAGAGCAGGTAAGTCTCCAACCTCGCGGCTGGACTCCTGGTTCTTCCATCGATAGGATGAGCAAAATCGAATGTATATACCGCTAGAACATCGAAATATGCACTGCGAACAATTGCGCAGTGCAACACACAACGCGCACTGCGCACCCAGATGCGCGGCGCGCCGGTGCGCGCGCACCTGGGGTCCACGCACAGCGCGCTGCGCACAGTGCCGGTGCGCCACAAGTATGGTTCATAGTTATGTGACAATATATATATGCATTGATCCACACTGCTCATCACCTTGCGCGCACACACATATTGAGAGATCACACGAAATCCACAGTAGAGACCAGAGATGCAACGTTCAAACTAGCGCAACTTAGAAATTCCAACAAATTATCATATTACGCAGTTACAGAGTTCCAGCCACCAGCGCTCATCAGCGTGGATCTCAACAACCCAAATCGAGCATCCTCTTGCGGGTAGGTGACCTTCTCTCTCCTTGCCTTACTCTCTCCCGCTGTCTCTCTCTCACTTTTTCTCTCCCTTCATGCATGTCTCGACTCTTTCTCTCTCTCTCTCAGTGCATGAAGATCTTGACTTTGGATACATCAGCCACTACTCAGCTCTACTGCCTACCACTAGCTGTGCGGCTATGAGCACCTTCCTTCCTCAGCACAGCTCTACCCAGCCAGGGCTCTAGTACATGCTACTCGTAGATAACGCACAAGCGCCCAGCAACACTTCCACACTTCTTGCAAATGAGCAATATGTCTGAAATGTGGCTGGCCAATCCTTATATTAACCTGGACTGAGCCTTGACTCGTCCCAGCCTCTGCTTTTTTTGGCTTGACTTGGACCCAATACCGGCTGCCCGCGGCCTGCTTACTTCAGAATGTTGAGGCCCAGTACCTCCCTCAAATTTCCTTGGTGTGCTGCTGCTTTTGGGTCTGTGGGACGTGACCTTTGACTTTGGGTCGTGACCCTTGCCTGCGGGTCACGGCCTTTGACTTTGAGACGTGACTTTTGCCTATTGGATGTATATTTTGCCTCTCAAATGTGATTGTTGACCGGTGTAGGGCAAAACCCCGTTAGACTTTCAAGCTTGTGTCAACCCTACTGCGGCCCGCCCACTCTCATGCTCAGGGTGCGGGCCATTCGTCACGGGGTCACCCCCACCTAGTGCTTTGAGATAGATGGGGGTGGGCCATCAAGCGAGAGAGCTTTGACATTGGGGATGTAGCTCAGCCCTCACGACGGGTGGTAGTCTCGCTGATCTTTCCGCAAGCGCAGTTTCGCTGGTTCTCGGTTGTGTTCTCAAGTAATTGCTCCTTCCAATACTGAAGCAGTCCAGGGGTTCCTTGAGAGTTCCTCTTCTTTTGTGTGTAGGCTAAGCGTCATCCGTAGGCCACGCACCATTTCCCTAACACAACAGTTCTATGGCATCATCGGGCGCGGCGACACCGTCTTCCCCCTTTGCCCCTTTTTTTTTTTTTTGATCCACGTATTCCATTCATGGTTCCGTTGCCTGCCCTTAATCTTTCCGGGCTTCTATCCGCAAGCAAAGGGTTACTTCACACTCTGATCACTCAAGACTACGCTCCCTTCTCAATCCTTTGTTCAACGCTTCATACACCAAGGCCCCATTCACGGATAGAGTTTACACTAAGGCCCTAAAGCCTTTTGCTCATCCATTCCTCTCCCCATTGCTGGCACGTCACTGGCCCAACCCCGCTCAAGTCATCCCAAAGCTACTCACCTGCACAATCAAACACAAGCGCGAAGTCCAATACAATCCCCCATTGGGGTCAGCACATAGCCCTTCCCGCATGCCTTATTTCTCTCATTGCTTTTGGCTTACTTCCCATTCCTTTTACAATGGTCAGTCAATGCAGTCCGGATTCTGGTTGAGTCAACCGGCGTTTCTTCTTAAACGACAATCTCTTTCATTAGTCCGCTTCGGACTAGCCGGCTTTTGATCTCACTGGGCTTTCCGTTTACCGTTTCTCAAGTGTTTCCTTCCTTTCCTTCTTGGCGGCACAAGGGACCGACAATCCTTCCCTTGACCTCTTTCTCCACCAAGTGAGGTCAACTTTCTTTTCACCGTTTGTCCCTTGGCAATCTAACAAGTGAGAGGGAGAGGTTAGTTGTATGCCAAGTTGGAAGAGAGCAAGAGGTTTAGACTTAGATTATGAGAGAGGTAGAGGATGGCGGATCGAGGAGCGTAATAGGGGAATAGAATGAGCGAGGGGGAAATAAAAGGAAGAGGGAGAGAGAAAGAGAGAGAGAGAGAGAGAAAGGAAGAAAGAGGGAGAGAGTCCCTAATCGACCCTTATCCTTACTCAGCCTTCCACCCCTGGTTCAAGATCTGAACCGGTATACCATCAGGTGAGAAAAAGACTGAACTTAGGCAAGTGGACCCACAACATACACACACATGAGTTATGGAGCAACTAGAAAGAACCGGTACATCACCAAGTTAGAGAAAAGATTGAACTTGCCCCAATGAGACTACAACACACACATACATGAGCTACAGAATAGTTAGGAAGGAACCGGTGCATCACCAAGTGAGAGAGAGACTTACCTTGCACCAATGAGGCTACAATACATACACACATGAGCTATGGAGCAACTCGGAAGGAACCGCCACAACATCAAATGAGAGAAAGATTGAACTTGCATCTGTGAGACTACAACACATACACAGATGAACTATGGAACAGCTAGGAAGGAACCGGTACTTCACCAAGTGAGAGAAAAAGTGAACTTGCACTATTGAGACTACATCACATACATGCATGAGCTATGAAGCAACTAGGAAGGAACCGCCATATCACCAAGTGAGAGAAAGACTAAACTTGCCCCAATGAGACTACAACACATACATACATGAGCTGTGGAACAACTAGGAAGAAACCAGTACTTCACGAAGTGAGAGAGAGACTGAACTGGCACCAAAGAGACTACAACACATTCATACATGAGCTATGGAGTAACTGGGAAGAAACCGCCATATCACCAAATGAGAGATAGACTATACTTGCACCAAAGAGACTACAACACATACATACATGAACTATGGAACAGCTAGGAAGGAGCCGGTACTTCATCAAATGAGAGAAAGACTGAACTTGCACTATTGAGACTACAACACACACACACATGAGCCATGGAGCAACTAGGAAGGAACCGCCACTTTACCAAGTGAGAGAAGGATTGAACTTGCACTATTGAGACTACAACACACACACACATGAACTATGGAGCAACTAGGAAGGAACCGCCACATCACCAAGTGGGAGAGAGACTGAACTTGCACAAATGAGACTACAACACATACATACATGAGCTATGGAACTAGGAAGGAACCGGTTCTTCACCAAGTGAGAGGAGGACTGAACTGGCACCGAAGGGACTACAACACATTCATACATGAGCTATGGAGTAACTGGGAAGGAATCGCCACATCACCAAGTGAGAGAAAGGTTTAACTTGCACCAATGAGACTATAACACATACATACATGAGCTATGGAGTAACTAGGAAGGAACCGCCACATCACCAAATGAGAGAAAGACTGAACTTGCACCAAAGAGACTACAACACATACTTACATGAACTATGGAACAACTAGGAAGGAACCGGTACTTCACCAAATGAGAGAAAGACTGAACTTGCACTATTGTCACTATAACACATACACACATGAGCTATGGAACGGCTAGGAAGGAACCGGTACATCACCAAATGAGAAAATAACTGAACTTGCTCTAATGGGAGTACAACACATACATACACGAGCTACGGAGCAACTAGGAAGGAACCGCCACATCACCAAGTGAGAGAAAGACTGAATTTGCACCAAAGAGATTACAACACATACATACATGAGCTATGGAGCAACTAGGAAGGAACCGTCACATCACTAATTGAGAGAAAGACTGAACTTGCACCAAAGAGACTACAGTACGTACATACATTAGCTATGGAACAGCTAGGGAGGAACCGGTACTTTACCAGGTGCGAGAAAGACTGAACTTGCACCAAAGAGACTATAGCACACACATACATGGGCTATGGAGCAACTAGGAAAGCACCGACACATCACCATGTGAGGAAAGACTGAACTTGCACCAATGGGACTACAACACACACTTACATGAGCTATGGAGTAACTAGGAAGGCAACGCCACATCACGAAGTGATTAAAGATTGAACTTGCACCAATGACACTACAACACACGCATACATAAGCTATGGAGCAACTAGGATCATGTATGCGTGAGGAGAGATAGACTGAACTTGCACCAATTAGGCTACAACACACCCATACATAAGCTATGGAGCAAGTAGGAAAGCACCGCCACATCACCAAGTGAGGAAAGAACTGAACGTGCATCAATGAGACTACAACACACACATACATGATCTATGGAGCAACTAGGAAAGCTCCGGTACATCACAAAGTGAGAGAAAGACTGAACTTGCACCGATGAGGCTTACATCACACCCATACATGAGCCATGAAGCAACTAGGAAAGCACCGCCACATCACCAAATGAGGAAAAACTGAACTTGCACCCGTAAGACTACAACATATGCATACATGAGCTATGGAGCAACTAGGAAAGCACCGGTACATCACAAGTGAGAGAGAGAGCTGCATGTGAGTGAGACTTGCTCAAACACCTGCACAGTACTCATGTAAGCATCCAACATTGAATCGGATTATTACAAGGTAGAGAACTGAACAATGTGGGAGGCTAGGATCACCAAAGTGCCTCCATGAGTGAAAATCGAAGTAACGATTTACCCCCAAGTGGGGAGAGAGAGAGATCTTGAGGTGAGAGTGAGTAAATCCCTTCCTCAAGCCAGGAACGTCACAACCCAAAGTGGCGATTTGCCAGGGAGTGAAGGAAGTGGCCATCATGGAGACACTACCAATGGAGGAACTACTTTCTACCTCCCGTGAAGAAGGATCAGAAGATGATGAGTAAGGAATAAAGGAGAAAAGGAATGATGAAGAAGAAGAAGAAGAAGGAAAAGAGGAGAAAGAAGAAAAAAAAAAAAAAAAGATGATGAAGAAGAAGAAGTTTCTCCTCCTTGCTCCCACTCACCTCTCCTTTCTTCTCTTGGTGTTAAAGACCAATCTTGATGAAGCTCCCTCCTCCTCACTTAGTTATGGCTCTCTTCTTTCTCAAGCCCTCATTTCTTTCCTTTCTCAGTCTTTCCCTGGCAATGGCGAGCTCCCACTCCCAAGGCTATGGAGTCCTTCCCTCTAGGAGGGCTGAATGGGCTCCTCCAAGCCTCTCTCTCTCTCCCACAGCCTGGGGCCTATGGCGGACCACGCCCTTGAGTCTCCAC
>BFEA01000549.1:1003856-1018527 GCA_003427395.1 Chara braunii | reverse complement strand
TGAATGGGCTCCTCCAAGCCTCTCTCTCTCTCCCACAGCCTGGGGCCTATGGCGGACCACGCCCTTGAGTCTCCACTACTCACACTCGCTCCAATGGCAGCTCCTACTAACTCACAACCTCCTCCAAGTCGCCCAACAGGCAGCGGTTCCCCTCCTCTCACTCCAAGTGAGTAGAGTGTTCCTATGAGCTCACTTGGGTAGCATGGGCATTCGTCATGCAAATGTGAGTGTGGCGGACTGCTCCCTCAGCTTATATAGGCTGAAACCGGAGTACCGTCCAGCCCATGGGCCTCTCCATGTGCCTCCAAGTGAACCGAGGTACCTCCAAGGCCAAATTCCACCACTAGGCCTCTCCGGGGGCACCTGGACCTCATTTTGGCCAAGTACATGTTGTCCGAGTGCCTGGTACCAACTCGAACTGCCTCTTGGCCTCCTCAAGCCTCCTTTTCTTTTTCAAAAGTTGCCCCCTTGTGTCCAAATGCTCAAGGGGCAGCCTCACTTGAAAGAAAAAGGCCTTACGGGCCTTTTTCTCGATTTTTGTTGTTCCTACCCCATTTTGGGTAGGCCGAGATATTTTTCCCTGGCTATGGCGAGCTCCCACTCCCAAGGTTATGGAGTCCTTCCCTCTAGGAGGGCTGAATGGGCTCCTCCAAGCCTCTATGTCTCTCCCACAGCCTGGGGCCTATGGCTGACCACGCCCTTGAGTCTCCACTACTCACACTCGCTCCAATGGCAGCTCCTACTAGCTCACAACCTCCTCCGAGTCTCCCAACAGGCAGCGGTTCCCCTCCTCTCACTCCAAGTGAGTAGAGTGTTTCTATGAGCTCACTTGGGTAGCATGGGCATTCCTCATGCAAATGTGAGTGTGGCGGACTGCTCCCTCAACTTATGTAGGCTGAAACCGGAGTACCGCCCAGCCCATGGGCCTCTCCATGTGCCTCCGAGTGAACCGAGGTACCCCCAAGGCCAAATTCCACCACTAGGCCTCTCCGGGGGCACCTCGGCCTCATTTTGGCCAAGTACATGTTGTCCGAGTGCCTGGTACCAACTCGGACTGCCTCTTGGCCTCCTCAAGCCTCCTTTTCTTTTTCAAAAGTTGCCCCCTTGCGTCCAAATGTTGAAAGGGCAGCCTCACTTGAAAGCAAAAGGCCTTACATGCCTTTTTCTCGATTTTTGTTGTTCCTACCCCATTTTGGGTAGGCCGAGATATTTTTCCATGTCCATGATCAATATTAGCCTTAGATCCGGCTGAGATCCAAGGCCAGCATAATTCCGAGCTACCACCAAGTGGTCCTTGCTTCAATTTTGAACCCTTATGTTCACTTTTGAAGTTTTTCGTGCATTTGGACCTTTTTTTGGGCCAAATGCACAGTTTCGGTTTTTTTCCTCGTTTGTTTTTTTCCATTTTGGGCTGCCAACTCATTCCAGAGTTGACCGTTTGAGTTGGCCCCACAATAAACGGCCATATGCTTTCAACCATGAGATTTGATCTCAGATTCGTGGCTCACAAAAGAAACGGCCAACTCCTTTTTGCTTTTTACTCGATTCTGCCTTTTTAAATTCAAATATTGTTGGGATAATGCCCCAAGGGCCTTATCTCTGCAATCCGGATTGCCCTCCACAAAATATGGAGGGATGAGGTCACAGTAGGGACCTGCCAATCCCTATTGTGTCAGTCCCAACTGACCGGCACATTCTCCTCCACTCTTTTCTCCCCTTTTGTCTCATTCTCCCCCCATGTTCTCCCATTTTTCTCTCCTTTTTCTTTTATTTTTGTTGTGACAAGTGTCAAAAAGTTGTGCCTCCTCTTCTTAGGCCTTGGGACCTCGTTCAAGGCCAAATTCATGGCCAGCAATTGGCCATTGCAACTCGGATTGCAATAAGGGAGCCCCCATGCTCACGGGGGTCCTTGTTTGCCTTCGTTTTCCCATTTTAAGCCCCCTTGTGCTCCGATTTTTCCTTGGCAGCTCATTTTTTGCATAGAGCCCATTGAGGCTCTATTTTCTTGTTCCTTGCTAGTTCGAGATATCTCGGACTGCAGGGCAGCCCCTCCACCATTTTTCTCTCATTTTTGCCTCTTAAAATTCTCTCCTTAGGCTCTTTTACTTTTGCACTCACAGTGGCTCATATTTTCCACCGTAAAGATCTTGATTTTGACGGCACTACTTGCTTGCGCACTCCTCTTTTGCTAGCTTATGGTTCTTTTGGGACTACTCAAGTCCCCGCCATTCTCCCATGTTAGTTTCATTCTCTGGTTCTGGCGGTGGTCCCGTCGGCGCACGTCCCAAATTTGAACTATTTTTATTTGGGCCCATTAAGTCTCCGACATCAGTCCCGGTGATGTCCCATTTTTATTGGGGGCTTCCTTATCCCCGACAACCCCAATCCCTTCTTCTCATGGGCCTTAAGTGTCACAAATATTCTAGGTTGCGAGATCCACCATCTCGCGGCCCCCATTTACCGTTTTTATTTGTCCAAGTTAAAGACATTTTTTTCTAGTGTCTTGGGTGAGCCAAGGCCCTTTTTCTTTTGGCCTTAGGCATCCCCATGCAGTCCGTTATTTCTCGGACTGCCATAATGGCCTTCCCCCTAGCCTCAAGGCCCCACAACATGCCCCCAACTGAAACAAAACTTCCAAGTGCATACGAACTCGAAATTGGTTCCAGATGCATCTAAAACATGTGTTTTCTCCTCCCCATGCAATCCGTTGTATCTCAGTTGCATGGGGCCTAAATTTTTCTTGATTTTCTTAGCAAAATCAAGAGAAAATCAAGATCCTTTGCAACCGTCAGATCCCAGAATGTATCTGGTTACGGATGTATCTCCCCAAGTCGTCGTTTTTTACCGTTAAGGTCTTTTTTTTTTTTTTATGCTTTTYTTTTTTTTCCTCCATTTTCGGACAGTAGGGACCTGCCAGTCCCTACTTGTGGCAATCCTTACTGACGACCACCTCACTCACTCCCTCTCACTCCTTTTGTCTTATTTTCTCATTTTTTCTTTTTTTTTTTCTTTCTTTTTCTAACATGCCAAGTGTCAACTGGCCCTTAAGCTCTTTTCTAGGCCTTTCCTTTTAGTTTTGGCCCTTCCTATGCCCAATGTGCAGTTCATTATTTCGCGGACTGCAATCGAGGCTCCCCCATACTCATGGGAGTCTCCTTTTGCCTCCCTTTCTTCCAAATTGTGACCCCCTTTGCTCTGATTTTCTTCCGGGAGCCTATTTTCACATGGAGCCTTTTTAGGCTCAATTTTCCTCAAGGTGGTTAGTCCGAGATATTTCGGATTGCTGCCATGCCTCTTCCCTTGCTTTTCTTTTGTTTTCCTTTCTGTTTTGGCTCTCCCGTTTGCCTCTAGTGGTGCTAATATTCTTGGTCGTCTAGATCTTGATCTTGACGGCACGTCTTGCTTTTGGGCATCCTTCTCTTATGATTCTTCATAGCTTTTGCCTTGGGACCTCACAAGTCCCTGCCACTTGTCTCGCGCTAGTCCCTGACACTTGCTCCGTCGGTGGTCCCATCGGCACTTGCCCCGCCGGTGGTCCCACCGGTACTTGGCCCCAAAATGCCATTATTTTTACTTAGTCCCCTATGGGCCCAGGTACTTTTCCTTGCGGTGTCCCGGTTTCTCTTGGCCCTTTCCGCCTCATTTCTAGTCTCCTTCTATGTCTCGCGCGCCGGTCTTTTCGGCCCCGGCTCTTTACTTGGCTTATGGCCCTTTGACTCTTCCTATGCCACATCCTGGTAACCTCCTTGCCCCGGGCTACATTCTCACGTGCCGGTGCCTCACTTATTATTTTCTCGACCTCTTTGACTCCTTTCTTCTTGCGGTACGCAGCCCAAACATTATTTTTCCCGGTAGGACCGCCTTTACTATTTTCTTGCGACCTTCCGCCGCTTGCTATTCTGCCAGTGTTTTCTTGGTTCAGTGGTTCCGGCGGCCCAAGGTATTCTCTAGGCCCCTAGGCGCAGACACTCATGCCTTTAGCCTTCCATCCTTTCTATCTCTCGTGCCTCCAATTTTCTCTGTCGTGCACAATTCTTCCATATATCATCTCTCAAGGGTTAGGACTTGTCTCGGGACCCTCTGGTCCCGACATATTCCCCCCACTCATTCGCGATATCCTCATCGCGCACCAATCCGTGGTTAATGGGGAAAGCGGCTTGGGGAGTTGTAGATAAGGGTGGGGGAGAGAGGTAGGATAGATGGTCTGGCTTCTGTAATCCATACTTCTTTTCCAAGCTTGAGTCATCCCAACAATCAAATTTAAGGCCCGTGCAATCCATGTTTCTAGCCATTCTCTTTTTCCCCCACTCAAATGCGATGATCTCCTCTTTCCCGGCCTTGTGCCTGCTCATACCCAGTTTGTTCCTCTCTTTAGTCTCCTTCTTAGCGTGCCCATTCTCTTTGTCTTTTGCTGGCCCTTCCCGTGTTTGGTCTCGTTCAATGCCCTCGGCCTCTTCTTAGGCTTCCTGTACTTATTTTCATGTGATCTCTCCCCGTGTTTTCCAAGGCCATTTTGCTAGGCCTCTCGAGTCCTTCTCAAGTTATTTCTTTGCAATCCCTTAGTTTGATCTGCTAGCTTTCGCAACCCTTTCTTAAACAGTTACGTATACGAGTCTTCTTGGTCATTCCGACAAGCTTCCCTTGGTATGTTTTCAGACAGTCTCTTAAAAGAAAAAAGAAAAAATTGCCAGGCCTTTCTCAAGTCCGAGCTCATTCAATCTTTACATGCCTTTCGTCCTGGACATCTTGCCAGACCTTTCTCAAGCCCAGGTTTGATCAATTTCTCATACATTTCTCTCTGACGTCTTGCCAGGCCTTTCTCAAGCCCAAGCTTAATCACTTTCACATACATCTCTCTTTGGCACCTTGCCAGGTCTTTCTCAAGTCCAAGCTTAATCACTTGCACTTGTCAGGCCTTTCTCAATCCCAGCTCAATCCATCTCTTTCTGGCGTCTTGCCAGACCTTTTCTCAAGTCCAGGCTCAAGCAATTTCTCTCTGGCGTTTTGCCAGGCCGTTTTCTTAAGCCCAGGGCTCAATCAATTTCTCTATGGCGTCTTGCCAGGTCTTTCTCAAGCCCAAGCTTACAACCTGGTCTTTTTTCAAGCCCAGGTTCACATACATTTCTCTCTCTAGCGTCTTGCCAGACCTTTTCTTCAGCCCAGACTCACGTACCTTCGTATGCTTTTGACTGCTGTTCTTTTCGCACGCTCTGTCATTAAGTAAATGGTACACCTTCCTCCCACTCAATCGTGATGTCCTCATCGCTTAACTGGTTCTCACTTGGAGGGCCGCAAACCTTGCCTGCCAACTAAGTAGATGGATGCCAGCCTATAAGCCCCTAAAAGGAAGGGTGATCAGTCCTCCCCCTGCTGATAACTCACCCCATCCTCTACTTCAGTCCGGCGGCCACTTCTTTGGAGATGGGCATCATCATTGAGGTACCTCCCCGCATTTGTTAAGCAGGTTCAGTCCACGCCTCCCAGGACCCCATCATACCATAAGTGGCTCTCTCGCGAATCGTTCCTCCCAAGTGGTAAGTTTTATGGATCCGGCTTCTTCCTTCTCAAGACAGTTGGGGCTCTCTATTAGTTTGCGAGTGCAGTTACGAAGACTTCGCGGTTAGTCCCCGGAACGGTTGTAATGTTCCGGCAGGGCGGTATCAATGCCCTGTGGTGGTGGCGGACTCCACCCGGTACCTCGCCCCGACCTTCCCCGTGGACGGTGCCACTCGACTTAATGCGAGCAGTCTTGGTCCATCCCAAACGGCCAGGCCGCCACTCAACGGCGTGGCGTGTGGTTGGAGAGGGTCAACAAGACTTAGAAGAGCAAACTTCCGGCCCGTCTTGGCGCCCTGGATGTTTGGGAGCTCAACTCGAGGTGCAATTTAAACCCTCCGGCTGGAGCTCGTTGCCGGAGCTGGTTCCGGATGTCGAGTATCGTGTCCGATACCTTGATCCTTTGACCTTGTGTCCTACTTTATGAGGAACAAGTTGCGCTTGGACATTTCCCTATGGGGTAGAGGTCTTGGGGTCTCCGTGCGGGCACCGATGTCCCCCTCTCGCCGAGACTTGAGACTAGAAGGAGGAGGAAGGCTCAATCCGGCGACCTCTTTTCAATTTGCCTAGGGTCCCCTGTTTATGCAGTGCAATTTCCAATTCTCAGGCAAACGCTCAATCCAATGTTCTTTCCAAACTCTTTCTCAAGGCTGATTCTCATGGCTGATCCGACAACCTCTTTTCAATAAGGCCATTTCTTATGACTGACCCGGCGGTCTCTTTTCAATAGGGCCGCTTCGCATGGCCGACCCATCGGCCCATCCTCAATTCTCAATCTTCATTTTTTTCAACAGTCATTTCTCATGACCGTCCCAACGGTCTTTGCAGTCCACGTCCTTCCCATTTCCTCTCTCGAGGTTGTTTTTTGCGACCGTCCCAACGCCCTTTTCCTTCTTGATCCTTCTCTTCCAATCCCTTTTTTCAAGGTTATTTCAATGATCGTCCCATCGGCCTCTTCCGTTTACATCCATCTCTTTCTCTTGGCTATTTCAATGACCGTCACACCGGCCTTTTTCTTTCACATTACTCATTCCAGCTCATTCTCAATCAGCCTTTCTCAAGCAGTCATGCAAGGGGACCCCAGTGCCCATTTTAAAAACATGACCGTTTTCAAGGGCCATTTTTGCTATTTCAAGTCGAACAACCTGGTTAGGGTTTTTCTTTCCATTCTCAAGTCGAACAGCCTGGTTAGTGCCATTCTTTTCCATTCTCAAGTCGAACAGCCTGGTTCGGGTCATTCCTTTCCATTCTCAAGTCGAACAGCCTGGCTAGGGCCATTCCTTTTCATTCTCAAGGCTAGCGCCCGAGGGGGTGGGCCTCGAGGACACGGATCCCATCTTTTACTAAGGGGGGTTAGAAGGTGGTCATCTTTTTAATTTTCAGCGTGCCGTATCTTCCATCCTTTTCTCAATGCAACTTGCTGGTTCCAATATGCTCATGCATACACCCGACTTAGTGTCTAGCGCTCAGGTAGAGGCTTTCTTCCACCGGCAGCGCTAGTCCAAGTGTCTAGCGCTCAGGAAGAGGCTTTCTTCCTCCGGCAGCGCTAGTCCACCCGATTGTTCAACCATATCTCAGAACGTGGGGCCCTCTTATCCTTTTCACTTTTGCTTACTGAACACAATTTCGTCTCTTGCGACATGACTCTGACGTGGTTGGATTAGGCTCCTAGGGAAAACATCCTCGTGTCGCTCTACCCATAGGTTCCCTAGCCTCTCTTGTACTCAACTGACACTCAATGTTTTCTCTTGCTCAATCAACGGATTCATATTCAAAATACAGTCTTTGTCTTTTTCAAAGTTCACAACCCACTCATCCCAACTAGTTTCATACCCATGTCTCTTGCCAGCGCATCTTGCGCGGGACCCTTTCCAAGGTAGCTCTTATGAAAAGTAGCTCATTAGTGGTTTCTTGTATCCAAGCTAAATCTCGACTAGTCCTTGTCCTGCTTAGCATCAGTCAACCTTATTCATACTAGCCAAGTTTTCCCCTCTCAAATTGCAAACACAATTTTTGTCAAAATGCACGCTATGCCTAGTCTCTTCTATTGTCATTGGTCCTTTGCCGCTTAGGCGCTTGCTCAAAATCCCTTTCTACTGGTCTCGGGGCTCCCAGGCCGGAGGCTAAGATCTCTCTCTTTCTCCTCGTGATCTCTTGGAGTTCCTCCTCACTGTAAAAGTCCAGGCTCCAGGGGTGTAGCCGCTACTCCGACTTTCATCAGTTGCCTGGTCTTGATGATCCAGTTATGCTTAATCACAATAATCCGTTGTTCGAACCAATGGCTGGGCGTTGGCCCGAACTCTTCCTCCCACTTGGAGGGTCCTTCCTTTGGGCCACTTGTCGAAGGATGCCCCTCTTCTCTAGGCCTTGTGATTTCGTCCATCTCATCCCCACTGCTAATTGCAACGACCTCCTGCACCTCATCTTCACCCTCATTCTCGTCCTCCTGTACGGGGCTGAACTCACCTATAGAGTTTTCAGGATTCAAGTTGTAAGGGATATCCATCCTCCTTTCGATCCTTCCCAAAAACCCGTATACCCCCTCTAAACAATTGTCCTGCCTGCTTTGCTCGGCTTCCTCACTTCTTTCACAATCGTCGTGCATATTCTGTCCTTGCTCCTCCCTTCTCTCCTAACTGTGATGCATGCTTTCTCTTTCTTCACCCCTTCTTTCTCCACTGTCTTGCACATTTTGCCTCTCTTCGTCCCTTCCTTCAGCATTGTCATGCACATTTTTCCTTTCCTCATTACTTCTCTCACAACTGCCCTGCACACTTTATCTTCCTTCATCCCTACCCCCACAACTGTCATGCACACTTTGTCTCTCTTCGCCCCCTTTCTCACCACTGCCACACATAGTTTGTCTCTCTTCTTCCCTTCTTTCCTCCGCTCCTTGCTCCTCCCTTTCTTCTTCGAACAAGGGTTGCAATTTCTGGCCTTCCTTAAGGGGCGACGGCTTGCTGGCCAACAACTTTCTTTTCCTCCTCCCTAGCATCCGTCTTGGCTGTGGCCCAATAAACAATACTGGTCTTTGTCTGTCTCGTGGCCTCTCAGGCCTCTGCCATTCATCCTCGAAAGACGTGTTCACACGGTTGATATCATTCTCATTATTGAGTTTCATCTTCTCTTTAAAGTTCTCATGTGCCTGTCATCACAAGGAAACGGAAGCCCAAGTCCATATTCCCAATGCGGAGCCCTGTTTAGGCAGTAGCAAAAGCAAAACCCCGTTTCCTTATAATGGCAGCGTTCCCCAAATTTCCAAAGATGCACCCCTTGCCCCAGTTCCCCTTCGTGCACAATCACGTTATGAATCCTTCCGCATTTCCCACTCGAAATCCATCCGTCCCTCTCAAGAATTATGATACAGTGCCCCCGATGACCATCCCGATACCATCCCTCACAAAAACTATGGTACAATGCCCCAAACACTCGTTCCAATGCCATCCCTCACAAAAACTATGGTACAATGCCCCAAGCATCCATCCCAATATCATCCCTCACAGAAACTATGGCACAATGCCCCAGCCGCGCCACTCAACCCATGCAATCCGCGCCTTTATAAGCACAATCAAAATCCATCCCCCCCCCAAAAAAAAACACATCATAGGTAAGATCTCTGTTGGTGCCTTAGCTGGCCTGTTCCCCCGTTCCCTCGTCCTGAGCCTCTTGCGACCACTGTTTCACTGGATCTCGACTTAGAAATCTGACCAGCCGTTGTCCTCGAAATGGCCCTTTCACTGTGGTCCCATCCAAATCTTCCAATTCAAACGTGTTCACCCCCAGCCTCTTGGCGACCCGGTAGGGGCGCTTGGACCTTCTTCCCAGTTGTCCCGACCAAGTGCTCTCTAGTGCCGAATTCTTGACTAGGACCATTTCCCCCACCTGCAGTGGTCCTTTCCTGATGTTCTTCAGTTGATCCCACCTTGCCTTGTCTTTCATCCTGCTATCCAAAACTCTGCTCACTATTTCTTCCATTGCCTCATTTTGAACAATCTGCTGACATCTAGCCTCGATTAGTTATTTCGTCGTCAAACGCGGGGTATCATCCAGCCTATTCCAAGTCGGTACTAGGGCTTCCACTAGGAAGTCAATTTCCCTCCCATACCATAACTCGGTTGGGATACATCCTGTAGTCCTTTTTGGAGTTGCGTTCTTTGCAAAAACGGCCTGCTTGAGATACTTAGGCCAGTTCCCAAGATCATCAGCTGCTAACTTCGTGATTGTGTTCTTTAGCGTCCAATGCCCTCTCTCCACGGGCACATTAGCCTCTAGGTGGTATAGCTCAAGTAGCTTAATGGGCACCCAAAGTCTTTTGCATGTACTCAACACGACCTGATTTACGAACTGAGATGGAAGTCCTCGATCAAGTCTGCCACTGCCAATCCGGTTTTCTTCTTAAGGGCTACTGCTTCCACAAACCCACTAAGGTTATCTCTGGCGTAAAGTATGTAGCGGCATCCTCTCGTGGATACAGGCATGGCCACGAGATCGAGATGAACCAGGTGTCCTGGTCCTAGCACGTGCGTGAGTCTCAAAGGTTCAAAAACCTGAATCGTACTCCGCTGTTGACAGATCAAACAGGTCTGGCAATATGTGGCAACCATGCTCCCCATTCCTCGCCAGAAATAGTGGCGTTATTTCTGCCAACGTCCCCTTCGAGGAGCGATGTCCTCCTGCCAATCCATCATGCATTGCCTGAATTATGTCTACCTGCCTGGATCGCCTGCACACAACCCTTCTAGGCATTAGGCCTTCCTCCTTCCTGAATAGATGCCCATTCTTCAATACATACTTATCGGCTTTTTCTCTGGCCTTGAGGTTGACCCCTTTAGCCTCCTTGTTTCCTACTAGCAATAAGCCGATTTCTTTGAAGATCCCGTCGTATGTGCGAATGAGGAAAAACTCCTCATCCCGGTGATCCTCCCGTCCATTTTGTACTTGGTTTACTAAGTACTTCTGCCGCTTCTGTTCCCTTGACTCAACCAAACTCACGACTGCTTCTCGTCCGCCTTCTACGACCATTGCCATCAGCTCTTCCTGAGGCCCCACAATGTCACCCCATGAGTTCTTCTCCTCCTTACGGCCGGTTCTTGTGACTGCTCCTTCCCTGAGTTCTGCTACTACTGCGGGAGACCCTTTCTCCAATGTCTTAATCAACAGTTCCCCGGATGTGCAGGCAGGCTCTACCATCTCGTTGTCTAGGAACGCATCGATGGGCTCCTCATCCTCTACTCCCTCTGGTGTAATGCAAACCCTGCTCAGGCCATTGGCCCTATTCCTAAGACCGGCTATGCTGTTATGACCCTGGCCAATTTCGAGATACACCTCCACCGGAAAGTACAATGCCATCCAATTGCAGAAAGAAATGAATGAACTTGAGAGGAGGGAGAGAGGATTATTAGAAGAAGAAGAAGTAAGAAAGAAGAAGAAGAAGATGTACCAGCAAAGACAATGACAAGGCTCTTCTTCTTCGCCCAACAACCTCCTCCTCCTTATCTCCCTCTTCTCTTATTCATACAAGAAGTAGTAATACAATGTTGAATGACTGGTCCAGAATCAATGTCCGAGTCCCTCTTCTACTGCAGGTATCACTCAAGGTCCACCATAGCCATGGCCGCCTCTCCCACTCTTCACTCTCATGAGCCGAGGCTATGGCGGACTACTAGGCCTTGCCCAGATGCCCAAAGGACAACCCAAAGCAGCTATGGCTGCTCTAGCTCAGGCCGCCATGCCCAACCCTGCCTTGAAGCTTCTTGGTGTGGCTCTCCCCTGGCGCCCCTTGGTGGGGACTCCTTGCTGCAGCGCCCACCAAGGTGATGAAGATGGCTGCCACCATAGCCAGGTAAGTACCCCTGGCGCTCCTCCCCCTTCCTCCCTTCTTCCTCCTTCTTCCTCCCTCGTGTCCTTTACCTTCCTCCCTAGCAGCGCTGCTCCAGCTTAGCGCTGCTCCAGCCAGCGCTCCACCAGTGTGTTGCCAAACTTGCACACCGAAAAAGAGGCCGGGTCTTCCGCCCGGCCTGAAGATATAGTGGCCTGCTTTGCCTCTTGGGTGGTGACTTCCAGGCCGCTGGCCTTCCCAAGCAACCGGTACCTTCTCCTCTTTTGGAGGGAAACATCATTGCAGACTCTGATATTGCCCCTACAGGCCCTAGACTCAGACTGGTACTCGCTAGACCTAGCCTACACTACCGGCCTCTAAAAATGCCACTTTTGTCTTCTTCTGCGCGGCCTCCGGTACCTGCATATTTACCCCCTGCCGGGTGCGGTACCGGCCTACCCGCTACTTTAGTGCTTTTCCCCCGCTGCAACCCTTCAAAGCCACGGCCACAGGTAAGTACCGGCCCTGAGGGCCCAACGAATGAACAAGTGCCCTGGCGGCCACACACACACACTCATACCAACCAGCACTCAGACAGGCACAGTCACACGCACGCAAGCCAACCAGCACTCAGACAGACATGCAGTCCAGCAAGCACACACACACAGACTTAGCAGGCGGGAACTCAGTAGGGCATTCAGTCTATGAGCAAAACTCATTTTCAATCCATGTTTGGACGGGTTATCACACTACCCCCCCCTCAAGAGCGAGGTCCCTTCGAGCGAGTAACTCATTCTGAGTCCTCGACAAACGCATCATAGGCGAGCAAGGCGAAGAGATTCCTGGAGTACTATGTCGTAGTGAGCCTTGATGAGATCTTTGGTGCGGCATTATTAACGATTTGTCGCTCGTAGGCTTTAACAACGCGCGGTGCGCTGCATAGCAGTTCCTGTTTGGAGATCCAGTACAGATCGTCTAACGGGTGATACATAAAATGAACCTGGTACTGTCTGTTTCTCCCCCTTACCTATATGCTGTTTGATTCTATCTATCTCATGCCCGCCCTTGATTGCGTGAGGGATCATATCTTCGCGGTAATCGAATGTCTTGGCATCACGGTGGAGATACAGTTTAGATGCATGGGACACGGGATATGTGCGCAGGTGAGCTGGCACGTCTACAACGTACGAAGGGCCAAAGTGATCTTCCCCAATTACATCCAAAACTTCCCAAGGCCCGTAGTAGAGTGGGAGGAGTTTGCGTGAGACTCCCTCCTCCTCTGAGAATTCAGACATCTTCACCCAGACATAGCTTCCTACCTGAATCTCCGATGGTCGGCGCTTTTTGTTCGCATGGTGGATCATGGCATGCTGCCGCTTGGTCATAGCTGCAATAGCAACTTTGAGCAAGCGATCATACTTAGTTCTGAAGCCGGGCCTGCCGGGTGTTAAGCCAGCTGGCTGCTCAGGGAATAAGTAGGAGAGTGGATTACGGATCTGCCAACTGTACTGCAACCTGTTGGGTGTCATGGCGGTGGCCGAATGGACGAAGTTGTTGTACAACCCCTTGACAGAATACAGCTCCTCATCCCATGTCTCCTGGTCCGGAATAATCAATGCGCGAAGAAGTTGAAATACAGTCTGGTTGATCTCCTCAGCCAAACCGTTGGCTTCGGGGTGTCGGCCAGATGTCATGCACAATTTGATTCCTAGGTGAGACGTTGTAGGGCCAAACCCCGGTAGACTTTCGAGCTTTAGTCGACCCCACTGCGGGGCCCAGTTGGCTCGGCCCGCCCACACTCATGCTCAGGGCGCGGGCCATTCGTCCCAAGGTCACCCCCACCTAGTGCTTTGAGATGGATGGGGGTGGGCCATCGCGCGAGAGAGCTTTGACATTTGGGATGTAGTTCAACCCTCACGCCGGGTGGTAGTCTCGCTGGTCGTTTCCGCAACGCTGATTTTTTTTTGATTCTTTGGGGTGTTCTCATGCAATTGCTCCTTCCAATACACAGGCAGTCCAGGGGTTCTTTGAGCGTTTCTCTTCTCTTGTGCGTAGGCTGAGCATCATCCTTAGGCCACGCACCATTTCCCTAAGCATTTTGGTTATATGGCGTCATCGGGGCGCGGCGGGGCCGTCCTTCCCCTCGCCCCCGCCGTCCTTCCCCTCGCCTCTACGCATCCGTCGGATCTCACAATTTGCTTCCCACCTTATTGAAGTAGGCCCCTTAGTCTCTTCGGGGTCCTCATATGCATGCACGCACAACATCACATTTTCCTTGGTACGATTGCACTCTCAATCACACTTCCAAGTCTCAAGTGGCAAAAAGTCATTTTCATGAATTGGCTCTATGTCAAGGGTCCCATAGCCCCTTTGTCCCTCTTCCCTTTCCCTCTTGGTGCCCAGTTCTTCTCGCCCTTATCCCGCTCAAGACATTTCTAGCCATTACTCACCTGCACAATCCCACACAAGCAAGAAGATCCATATAATGTCCCCCGTTGGGGGTCAACACATAGCCCTTCCCACATGCCTATTCTTTCCATGCTCTTTGGCTCCGTTTTGTTCCCTCTTTGTTGTTCAATCAGCCCATCCTCTTATCATAGTTATGCAGTCGGGGAAATGGTTGACTCAAACTGACCTCACTTTCAACTTGTGTTCCCTTCCGGATTCCGCCTTTTTCCCACTCTTTCAAACGTCCTTTCTCTTTTGCCTCCTTGGTGGCACAAGGGACCGGCTATCCTCCCCTTGCCTTCTTTCTCCACCAAGTGAAGTCTGATTGCTTTTACCGTCCGTACCCTGGCATTGTTTCCAAGTGAGGGGAGAAGGGTTAGTCATATCCCAAGTGAGGGAACGGGAGAGAGGGAGAGGGAAGGCGAGGTTGCAAAAGGGGGCGAAAGAGGGTCTAGAGGAGGGAGGAGGGAAAAGCAGGGAGAGAGAAGGGGAGAGAGAGAGAGAGAGAGAGAGAGGGAGAGAGAGAGAGAGAGAGAGAGAGGGAGGGAGAGAGAGAGAGAGACAGAAAGTTCGAGACAACAAAGAAGAACTCCTAATCAAAACAGTTCCCCGTACCAACCACCAAAGGTCGATCACCCATCCCATAGTGAGAGTTTGAATAAGTATTTTATGGAATAACATGGCAATGAGACGCTTAGACCAATGAAAAACACATACTCATAGGGAAAGAGATCAACTAAGCAACGAACTTGATAATGCACAAAGAGAAGAGAGCAACTAAGCAATGAACTTGTCAATGCACAAAGAGAAGAGAGCAACTAAGCAATGAACTTGACAATGCACAAAGAG